>JAODAL010000324.1:0-335949 GCA_025379985.1 Phyllomedusa bahiana
TTTTTTTAAAACCCTTTTTAATTTAATTGAATTTAAATTTTTTTCCCTTTTTCACCCCCCCCCCTTCCCCCCCCCCCCCCCCCCCCTCCCTCCCACTGGCATTTTTCTTGGGGAAAAAAGCTTGTTTAAACCCCCTGTGAACTTGCTCTGGATTTATCCAGTGGGGATGAGCTCACTCTGATTTTCCCATGCATATATAACCATTCTATTGGTAACACCCAGACATTTTATTGTCCATGAAAAACCATGACCGAACAACAGGAAGAAACCTCATTTGAATACGGGCATTGGACATGGAGCACAGACTATAAATAAATGTAAATCTGATGTAACTTCTCCTCTCGTAAAATATGCAGATCTTCCGGATGTTGCTCAGTAGTAACTATGCATTATCGATGTCAAAAGTATATTTTGGGAAGTATGGGACTTCCTCGGTAGTACTGAATCATACTTGGCACACAATTGGGAACACCCTCGATTACCCCGTTGCTGTCACTAAGGTGAGGCTTTAGGGGATTTGCATCTTCCAAAATTTTAAAAGAAAACGGTGGGTTTGTTTTAGTCAGGCCCGGCCCCAAAAAAAATTAAAAGGGGAAAAGTGCCCCAAGTCTAGCACGTGCTGCACTTTCCCAATTCGTAGCACACTTAAACGAAAGGAACTATCAAAAGGCACATAGGAATTTTTTGAAAAAGCTTTTTGCTATTTAGGATACTTTGAAAATTTTTTAAGGTTTTTAGTTCATGTTTTTTATCAAAACGCTTAAGCCCCCTCCAAAACAAAGGGGACCTCAAACAGGTGGGAGCCTCACTAACATTTTCCTCTCTTGGGGGTGTTCAGGCCTCCAAATTTAAGGGATGAAGGCACCAGCTCTAAATACACTTTCTTTTATTTAAAAAAAATGTGAAGGGGGGGTGGAGTGAAAAACCAACGAGGAGGCAGCCACTCCTCCATACACAAGCTAGAAAACAATATTTGGCTTTGCACATCCAAAAAATGAGCATAGGTGCACACTGGTATGGCAGCAAAATACATACACATTCCGATATCAGTAGCCACTACATCTTTAGTAATAAGCTTAGGTCACTGTGGTCAAGAATTTGGCTTTATTGACCAATTTTGGCAGGATTATTTTGGATGAGTGTTTATAGGAGCCTTTATTCCCAATAATTGCCTTCGATTACCTGGTGAATAAGCAAACGCTTGTTTGTTTGGCCAATCACATCTTTTATATCATGGTAAATATACTCATTTGCCATAAGCACATCCACCACCCATGTAAACAGAGTGTTCTTTCGACAATACCAAAAGTGCATAGTAAATTATGGACCTTGGTTGGAGCCACTGTTTACCCCAAACGTGGGCAATGTGAAAAGGTCCTATTAGGAGCAGCAATCAACGTGCAATAAGTCGTTCAGTGTTGCAAATGGGCACGTCCGGGCTGAGATCGTGTTAGTTTCCTCATCGGAATTCTGTGCTTGCCAGTGCGGAATTCCAGCGAGAAAAAGACCGGGACTGCCCGAGGTGGATTTCTGCCTCCTATACTTTACGGTTATCGGCACGTAGCCCACATCAAAGAATTGACATGTCCGTTTCATGACGCAATGGATATTGTGTGCCGATAATCACTCCT
Source organism: Phyllomedusa bahiana (assembly GCA_025379985.1). Taxonomy (NCBI): domain Eukaryota; kingdom Metazoa; phylum Chordata; class Amphibia; order Anura; family Hylidae; genus Phyllomedusa; species Phyllomedusa bahiana. Next base: position 1,632 of record JAODAL010000324.1, read on the forward strand.
GCCAATGCACTTTCACACGGCAGTGACAACAAGTCGGATTCTTGAGTCCATCTGGTATTTTGTCGTCTTTTGAAAGGTTTTGGGGGACGGTTCTATCCACGGTTTGCGGATTCCGGCATCCGCCTAATCGTTGAATAGCACAGCTTCCACCTGAAAACCAGGCGGGGGATTGTGTCCCAAGTTTTTCGGAACACCGACGGTTTGAAAATCCATCCAGAAGAAAAACGTGCAGTTTAGACTACTGGGCGGATTTTCTATTACTGTCATTGGGGACAGTTGACAGTCTGTTCTCGGATAGTTGGCAAATACGAAAACAGTCTAAAAACTGACTGAAACCCTTCGTGTGGATTACCTTTAAAAAACTAACCTTGATAAAGCCAGGTTTGTGGGAAACATGTCGGCGAAGTCGGCAGACGTTTTAAAATTTTGATCTTCCCTCTGTTCAAGTTCACTGCTGCAGACGGTGGGCCAAGGGGGCCTTTTTGTTCTGTGTCATGAGATAGGGAAAACGCCCAAGTAGTTGGTTTGGGGTCCTTACGAAAATATACTTTGCTATAGAAAAGGCTCTCCTGTTAATAGGTGGGGTTCCCCAGACTTGATGATAGAAAGGGAGTTATTCCCCCTTTCAAAGCAAAAAGGGGTTTAAAAAATAGGAAGAGATCAGGTTTTTAAATGGTGTTAAGAGGTTAAGGTTTAAAATTTAATAAAGTTAGTTTTTGTGTTAATAGATAGAGAACTGATAGGTTTAAGTTTTCCCAGGCAAAATAGTAAATATGTGATCAAAAGTCACTCTTTTTTCTCTTTCGAATTCCCAATTTTTGGAGTTTGTTTTTAAACACTTTTACACCGGTTTGGATGCTGATCTGAGCACAGAATCTGTGGCCAGAATGGGGGTCCAAACCCTTGGTGAAAAATACCCCTTTGTAAGTTTTCCTCTGAATGGTCTTTCTATTAGAAAGCTAATAAATTAATTTCCTGCTGCTGAAAATCCCAGTAAGTAGGGATTTGTGGGAATATTTTCCCTGCAGTGCCTCCACAGGCGGAATAAAGCATTGCACACATTCCATTGAAATTGATGAGCTGCCTATTCAATGTACAACATGCAGGGTCCTCCAGAGCGCAGGACTCTGCTTCTAGCTCTTTCTTAAGAAGGATGCTAAAACTGAACCCCCATCTGTTTACTTTAAATTCCAAAATTGAGCTTGCCTGATTTACATCTACATCAGAGATTTCATTCAAAGACAGTCACTGATTCCGTCAAAAGAGCAATTGGTGTCTGCCATGAGATGGGTCTAGTTTCACCTGTGGGTCTAGTTTCTGTGCTCATGTGAATCAGATCTTCATAGTTAGTACGGTTGAAAAAAGACATATGTCCCTCAAGTTCAACCAAGTGTGGGTCTGAAAAAACCCTTTCCAAACACCCTGCCATCTGTAGACTATTGACTGCCTGTAGTTGGCAGCCTCCAGTTGTTGATGAATTTGACAGCAGCTGTGGGTTTTTGAAATGACCTTACCTGCCCTATTCTGGGGACACTACTTTGTCAATAGGGCGATTCTCTAATTTACGGATGACTTCAGGACCCCATAGACTCCAGTAGACTTCTACAGGAGTCTAAGTGCGTGTCCCAAAATGGGGAACCAGTGGCAAATCTTGAGATGCTCCTGCTCTCATGATTTGTCAATCCCCACTCAGATTACACGTATTGGGAGGAATTTCTGTTTTAGCAGTTGTACAATATATTGTGTAATGTAATTAGTATCTCGTCTTCTATGTTTGACTACAATGGCACAGTATGTTGAGTATTTGTTGGAGCCACTGAACCAGGACGGTGAAGCCAGAACAGGTGTTGACCTGTTTTCTTTGCATTGTGTCTGTGCTTGGCCTATTATTTAGCAGCCATGTTAACCTTGGAGTAGGTTGCTTTGGCTTCTCTTCTTTGACCTCTTCTTACGTTGGCCCCAGCTGTTGACGCGAGACACACGAGTGGGTCTTCTAGGAACGTGCTGCTAGATGGTGACATGATGAAAAGCGCATGATGTTGTTTTCTTATGATGTCGAGGTTTATGAACCGCAGCCAACACAAAGTTACACGATATTGAGGTCCTTTGACCCCTTCTACTTTGTTGACAAGAAGATACAAGTTCATCCTCTGGAGTCTACCGGATACTAGTTATGGAATTGAGGTTTTGTGCGGGTCTGGACCACATGCAGGGCTGTAGTCATTTACAGAATCAAACAAGTAGTCGGGTCACTACCTCCTGCAGGATCAGCGTGCTCCATGTCCTGAACTACTCTGTGCTGCTGCTCGTAACCTAAGAAAAACCAAAAGTGGTAGAATTTAAAGACTTGAGAGAGAATAATTAGCAAAAATACTTCTGTTTCACTTTCTAAGGATAATCGGTTTGTGGACCTTCGCTGGTTCCTTATCTGGGTTTAGTTCCTCTACCAGTTGCATTAATGGATTTAATCTGCTAAATTTATATAGATTATGGTTTAAAAGGACCCTTAGTGCCACCGCTACAGAAGGTGCGTGTGAGGGAGGGGATATAAAATATATTATATTATTATATATATATATATATTATAATAATAATATAATATATACATATTATATTATATATATAATTTAATATATATATAATATATAGTTGCTCCCCCATATTGGGATCTATCCTTATAAAGCCCTCTATAGAGATCAAACAATAACCTGTCCTAAATACTTTTTATGACCCTTTGGCATATGTTATACCCAGTTTGTTGGGATCAGAAATCTGGGAAGCCCCACTGAGGAGAGGTGTGTACGCTATAAGGGCATTAAAAGAAATTTAAACATGGGAGGGCTTACTCTTTATGGGATTCCCTCCTCAATGTCCCCGTATATATAGATAGTAGATACGGTTGGAAAAGGACACAGGTCCAACCTATAAACCTACAGTTTTGATCGAGAGAGAGGCAAAATCCCTTATGAGGCAGAGGATAATTGTCCAATACTGGAGGAAAAATTCCTTCCCGACTCCAAATCTGGCAGATGATGAAGGTTTTGGCAGCTGAAGCTGAACAGTCTGACAATCTGTTATTTTCATCTGTATCTGGGAAAGCTGGATAGCAATCAATACAGCCACTCTACACAGCCCCCATTGGACAAACAATCAGCAGATTTGGCGTCCAGTACCATCTCTTAAACTAGGGCACTCAACTATACACCTCTTCCCCAGACCTATCCCCCTGCTTGCTTACAAAACACCAGGGCTGCTGTTGCTGTTTCTGACATAGTCCTCCCCGTATCTTAAACTAAATCTCACTAAAACTGAACTTCCCAGTCATCCCAACATTACTAAAACGACCTCACCTGCTAGTTCTCTTATCCGTGTGTGGCCCCCAATAACTCTAGGCAGCAGGCCCGCTGTCTGGGGGTTATAACCCGATTCTAATCTGTCCTTTTACCCCATTAACAAATTCTTGCCCGTCGATCCGTTACCTTGCACCCCAACAACCCCCAGATTTCCCTCGTTTCTCACCTGTGAAGCAACCCAGACTCTCATTGTTCTCTTATCTTTTTCTCTTGACTACTGTAACTCCCTACTTGTTGTCTACTCTCTGTAAACTCTTCCCTCTCCAAACTTCCTGAATGCAGCAGCCAGGCTTGTCCCTTTTTTTCCAGCCGCTCTACTGATTGTCTCTACCCTGTGTCAGTCACTGCACTGGTTGCCCATCACAGTAGGGATACAGTTAAAACTCATCACTCTCCCCCATAAGGCTTCTCCACAGTGCTGCACCCCCCTAAGCTCCTCCCTCATCTCTGTCTACCATCCTACCCCGCTCTCTCACTCTGCTATGATCTAAGAATTACACACCTCATCATTCGAACCTTCCCATGCCCGTCTCCGAGATTTTGCACATATTGCACCAGTTCTCTGGAAAAATGTTACCCCAAAAGTGAATCAGGCACACCTACAAACCCTCACAGTTTTTAAGTGCGCTCTGAAAATTCATCTTCTTAGACAAGCCTATCAAGATCCCTAATTGCCCAACCCCCCAAATTCTGTCACAGGATTCGTCACTTCCTGCACTTTGGCACCCAACAAGGCACTTCCTTTTATATAGATGTATGGTGGGATGGCAGGTTTCATCCACTTTTTTATTTTATACTACCCCATATTTATGTAACATGGCCGGTCCATTGTAAACCAAGCACTTGTCACCCTTTTGTTTCACCCATACATCCTAATAGATTGTAAGCTCTTGCGAGCAGGGCCCTCACACCTTGTGTCTCATTTGTAAGTAGCTTTTTTTATAATGTAATGTCTGGTTTGTCTGTGCTTATTCCCTCTATATAGTAAAGTGCTGCGGAATATGTTGGCGCTATATAAATAAAGATTATTATTATTAATACAGCCACCACTTACCAAGGTTTCATCCTAACAGCTTGAATGGCAAATCTGTCTGGCTACGCTGTCGTATATGGCAGCAAATGCATTTCTTTGTACATTGGTAGGGTCGCCACACAGAGGTATGGGAAAGCTGGATGAGACCCTATATATGAGCTGTAGTGGAATCTCATGCTAATGCTGGTGGGGGTGGTCCATATGATACGATTTACATGTTGTATGATATGGACACAGGAGGGCGATTTCCCAGCCCCCCCCCCCCCCAAAAAAAAAATAAAAAAAATAAAAAACAGCGCCTCTCTTGTCTAAAGCTGTGTTTGTAATTGCATCTCCATTAGGCGGTGTTAACCTCAGAATTTTTCATTTGCAGATTTTAGACGTTATTTTTTTTTATTATGGACTTAAAATCTACAGTGGATTTCATATGGGACATGGGTTTTAACGCTGAATCCAAGATGGAATCCGCTTGAAAAATGGGTCTTGTGAAAAACCCCTTATTTCTCATAGAGGGCTGAGCTTTTGCCTTTAGTTTTGAGGGGGTTTGTGTATTTTTAAATTTTATTTCTTTTCCTCCCATCACCCCAAAAAAGACACTTTGTTCCCCATTTACTCTCATACAAACCTTTTGATGTTTTGGTAAAAAAAAAACGAAATAAAACCTGCTGAATCCTAAGGTTCATGTGGGGTCGAAGAAAAATAAGTAAACCTCATGCCATGGTACAAGGCTAGGCAAAAAATTGACTGGGCCTAAATGTGTCAATAAAAGAATAAGGCCATTTCCCCCGGTTAAATGGGGCCCATTTCGGTCCGTAATTACCCGCCGGATTCCGCAAATTACGGTTGGAATCCGTCCCAGTCATTACGGTACTCCACAGGTCTCATAGAGAACTATGGATTACGTCTCCTCTCCCTGCTCGGCGAATCCACCGCGAGGGTGAGATAAGTGACACGTGAATTACCAGTGGCGTATAAGCGCCGCTGGTAATGAAAGTCTATGGGCCGGCGAGGTGCCGGCCCCCCGCTCACTGCCTCACCCCCGGCCACACGGCGTAATTGCGGGGCGTAATTACGTCCCGCAGTTAAGCCGTGTGAACATAGCCTAAGGCTGACAAAAAAACCTGACATCTGTATCCCGTGCCTGTATTTGATGTTCCGCATCCATCTGTCCAGACTTTGGAACAGTTGTGGGGAAAATGAACTAATGCTACAAAATAACCTAATAAAGTCTGATAAAAGAAAGTACTTGAAAAATAGAAATATAAATCTGTTTTTGAGATGGTTGAAAGGGTCACAATGATGATCTTGGTCCATACGCCTTATTTGGGTATAAAGACATGGGAGAGAGGGATCCTCCGTTTTGGACCCTCTTCTTAAACCCAGACCAGGAAGGAGATATCTTCCCAAGAATGTCAAATAGTCTCCAAAAAATTGGTAATCTCGCAAGAGAACAGAGAGTGACTTTTGATCCCTATATTTACTATTTTGCCATAGGCAAACTTAAACTCTATCAGTTCTCAAACTATTTAAAAAACTAAAACGTAAAATTTTATGTGTAACTCTAACCTCTATACACACTATCTAAAAACCTGATTTCTAACCTCACCATTTATCCCCTTTTTAATTGTGAAGGAATAGCTCCCCTTTTATTATCAAGTTGGTGGAAAACACCAAATATTAACAGGGGAAAACCTTATATAAAAAACAGTGATTTTTTTAACTCCCCTAAAGGGGTCCCAAACACCTACTTTTACAGTCCCTCCCCCAATCCCATGGACCCTAAAACAAAATAAGGTTTAAATTTTTCAAAACCTTCTGCAGGGAGCGTTGCCTAAAGACCCCCATAACCAAACTTTCTTTTCCTTTTTCCAAAGAGCCCCCATTTAAACCTCCCATGGGGGGATGATATGAAAAATGAAAACTTTAAATTTACCCCCTAATTTTCAGGGAAAAACAAAGACCCCAGCTATGAGGACACAAATTTTTTCTGTTTTCCCCCCCCGCAAAGGAAACCCGAAAAATTTTGTTTGCTAAAATATGGCGTAAGTACGATCAAATTAAAGAATGGAGGGGCATTTAAAGGGCCAAATTTGCCCCCCCTATTCTTGTAATGGATGGTTTTCAGGCATTATTACCTAGGAACTGAATTTTACCTTTTTAAAAAAAAAAAAAAAAAAAAAATTGGGTCCCCTCTTTAAATTTCCATGGAGGGACCCCGTGGGTTTTTATAAAGGTTTTCACCATTGGGGCCCCTTTTCTGGGTTTTTTGGGACATTTGCAAGTCAAAACCCGTTCTCTTTTGAGCTTTCATAAGGTTTTAAAGGGGTTGTCTGATACATTGATTCATCTTACCTCAGTCCTGTTTTCCTTTTTTTTCTTTTTTTAAATTTAGGAGTGTGTATTTTGGCTTCAATAACTGCAGTAGAAACCCGGGGCCCGTAACTTTAGCAAACCCCGTGCCGGGGGAGCCTATCGGGAGAGATCAAACAGGGTCTGTTTGCTATGGCGACCTTTTAGGAGCTGATGCAGCCCATACAAAAGGGGGGAAAACTCAGGGAAAAGGTAGGACCCTGTTTTAAAGGCACAAAATTGCAAAGTGACTTTTTTTTTGAAGATCTTTTAAAATAAAAAGCAGCAAAACCCCTTTTAAATGAGAAAACCCCTCCTAATACTGTTTTAGGATCTCTAAAAATGCAGAACTGGATTTTGGGCCATGTTTTTTGTACCCTACATGGGTGAATATTTTCCCCTTCCCCTGGGTTTAAAACCCCTATGGGGACATTTTCAAAAGGGACTTGTTCCCCCCCCTTTTGGGCTAAAATTTTGGGTTTTTTAAGGATTGACAACAATTTGGGTAAATTAATTTGGTCTTGTTCCCTGTACCCCACCAATTTGGGAATCCCCCATGGGGGCCCCCCTAGATTCTACCCCTTACCCCCCGCCCCCAGCCCCCATAAAGGCATTTATACTGTCATAGTGATCTGTACAACAGATACTTGATCTGGCCATGTGCTCGAGCCCTAAGGAGTTGTTTCCTGTTGACCTCCTTAGATAAGAAGTTCCTGTGGATCCGATCCAGGTCATACTATACTTCATTACTTTATGCTGTTTGCTTGTATTTCCAGAAATTTAATTAAGAAGAAAATAAAAAAAACTCCACGGCAGCCAACCAAAGTGAAGAGGTCATAGCTGACTGACCTCCTGGGGTGCATTTTGTGCTCTTTTTTATCAAACTGGGGGGGCCTCTTAAATGCAAGGGGAAATTTGTTGTTGGGCCAAATTACCAACATGTGTCTGCATTCCCCCTCCCTCCCTCCCGATTTTCCCTATGGTCACAGGGATGAAGAAGTCCTCCCCCACCGGGTACCCCGCCAAACGCCCTTTAAGGTCACGGAAAGGGTCCTCCCTGGTGTCCCCCATAGCTGGGGGTTATTTTTAGACGGCACATTGGAGAAAAGGGGGTCTGGAAAGTTTAGATACCCCAAAACCCCCTTACTCCAAATCTTGAGAATACTTGACCATTTGCAAAAAAACCCGGTGGCTTTTAAAAAGGGTGGGCCTCTCCTGCATGTATGTGTTTAGTTTAAATCCCTTTTGTTCCCCCGTGATAAAAACCATCCTGGAGCCCCCTTCTCTTCTATCTCTTTTGTTGTTTCTGTTTTCCCCTGTTTTTTCCCCCCAGGAAAAAGTATTAAATGGGAAAATTGGGCAGAAGGGTGTTAAAAAAAGGGAATAAAGGTCTTGGCCAGCAAAAACCCCCCTTGAGATGGACCACAGTCCCCCATGCTCTTTCTTATAAGAACAGCATCCTCCCAAAGGGAAATTTCTGAGGGTTTGCCTAAGGCATGTTCACAGTTTAATTGCGGAGTATTTCGCCCCCACCAAAATTTCGCCCCTGTGTACAGGGGGCGGGGCCCTGGGGGGGGGCCCGCCCGCCAGCCGGCCCCCAGAACATTCATTATTTCGGGGGGTGTATAAAGCCGGAATTTAAATTTCCCTGTTAATTTCTCTCCCTGCTTTGGGCGTTTTTGTCCCAGCGGGGAGAGGAACGTAAAACCTTAGTTTCCTTCTAGAAACTGGGGGATTAAACCCTTTAAAGGGCTGGGATGGATTTTAGCCCCCAAATTTGCAAAAGTAACCCCCGTTTTAAATTTGGGGTTTAAAAAAACGTCCCCCGGGAAAAACCGTGTGAAATAGTCTTACAGTCAAATTTGTTTTTAAAGGGCTGTCTGTTTCTATATTGGGCCCTTGGGGCAATTGATGAAAACCCTTTTAAAAACAACCCCCCAAGGCCAAAACTTGTAGTCAATGGCTGGTTTTAAACCCCTTAAAGGGCTGCCCCCCCTGTCTTTTTTTATGCGGCTGGTGGGAAAAGGGCGTTTTCGACAGCGCGCCTTTTTGCGTCGGGCCCCAGAACATTGGGGTTTTTCGGAACCCCCGGTTCCCAGCAGATCCCAGCGTAGCGGAAGGGGTGGGCGCCGCAAACTTCGATTTTTCCCGCAGCGTGCCAAAAGACGTCGGGTGTTCCCCATGAACGACCTGCACCAGCCCCAAAATCAAAAAGACAGTGGGCCCGGGCATTAAGGGGTTAAAGAACCCGAAACCCCCTTAGGAAAGGGAACCTAAGCCCCTTTTTACTACTTGGGAAAAATGTATATAATGTGGGGTTTTTTGGATACTAAATTGGGGAAAATGGGACCTTTTTTAAAGGGCCCGGGTTTTTTAAATTCATTTTTCCCCCCCGTTTGGGGGGGTGAGGGTTTTTCTCATTAGGTTTTTTGCCCTGTTAAAATCTTACCCCAATTTGTATAGTACAGGGGGCTTGTGTTGCCCCCCTACCTACTGCCTCCCCGGGTTCCCGTCTATAGGGCCAGCCATTGAGCTGTAAGTACTTTTGTTTTGACCTTGCGGTTGTGTTTTTTTAAATAAATAATGTCCCATTTTTCTTGATTTATATAAAAATATTTTTAATTTTATATATAATTTATATATTATATATATTTATATTATATATAATAAATAAATTTCAAAACTTTCCAAAATTGATTCATTCTTTGAAAATGGAAAAAGAATTTTACCTTTCCCATGACAAATTTGGGTTTCCCCAAAAACCCAAAAGCCCCCTTGGGTAACAAGCCCCTCCCTCCCCAAAAACTATCCCAAAAAAACTGTCAAACTTTTTTTTTTTTATTTCAATTCTACATCATCCCCCCCTCCTTTTGAAACCCAAAAATTTGGGACAGTTTTTGCAAAAAAATCTCACTGTTGGGAGAAATGCATGTGAAATGCCGTTTAGTGGCAGCAAACAAGTCCCCTGTTATCATTTTGGGTCGGCCAGTGCCTCTGCAGGACCAAACCCCGAAAGGGGAAAATTTGGGCCCCTAAGGACTCATGGAGGTCAATAGCATACCAGGCTTATTTTATAGAAGTTCATAAGCAAGAGGCCCAAGCATAGCTGGAGAAAAGACCCGGGCCCTGGGAGTGTGTTTTTTACCTGGGTTATTTAAAAATAAAGGGCTCAGGTTTTTGACCCAAAAATGGACCCCAAGGCCTCTTCACACGGCTTATTTTCCCCCACGTATTTGCCGACGGGATTGACGACCCTTTTAATCCGTCGGGGAAATCAGTCAGAAATAAGTCACAGCCCATTTTTTATTGATTTTCAATTTGAAAAAAACGGGGTCCCTCGTTCACCGGGGAAGGGCGCCCCTTTTGTTTTCCGGATTGCCCCCCGGGATTGCGACGGCAATTTCCGGGTGGAAAAAAAAATGTGCAAAGTCAATTAATTTTTTGGACGGATTCACCCCAAATATAAAGAATGGAGAAAGGTGAATCCGTCGGGAAAACATTACAATACGTCCACACTTAGGACACTTTTTTGCCAAAAAATTTTCAACCTGATTTCTGAACGTATTTTAAAGATCGGGAATCCGGGTTTTAAATACGTTTTGAAATAAGCCCTGTGAAAAATTGCCCTTTAAAGGGGCCAGCAGAAGACAAAACCCCAGACTTGGTTTTTGGGGTTTTAATTTTTTCAAAATTTTACAAAATTATATGTGCTTTGGGAAAGTTTCAAAAGGGGGGACCCTAGCAGGGGTTTCTAAAGGGGGGTCTAAGGGGCCCCAGTTACATTTTGTGGGTTTCAACTGTTTTTCCCGGTATCTCGAAGTGACAACTTTGAAAAATAAGTGAGTGTTCCAGGTAACCCTTAAAAACAAAAATTTTAATAGGGCCATAAATTTGGGGAAAGATAAAAATATTATAAATTTTTAATTTATATATAATATTATAAAAAATATATTTTTATAAATTTTAAAATACCCCACACTATAATTTATTCACAGGAGTAATCCTTTTGTTTTATTTGGTGGGCCCAAAAAATAAAGCCCCACACCCCTGCAGGGCAGGTCCTTTCTCAAACAATTTCTTGGGCCTTTGCTAATGAACTTCTATAAAATAAGCCTGGTATCCTATTGACCCCATGAGTCCTTAGTGGCTAAAAACCCCTTTTGGTTGTCCCTGCCCGAGGCTCCCGGCCGACCCAAAAGATAAAAAGGGGAAAATTTTTTTGGGAGCAAACCAGTCCCCTGTTATCAAATTTTGGGGTTTTATATTTATATAAAATACTAAAAAACCAGGATTTTATTTTTTTCATGAATCCCGGGTGCAAAATTTCCCCCCCCATTGAAAAATTTTTATTTGGGGCCCCACTCATTTTTTTTTTCTTTCCCCCAAAACCACCTTGACCCCATTTTAAAGATACTACAACACCCCTTTAAATGAAGAGCTCTCCACACTTTGGGCCATAGTCAGAAAAGGAGAGACACCCTCCTTGATCAGGTCTATGGCTCCGGTTGTCACTTTGTTGGGCTCTCCATCATGGTGCAGCCACCTCCATCTGCAGACCAGCTTCCAGTGTGCACTGCAGATGGTGCTATATTAGTTTTAGACTTGTGCTGTGGGACCCTTTAAGGCTTCCTTAGCACTGAGCGGGGCTGCTCTTTAGGAGTTAGCACTGCAGTTGAGCTCCTCACACCCTGTTTGTCAGTATCTTGGTGCGCACACATACGCTGCAGTTTATTGATGAGCTCGGCTGCTGGAGATTCAACAGTTCCCTCCGCATCCTCTGCACTTTTTATGTACGAGGAGTGCTGACTCCAGTCTGTTTGTCACAGCTGCATTGCAGGACCTCCCAGCAGAAGAGAGTGCCGGCTCCTCTCCCCACCGGCTTCCTTCATATATCGTATGATGATTTCTCTAATACACAATTCATTCTCACACGTTGAGTGTGGCTGTGGTTGTCCCCCACCCTTCCCCAAATCTTAACCACTGGTGCAGAGCTAGACTGCCGACCAGGAACAAAAGAGCTGAACCGAGTCAAAAAAGGTCTGAATCTATTTAACCTAATGAGGGGAGAACCATAAAAAATGAACATTTCGGGGACAACTCTTTTGTTGGAGGGGTCCTCTGATTTGTGTTTCTCATGCTGTCTGCATTTCATTAGGATGCGGACTTTCTCGCTGTCACCGCTATGATAGAAGACCTGGCAGCAGTTGGACGCTGCATTGCCCTACAGTAAAGCATTTTATTCTCTTTGCATTGTGTTCAGTTTTACAACGAAAATCTTCAGGCCAGCACTATAGACGAAATTTACCCTAAATTTACCAAACACCATGTTTACTATTGTGGCTTCATTCCCAAATTTTTTTTAATTCTTTTGCTATGTCTTTTTGTGCTTTTTCATGAATTACTTGTTGTTTTTTTAGTTTTTTTTCTGACCTTTTGTATATGGTATTTTCTTTTCAAGTACTATTGAAAACCTTATGGGAAAACTATGATACATTTTTAGTCTATGGCCATATTTTGCCATGTTTTTCCTCTTGTATGGGACCATTAGCCTCAGACTCACAGGGGTTGTTGCCTTCTTCTGGATCAACACTGTAGGGTTAGGCTGTGTTCACACGGCTAATTTTGGGATGGTTTTCAGTCCGTATTGCGTGCCGTACTGCGTGCAAATACGGCTGAAATCCGTCCCTGTCATTACGGTAATCCACAGTTCTTATAGAGAACTATGGATTTCGTCTCCTCTCCCCGCTCGCGAAATACAGCGAGCGGAGAGAAAGTGACATGTTCATTATACCAGCGGGATACGCGCCGTGGATAATGAAAGTCTATGGGGCCGGCGGGCTACCAACCCCCCCCGCCCCCGTACACACTTCGTAATTGCGGGCGAAATCCGTCCCGCAATTACGCGGTCAATCAGCCGTGTGAACATAGCCTTATAGGTTGGACTCAATGGGCCAGTGTCATTTTTCAACCTTGTTTACTATGTTACTTGGCGTTTTTTAATGAAAATTCAGCATGCTTCTTTTAAAGAGGTTTTGCCACGATGTAATGTTCACGTGGGATCCTCCAAAATGGGTATTTAATCACTTTTCTAAATATATGTGATTACAAAAAGTGACGCCTGTGAAAGCTACAGCATTGCTCAGTCCCCCTTATTTCCTGAAAGTTTACATTATACACGATCAGGACACTGACAGGAGCAGATCTGGCCACGCTTGCATGTTTGCACTGCTTATCTGATGACGCGGAACATGAAGGAGCTTGCAAGGGGCTGGGGAGAAAGTGCAGTGTATGAGTCTGTCTGCTGTATAGAGAATCCACTGGTTGGAATGTAATTATTTGAGTAAACATTGCAGAAGCTCCCTTCTTCCCCGCTCTCTGCTCACCCCCCTCCCTCTCACCCCTGCAGCCGTTCATGACTCCGCATGCTTTATCTTCTCTCCTGAGCAGATAAGAGGTAAGGAACTCACTTCATGGCAAAACCCATTTAAGCAAATACATATGCCACAGCCAAGAAAGGCATTGTTTGTAGACCACTCAGTGCTTTGCTGCTGACTTTCAGCTAACATCTGTCTGCAGTGTAGTTTTTTTGGAAGAAAAAGTTGGGAAAAAATAAGGTTATGTTCACACAGCGGGTTGGGTCCGTGTGAACATATGCTTTTAGATACATGTTTGGATCCGTGTTTTGGACCCTAATGTGATTGCAATTGTATTTATAAATGTGAACAACAACGACTGCGCGCGTTCAAGACGGTGATCACCGATGCGTCTCATTGTGTCTTTCGAACCATCACAAGAACTGAGATGTCAATTCTTGGTCCGAAAGACGCAGCAGGCGCCCTATAATAAACTATAGGGTGCGATCCTGCTGCTTCCAATCACACAGATACGTGTTGGATCCGATCGCTGCAGCATTTTGGGATGCGATTTTCGGATCCAAAATCGTATCCCGAAACGCTGTGTGAACAAGCCCTAAGAAAGGGAAAAACACTGCATGAAAAATTGGTTTCCCTGAAGCTGCCTCCAAGGTTTTGCATTACATATGCTACCATGGATAACATCTGCAAGAAACTTGTGTGTTATCTGTGCTTTGCATGGGTTTCCTCTAGGTACTCTGGTTTACCCCGTATAACAAAAACAGGAGTATAGATGGTCTCAATGGGGACTGGGAGCAATGTGAATGAGGACAATCTCTGTACAGCGCTGTGGAATATAACCGCATCATACAAATGAATAAAATAATTCAGAACTGTAAACTTTAACCCCTGGGCCCAGATGCGAAATTTGTAACTGACCTCCCACCTACCATGTGCTACTTCATAAGACTGGTGTCCTTTTGTCAGAGGTCTTTGATCCACCTCTGGCAACATTATCTAGGTGTCCTGAAAGCGACCGATACGTCTCTTCAACCATATAACATAGTTCCTCTTTGTAGCCAAAGTTAAAGGGGTTGTCTCACTACATTGATTCATCTCACCTCAGTCCTGTTTTCTTAGTTTCACTTTGAATTCAGGGGCGTGTTTACTGGCTACTACTAGGCTGCAGTAGAAGCCAGGTCTGTAGCTATAGCAACCAGTGCTGACAGCCTATTAGGAGAGATTGAACAGGTCTGTAGCTATAGCGACCTGAGGAGCTGATGTAGCCCATACAAGAGGGGATATCTAGGAATAGGTAGGACACTGTTAATGGACATATATTGCAAAGTGACTTGTTTTTGCAAGATCTTTAACATAAAAAGCAGCAATCCTTGTAGTGAGACAACCCCTTTAATACTTTGTCAGATTTATATAGCGGATCCCCTACATTGATGTGCTGCGTTTTATTTATAAAACCGCACAGGCCAATCCTTACTGTTCCCTACTGTCTCTTCCAAAAAGATTGAGAGTAAAGAGGAGCTCAGAATTTCACGGTGTAGGAGCTCGTTTCTACAAAATTGTTTTAGCAAAGGCCGGACAACCCCTTAATTGGCCAGGACTCCCTTAACTTTTCATGTTCCGTTCACAGGATGTTTCAGTAGAGCAGGGTCGATGGGAGATAGCCAGGCTCATCCTGAGCCTTCTCTTGTGATAACCTTGGGATTGGATAGGGACAATTCAGCTTGTTCGGTCCCTGGGCCAGTAGTCGTCATGTGCACTAGCACTCCATACTGCTCAATGGGAGATGCGGACCCAGCATCCTCAAACTGCAGGCAGCCATCCTCAAACTGCGGCCCTCCAGCTGTTGGGAAACTACAACTCCCACCATTCCCACTGTTATAGATTATGTAAATGCATGATGGGAGTTGTAGTTTCCCAACAGCTGGAGGGCCGCAGTTTGGGGATGCCTGCTCTATAGGGTTGGACTGCAATGCGTGTTCTCAACGATCTCGCCATACAACCAGCAGGTCCACGATAAGGAGGAAAAAGATTGGGGCCCCCTCGAGTATAACATGGTAGGGCCCAGATAAGGATAGAGGAAAAAATGTTTGAATGGGGGGAAAACCCACCTATGAATTTACGTTGAAAAATCTGTCCTCGGTTTCCCTCGTTGAGTCATGTTTTTGGGATTTCCTTAGTATTACATAGGGGGTTTGCACCGGGTATGAGTTAGGGGGGCCTGTACATATCATGACCTGTTGCTGGGTCTTGACCATTGATGACCTTCGTAGTGCTGCTGTATCTATGTGTTTAGCCTCTTTTGGTTTCTATGAGGGACTGCCTGTATTCCTGTTTCTTCTTTAGTTGTGATGGAATCTTTTTCTTGATCAAGATCGGTTGCAAAAAGGGGAACAGTAAGTTGGGCAAAGTTTTGTAGAAGTTTTAGCTGTGACCTTTTTTATGGATTGGGCCCTTTGATAGTATACGATTGCATACAGTCACATTCTGCTTGTCTACGTCCCACTTTGGGGGTACCCGTTTTGGCAAAGTCCCCCAAATTGTTTTTTTCACGGCCATCCCTGGGAGCAAGGGAATCCATTAGTTGTTTTTGAAAAAAAAAATGCTTTTCCACCCCTTCCCTTCAACACTTTGGGGGTAAACCCACTTTTTGCAACATTAAAACAAAAAAGGGGTTTTGTCCCCCTAAAATCGTTTTAAACTTCCCTCAGCCCCCCGTTTTTTTGGTTTTTTTTTGAATTAAAGGGGCGTTTTTTCCCTGGTTTTCCACTAGGCGCAGTAGAACCAGGCCCTGTGCTACAGCGCCCTGCTGGAGCCGTCGGGGGAATCAAAAAGGTCCTGTAGCTCTAGTGACCTGGGACTGATGAAACCCTTTAAAAAGGGGGGATATCGGGAAGAGGTAGGACACTTTTTAAGGGACACAAATTGCAAAGTGCCCTTTGTTTTTGCAAGATTTTTAAACTAAAAACCCCGGCGATCCTTGTAGTGGGGAAAACCCTTTTTAAAAACTGGAGCCTAATTTTGGCTTAACAATACCCAAAAGGGACTGCTGAGGCCCCCCCCTTCAGAACAAGAACTTTGTTCCTTTTTGGGGGGAAAACAAGAAGTTGGTTATCTGTAAAAAAGGCCCTTACTTGTGGGCCCCCTGGTATTTTGCGCTTTTATTTTTTAACCCCAAATTTATTGTACCATGCGCTTTTATAGTTATTTTCATTAGGTTTTTGCTGCTTTGGGCTATGGGGTCCTAGAATTTTTAGTTGCCCCCCTTGATCCCTACCCTGTGCCCTGGGGGCAAAAATTTTTGGGCACAAACTCCAGTACGGGGAATATCCCGGGTTTTTCTTTTTAGGTTAAAATACTATGAGCATGTCCAACTTTGGGAAAAAGGAAAAAAGCGGGAAAAAATTTAGTGGGGGGGCCCATGGACACGCCCATCTTTTTTGGTATGCCACAAACCCCCCCAAAAAAACCACACCCCCTCCCCCCCTAACGCATAAAAGGTTTTGGAAAGGGAAAACCCCCTAGATGCCCTTATAGCCAGGTAGTAGCCCCCAAAAACCGGTAGTGCCCCCTTTCAGGCCCGGGAGATGCCCCCTTGAGCCAAGTAGATGCCCCCCGTAGCCCAGGTTGAGCCAAAAATTTGTAAAACCAGGTTTGATGGGCCCCCCCTTTTTAAACCAAAGGGAGGTGCCCCCCTTGTTAGCCAGGGGGAAATTTCCCCCCCTTTTTGCCAGGAGGTGCCCCCATTGTTAGGGCCCGGTAGGTTTCCCCCATTGTTAAACCCCGGTAGGTTTCCCCCCTTGGGTTTTCCAGGGAGGGGCCCCCAAATTTTCAGCCCCTGGAGGTGGGCCCCCCTCGTTTGCCCCCGGGAGTGCCCCATCGTTTGCCAGGTAGTGCCCCATTGTTTGCCGGAGGTCCCCTCTGTTGCCGGGTGTGCCCCCATCTGTTGCCAGGTGTGCCCCATCTTTTTTGCCAGGTAGTGCCCCATCTGTTAGCCAGGTAAGTGCCCCTTGTTGCCAGGTAGTGCCCCTCTGTTGCCGGGTAGTGCCCCCCATTGTTAGCCGGTAGTCCCCCCCTTGTTGCAGGTAGTGCCCCCTCTGTTGCCAGGTAGGCCCCCCTTTCCCCAGGAGATGTCCACTCTGTTCCCAGGTGTGCCCCCTTTCTGTTGCAGGAATGCCCCCATTGTTGCCGGGTAGTGCCCCCTCTTTTGCCGGTAGTGCCCCTTGTTGCCGGAAAGTTGCCCTCTCTGTTAGCCGGTAGAGCCCCTAAAGCTAATAAAAATTAAATAATAAAACCCCTTTAACCTTACCGGGTCCTGCGGGCGCGGCAGCTCCCGCCGATCTCTTCAGCGGCGCAGGGGGGAAGGAAGCAGCCCCGGTCACTCCCCTGCACCGCGCGTCATTTCCCCCGCGCCGTTGCCCTGAGTAGGCGCACACACCAGCGCCGTACATCAGGGAGAGGGGGGAGGAGGGGGCGATCCCCTCCCGCCCCCTCCCCCCGTGGACCCCCGGGGGGGTGAGCGGCCGCGGGCCGTGCCCCGCTGAGGGGCGGGCCCCCCCGGGGGCAAGAGTACGCCCAGGCTACCTTGCGCCGCGGTAATTTAAAGGCCCCCCCGCCGCCTGCGGCCGGGAGGAATGCCAACTCCCCCCGGGGGGGGCGGGGGGGACCCCAACTCGCGGGCCCCCCCCGCCAAAAAGGGGGGAGATTTGGCATGTATGCTTGAGAAAAGTGCTTGTGTAGTGGGTACCCCCTTATATTTCTAATCTCCCCCCTAGGGTTCAAATTTTATAAAAATCTGACATTTTTGGGACTTTTGGGGCATGCCATGGTTAAGGGTGATTTACTAGGTTCCATACAACTGAGGGTTTTGTAGTAGATTATAGTAATTTTTTTTTTTTTTTTTGTTTTTTTTTTGAGGGGGGGGGGGGGCTATACTTTTGTGCCAGTTGAACAACAAAAGTATTATACAAATTATTCTTCACCCTTTTTTACTTGAGGAAGCTTGTTGGATACAAGAGAAACAGTCACTAACCCTGTTTCCCCAAAAATAAGACCTAGTGCTTTTTTTTTTTTATGAAATTTCAGAGTTTGGTCTTATGCGTGTTGTGATTAAACACCAAAATTAATACAGGTTGATGTTTTGTTCAAAAATTAAAAAGTGAATTCTTGTTCATGGAAAAATAAGACATCCCCTAAAATTAAATGTTAGTTCGTCTTTAGGAACTTATATAAGACACGGTCTTATTTTCGGGGAAAACGGTTAGTTTTTTTTATTAAATTTTTTATTTTTTCCCTTTTTAAAAAGGGGTTTTTTACGACTTAAAAACATTAATTTAACAAAAATTTTTTTTTACAAATTTTTTTAAAAAAAAGGGGGGTTTACCCCCAAAAATTTACCCCCTAAATTTTTAAAAAACCACAGCCTGCTGATCATCTGCCAGAGACTGTTTCATGTAATGTCCAGCGACAGAAGGCTCCATAGCCGAGTGTCCCTTTACACATTGGTTAACGAAGCATGCACCTATTATGCCATGGGGCCCCAAAGGGTGAGAGGGGGGGCCCCCCCTGGTACAAAAACAGGTTCCTTTTTGAGGAAATATTTTGTTTTCTTGCTATCGAGCAATGTACTATTGTTGCTACTTCTGCTGCTTTTTTAGTTTGTCATTAGGTGGTGGGGCCCCATCTCATTTTCACGGGGCCCCATGAGTTTGTTTCTCCCAAGCCCCGGGGCCCCTTTCCTTGGGCCACTAGGCAGTTGCCGGGGGCCCAAAAAGTATAAGGGCCCCAATGGTATATGTATGTTCAGGGGTACAAGAAACATACCCGGTCCCTTGGTTGGGTTTTTTTATTTTTAAAGTTTGGGGTGTTTTTAGGACTTGCAAACGTTAAAAAAAAAAACTTGGTGGGGAAAGACCAAAGGGTCCCTCCAATGTTTGAGGGTGCAGGGTGCAAGTGTCCCCGAAAAAATGTTTGTTTTAAATGGGTTCTTTAGGGGGGTTGAGGTTTTTGGCCCAAGTGTGAGTTAAATTTTTTGGCAGGGCCCACTGCAGTGCAGCCCCGGGGCCCTAATTTTTTAAGATGGCTCTGACCAAGCCTCCACAGTTTGTTGTAGAAGACCCCTTTTTATTTTTCCTCATGTTTTTCAAATATTTTGTTTTTGTTTATTTTGTTTAGAATTTATATTTTTGTTTTTCCCCATGTTTTCAAATATTTTGTTTAGAATTTTTTTTGTTTTCAAATATTGTTTTTCTGTTATTTAGAATTTTATTTTTTGTTTGGTTTTTCCCCATGTTATCAAATATTTTGTTTTCTGTTTATTTTGTTTAGAATTTTTATTTTTGTTTTTTTCCCATGTTTTCAAATATTTAGGTTTTCTGTTTTTTGTTTTTTATTTTTTTTTTTTTTTTTTATGTAACTTCCTTCCCCCCCCCCCCCCCCAAATCTTCATGTCTTGCAAATTGCTTGTACATCCCAACATCAGCCTCATTAAGAAAGGGGGAGCAGGGGGAAAACCCGTCGCCCTATGATAATGAAGCAGGTGCCGGATATGGTAGCTTTGTCTGAGCGTGAGAAACGGTGCGGGTGCAGAATAGACCGGGCAGTACTTGAGGCAGAAGCATTTCTTCTTAACCTGTTGCCAGCAGTTTCAATCATTGTCCTGCATGCTGCTGCAGGGGCCGTAATGTACCACTATCCAGCTGCATGGAAAATGAGGGAGAATAAAGCGAGGGAGCGGATTTGCCTGGCACTGAAATTTTTTTTGTTTTACAGGGGCTGCCTTTTTATGGGCCCGGGAAAGGGAAGAGCCCGGGTAAGCTGTAAAGCGCCAGTCTGGTGCAGACAGTCTGCTGACTCAGGCTTGACCTCCCCATTGGGAAGCACCCTTGACTGCAGTCTAAGCCGTCTTTGGATTCAGGGGCCCGCCAGAGGTTTCCCCACTGACGCTGGGGGCAAAAGGGTGAGAAACACATCCAGAGAGTGTCCAGAAGAAAAAAAAAAAAAAAAAAAAAAAAAAAAAAAGAATGGCCCCCCTTCTGCACCACTGTGAATAGACAAACAAGGCAGAGGTCCTCGTCTCTTGGTGTGCATATTGGGAATGGCATTTGCATAATTTTTTTTTCCCAAGCTGTCTAAAGCCCGTGAGGCGACCGGCAACTGGATTTTCCAATTTTTCTTCTCTCCCTAAAGAAAGTTCATCGAATCAAGAAATAGAAGTGTCTCTCTTACAACTCGGCCCATTCATCTTTTTTTTTTAACCATTTACTCTACTTAGTTTCTAAACCATTGTCTCGAATTCTTCCAACTTTTTGCAATTTTTTATTTTTTTTTAAAGTTTGTCTAAAATATAAACTTGACAAATTTGGAGAAAGGGCGCGGTGGGGGCTTGGGTTTTATAATGTTTGGATTAGTGCCCTGTTGACATTTAGTTGAAGGTTCTCTACAGTGGTTATGTTGTAATAGAACCATTTTTTAACCATTTACTCCACTTAGTTTCTAAACTATGGTCTAAAATTCCAACTTTTTGCAATTTTTTTTTTCTGGAAAGTTTCGTCTAAAACATAAACTTGCTAGAAAACTTGAGAAATTCTAGGAGACAAGGGCGTCAGGTGGGGGCTTGTTTGGGTTGGCGCCTTGTTCACATTTAGTTGAAGGTTCTCTACAGTGGTTATGTTGTAATAGAACGATTTTTAACCATTTACTCCACTTAGTTTCTAAACCATTGTCTCGAATTCTTTCAACTTTTTGCAATTTTTTTTTTCTGGAAAATTTGTTAAAAAAATAAACTTCAAAAAACTTGGAAAATTTTAGGGACAAAGGGGGGGGGTGGGGGCTTGTTTGGGGTTTGGGCCTTGTTCACAATTTAGTTGAAGGTTCTTACGTGGTTTGTTTTTAGAACGATTTTTAACCCTTTTTTCCCCCTTGTTTCTTAAAAATTTTCTCGAATTCTTTTCCCTTTTTGCAATTTTTTTTTTTGGAAAAAATTTTGTTTAAAAAAATAAACTTGCTAGAAAACTTGAGAAATTCTAGGAGACAAGGGCGTCAGGTGGGGGCTTGGGTTTTATAATGTTTGGGTTGGCGCCCTGTTCACGTTTAGTGGTTATGTTGTAATAGAACGATTTTTTAATTTTTATTAAGGGATGGGGCTAACACATACGGTGGTGATAGATAATAAACGCATTCTGTTTCAGGCAGAAGTACTCCCTAGCTGGCGAATGACTTGTCTAAATAAAATGAAGATAACAAAAATGTTAAAAAGTGGGCTAAACTAAAACAGTTGCATTAAAAAAGTAATAAATATTGTATGGTTTTGCATCAGCAGTACAGGGAATAAATATTCCAAAAAGTTCTGACAAATTCTAAATAAATTCCTAAAAATTTAAAAATTAGTCTAAAAATATTCTTAAAAAAAAAGTTAACAAAAAATATCCAAATTGAACATGTCAGCAGACTAATAGCAATAAGTACATATTCCCTAATTTCCTCTACTTTTTTTTTTCTTTCTTTTCTTCCAACTGTTCCAATATTTCGGGTGCGCTGATTTTTCTTAAATGACTTGGTACAGCAACAAGCAAGTAGCAGTTGGTAAATAAAGATGGATATTCTTTTGTTTCGCGGGTGCTCGTTGCTCGTTATACTCCACTTACTCAGTGAGCTTCCCAGGGAGTGGCAGCTGTTTCTTATGTTAGGTACTCTATCAGGGCCAGACAGCTCCAATTCAGGAAGGCATTGTTGGGGGAAAAATGCATTCTTGTTAAATTCTCAGTAGGATTAACTTTTCATATGCCAAGAGGGCAGCAGTGTCGATCTCAGGACTTGGTACCATGAAAAAAACAAAAACAAAGATACATTTAGTTCAGCCCATGCACGTGACACCCAGTCATAAAGGGTTTGTTTTGTATACAGCAAATATTGCTGCGCACGTTGTGCAGTTTAAATGCCCTTGTACTTTCTAGGAGGAAGAGAAAATCTACACTTTTTTTTTTTTTTTAAATGACTTTTTTTTTTTTTTCATGGATTCATGTTTTATGGACAATATTACACTGGGGGATGCTAAAAACAAAAATAGATGTACCATAAATATAAATTATTCGACGTATGTGATGCAATTTAATAAAATGTATATTTCGTAAACATTTTTTTTTGTGTGTGTATGTGTATCTATCTATCTTTACATACAGACAGACAGCCAGCCAGCCCTGGAAAAAATTAAGAGACCACTGCACAGTTTTCTAAAGTACACCTCATTCTACCTAATGTGCTTCTGATTGGGTGATCACCTGAACCAAATCTTATTTAATGAAGGAAAGTATAAGGCTATGTTCACACGATGTACTACGCCGCAATACATCGTGCCTTTCAGGAGCTCGTGCTAATACGTGCGTACTCCCGTGGCGCGGGGGAGGGGGGAGTACCCGGCTAGCAGCCGGTATTCGCCGCTAGTAATTGATATGTCAAACTTATCTCCCCGTGCATACAATAGGATCTGATTGTACAAGTGGGGGGAGGAGGCGTAATCCATAGTTCTCTATGAGAACTATGGATTACCGTAATTTCGGCGTGCATCTCGCCCGTAGTAGAGCGCAAATATGCGGCGCAATGTGCGCTGAATTTACGCCGTGTGAATATACCCTAAAAGACCCTGCTGTGGTCTTCACAATCCTCTTGCAATAGGACAAGCTGGATGGCAAAACAAGTGCTAGGAATAGGCCAAAAGGAATTTGAATGAAAAAAATCACTTTTACCATGCCGAAGGAGTTGCAAAGAAAACTGTTCCCGACTTAAAACATTAATCTTATTGGTTCTAAAAAAAAATAGAAGCTTGTTTTCTTTGCATCATTTGAGGTCTGACAGCTCTGCTGCTTCTTTTTTTATTATTTTGAAGATCTCTCATTTTACTGCAAATAAATACTAAATTTTTTGCTTTGAATTTCGGAGACCTGTTGTCAGTAGTTTATATAATAGAATAACAATGTACATTTTTTCTCAAAACTACATACCATTGAAGAGAAAAATCAGAGGAACTGAACATTTTTGCAGTGGTCTCTTAATTTTTTCCAGAGCTGTATATATATTTTTACGAAATTTACATTTTCTCAAATTGCATTCCATACGTTAAGTAATTTATATTTTTATGCATATATTCTTATATATATTAAGTTAGTCTTTGGTCAGGGGGGTCTTTTTATCCCTGTTTAAGTTCTTTATTTAATTCATCAATATTTTTTCTACCTTTCTATTTAAATGTTATCTTTTTTATTTTTTTATTTTTTATTTTTAAAACCTACAAGTATCTGTAGATGTGTAAGAAATGCAGCATTGGAAGAGAAAGTATAACAAAGTATAAATTTGATACTCCGGCAGGAAGGATACTTAAAGATAACTGAAGAAAAAAAGGGATCAAGCGCAACAAAGACTGGATTGTTTCGAGACCGTTTTCATCTCTGTAATCTGTGTCGTGTCTATTGTGAAGGCCTTTCTGGCCTAAGCCTTCAGATTTTTTTCTTTTTTTTTTTTTTTTTTAATGAATAGGACCCTTTAGACAGAGACCAGTGATTAACGAAGAAAAACATAAAGCTTATATTTCTGTTTTTGGGTTTTTTTTTACGACCATTTATTTTCAAATTCTAAATTGTTAACAATTTATCAAAAGACATTTTTTCATTCACTTGGTTGAATGTTTATCGAGATCAAGTTAAACTTTTTGCCTTTTGAATTGCACTCACGTCCCCGAAAGTTGTGCTGCAAAGTTACTTTTGAAGCGATGACGTCTTAGAAGCGTTTTAATTTTTCTTCCTTAAAAAAAAAAACCCTTCTGACGGACTATTCTTGCTTATTAAATCTGTTCTACAGATTAGTAAATTGCTTTTAGTTGTATAAAGTACTTGCACTGCAAAATGTAAATGCAAAAAAGTTCTCCATATGTCACAGTGAAAAATGACAATGGCAGAAATAATACATTGGACATCTGCTCGGATTCGCACATTTGCTGTGCGTTTAAGGATCAGATGTTGCAAAACATACAGTGTATTATTTATCTCTGTATATGGAGCAGTTTGACTTCCTTTATTGTGCCACCCTACTGTCATCTCTGTGTGCTCTAAATCACCAGCCGTGCAGACTGCTTCTTGCAGGAATATGCCACATGAAGCGTGATTTTTAAAAAAAAAAATTTTTTTTTTTTTTTTTTGGGGGGATACAGAGTTGGATACGTAGGCTATTAAATCCAAAACTTCTTACATTTCTGGTCCCTTAATGGGCTCATCTTGGGTACGGTCCGCAATAGGGTTAACAGTGTATTATTCGGACTGGGTTCAGGGTCAAACCAGAGGAATTCATGGGCTCAAGTGCTTTCACACAGTTATGGCGTCCAGTAGAAAACCTAGAACTGATCACTTCCTGATAGGGTCTAGTAGGTTGACAACAACCTATAAGAAGTTATTGATGCAGTTGAATGTGCACCTAGATCAGGGTGGGACAGTTACTTCTCTTGGTGCGTCCAAAGAAACCCGGTCGGATGTTGACCATGTCTACTCTGCTTCCCGGTTTTGGGACCTGCGTCAGACCAGACAACTTTTGCATCGGAAGCATATACACTTCCCTTAAAGGGAACCTGTCACATAGATTATCCCCCCCCTTCCTGAGGGCAGCACAAGCAGTGTCAGACCTGCTGTTCCCACACTGGGGTCCTTATTCTGTAAGATGTTTGTAGTTTTAGAGCATTTACCCCTCAAATCTTACCTTTGAGCAGGTGTTAGCTCCACCCACCTAAAGGCTAGTTCCCGCCCAGTGACAGTTATTCACATGTTTCTATCTATTCAAAGTAATAGGTTTATCAGTTGAGGTGGGTGGGGCTAGCCTCAGATGGGCGGGGTTTGAAAAAAACTGACTCTTTGAATGACTCTTCTGGCTGAAAACTGCAGATTTGAGCATTAAATACACGAAAACTGCAGCATCTTACAGAATAAGGGAAACACAGCGTTGGAAACAGCAGGCTGACACAGCTTGTGCCCCCCTATCCGGGGGGCATAAACTATGTGACAGGTTCTCTTTAAGTTACAAAGGCCTCAGGATATAATATTTTCACCAAACAATGGGCTTTTCTGGGACGTTGTATGTTGTGGGGTTTCAAGAAACTATGTCCCAGACGCTCATCCAGCCAATTATCAGGAATAGTTTTACTTGTAAACATCTGAAGTACATTGCTTGCGTGGGGTTTTGGTCTTTTAGCCTCCTACAATACGTGCCGTACGATGCCTTGTATGCTGTTACATGTACTAGTTCATGCATGCAGGATTGGTGGTTTAGTGCGCTCTCTATGTACAGTAGTACTACAGTCCTGATGCTCTCCAGTATTGTGAGGGGTATGCAGGATTGGGGTCTAGTAGTGTCTCTCTACAGATGGGTGTACACATGCCTGTACTGCTGTTACTGTATTAGTGAGGTTTTTATGCAGTGATTGGGGGTTTAGTCGCCTCTTACTTACAGGCAGTACTACATGTCCTGTACTGCTCTTAATGTATTAGTGAGGTACATGCAGTAATGGTGGTCTAAAGC
This sequence comes from Phyllomedusa bahiana, assembly GCA_025379985.1. NCBI lineage: Eukaryota > Metazoa > Chordata > Amphibia > Anura > Hylidae > Phyllomedusa > Phyllomedusa bahiana. The sequence continues at coordinate 27,293 of JAODAL010000324.1, forward strand.
TCCTCTTACGTACGTGCGGGATAATTCCGTAAGCTCTTACCGTATTATGGGACATGCAGGTGACTGGTGGTCTAAAGCTCTCTCTACAGTACAGGTGTAGTATACATGTCCTGGTACTGCTCTTGCTGTATTGGTGAGGTGCATACAGTGATTTGGAGGTCTATAGCGCCTCTCTACAGTACAGTGCAATACTAATTTTCCCTGTTATTCCTTTACATGTATTAGTGAGGTGCATTTCAGTGACGACAGTTATAGCCCTCTCCACAGCACAGTACAGTACTACATGTCCTGTACTGCTCTTACATGTATTAGTGAGGTACATGCAGTAACTGGTGGTCTAAAGCTCCTCTCTACAGTACAGTGCGGTACTACATGTCCTGTACTGCTCTTACATGTATTAGTGAGGTACATGCAGTGACTGGTGTCTAAGCCCTCTCTACGTACAGTGGGGGGTACTACATGTCCTGTACTGCTCTTGCATGTATTGGTGAGGTGCATACAGTGATTGGAGATCTATAGCGCCTCTCTACAGTACAGTGCAATACTACATGTCCTGTATTCCTCTTACATGTATTAGTGAGGTGCATGTAGTGATTGGTGTTCTAGTAGCGCCTCTCTACAATTCAGTGCGGTACTAAATGTCCTGTACTGCTCTCTGCATGTGCCAGGATGCGCATTGCCTTTTGGCACCTGGGGAGGCTGACCCGATTTTGCAGTAGGTTGGGGTAATATTTTGGGGCCTCAGAACCAGTTACCAGTTTTCCCTAGCGTTATGGTTCCAAGATACAATGATCATTCTGGAACCAATTCACGTTGTAAGTTGAGGGACCCGTGTATGTATATGTGGCTACCTGATCCCCATTCACTAAGAACACCATTTTTGATTTTTAATAATTAGCCCTTTTTCACACTGTAATAGCAAAAATAACCTTTTTTTATATTCAAATTGGAAACCCACTTTAGATCTGCTAACGCACCTGTATTAGCCCAGGATGGCTGTGGAGAAAGTTTCAGCTTTTCAACTTTTTATGGGCTTACCATCAAGGGGACACAAATGGTATGTATAGCAGCGGCTGCCCTTAAAGGGGTTGTCTCACTACATCGATTCATCTCACCTCAGTCCTGTTTTCTTGGTTTTATTTTGAATTCAGGGGCGTGTTTACTGGCTTCCACTAGGCTGCAGTAGAAGCCAGGTCTGTAGCTATAGAAACCAGTGCTGGCAGCCTATCAGGAGAGAGAGAACAGGTCTGTGCTATAGCAACCAGCGCTGACAGCCTATCATGAGAGATCGAACAGGTCTGTAGCTATAGCGACCTGAGGAGCTGATGCAGCCCATACAATAGGGAATATCTAGGAATAGGTAGGACACTGTTAATGGACATATATTGCAAAGTGACTTGTTTTTGCAAGATCTTTAACATAAAAAGCAGCAATCCTTGTAGCGAGACAACCCCTTTAAGGGTGTTATTTCAGCATGTGTGTGTCATGTGAAGAAAACTGATTGGGATTGATGACTCGGGAATTTCTGTTTTATGCAATTCCATCTTTAAAGAAGACCTATTATTACCTTTATGTATTTTTAAGCATTGCTTTTTTTAGTGTTCTATTGTGAACCAAAACCAGTTCCTGCTGCAGTCTGGTTGATGCAGTAAATAGCCGATGGATATTATGAACTAAATTCCAGCTCGAAGTTAGAAAAGTTCATTAGTACAAGCAGAGGGTAAGAAACAAGGATACCATTCTCCTAAAATTCCACGACACTGATTTTTTAATGGCATCCCATGACTGTTATATATAACTATAAACCATTATCTGATCTAAATAAAGTATGTCTATAAAAAGAAAATAAGTTCCTAATTTTTTAAATGTAATTTGCCCAATACGGCCGTCACGCAATTTGTATTACATTACTGTGGCGGTATAAAGGAGCAACCGGGACAGATTTTAATAAAAGGTGAAAGTTTGTGTGTGGCTCTAAAGTAGTAAGATCTCTCATTGGGGAGAGGCACCATGTCGGCATGTGGAGGCTTATTGCCTTGACACTCCACTTAAATTTAAATACTCTAAAAGGCTCATGGAATTAGCATAGCCATGCTAGCTAATTGATCTGCGACAGCTGTTTCGGGTGTTGCCCCTCATCAGTGCAATATAGAACACTAGCTAGCTAAGTGGGCGGCATTGAGTGTAGGGCTTGTTCACACGGCGTGTTTGGATCCGTGTTGGATCCGAAAATAGCATCCAGTGGCGATCGGATCCTAAACGGATGCGTGTTGGATGCAGCAGGATCGCACCCTATAGATTATTATAGGGCTCCTGCTGCGTCTTTCGCACCAAGTATTGACATGACCATTCTTGGGACGGACCCGAAAGATGCTGTGAGACGCACATCAGCGATCACTCGTGTTTCATATTAAAAGCAATGTAAATCACACTGCTATTTGTTAGCTGCGTGTTTGGTGTCCGACAGACGGATCCAAATACGCAGCTAAAATCGTATGCAAACACGGAGTAAAACACGCTGTGTGAACATACCTAGCGCTAAGGGGAAAGGTTTTTCGTTGAGGAAAAGCACCATATTGGTGTTTGGAGACTTATTGCATTGACGCTCCACTAAAATGTAAATATTCTGAAAGGTTCATGGGGAAGCTGCTGCGCCCTCTATTGTGTGAAGCTAGTTCAAGGACCAAAAGAGTGATGATTGTTCTTTCCGCCATTTTTTAGTGGTCTGATGTTGCTTCCTTTACAATTTATATTAAGGATTGACAACGCTCCTTTAGGATGGAGTAAAGATCTTTTGAGGTTATGTTATTGGAGATGTGAATCCAATTCTAATAGAATAGCTCGTTTATTTAATTTCAGTGTCAAAACCAAATCCACATAGACCTCCAGACTAAGAGATGTATGAAATTGTGTGTGTGTAGAGCGCCCTCTATTGTGTGTAGCTAGCATTAAGGACCAAAAGAGTGATGATTGTTCTTTCCGCCATTTCTTAGTGGCCTGATGTTGCTTCCTTTACGTTATATTAAGGATCGACAACGCTCCTTTAGGATTGAATAAAGATCTATATGTGTGTGGGTTGTTTTTTTTTTTGTTTTGTTGTTTTTTTTTCTGGGGAGGGGGGAAGGGGGTTATCCATGGGTGCTGGAATTTATATTGCAATTGGATGGATTTATTCTGGTGAAGTTCACAGTTACCCGGGCCTCTGTGAAACCATGTTTAATGAAGGACAAGTGTGAACAAATGCTCTTGTCTGGTTGATAATATATTGGGGATATGCCTGGATGCTGGAAAAAAAAAGTGGGGTGCTGGGGCTTGGTAGTCTCAATCTTGGAATTTGTGAAAATCCCATTGGCTGTATTTCCACAGATCTGAGGGTTATCCTACAGATTTATTATAAATGTGTGTGTCTGTGATGGTAAAACCAATGTATAGGCGTTGTTCCATTAGGACAAACCCTTGCATATGTCCAGTCGGCTGTTTGTTGGGGACATCAGGAGTTGGAGCTCAGCAGCGAGCTCTCATGTTTAGTGGGTTACAGTGTTGGAAATCTGTTGTGCTCCTTAAAGGGGTTGTCTCACTACATTAATTCGTCCTGTTTTCTTGGTTTCATTTTGAATTCAGGGGCGTATTTACTGGCTTGTACTGGGCTGCAGTGGAAGCCAGGTCTGTAGCTATAGCAACCAGTGCTGGCAGCCTATCAGGAGAGATTGAACAGGTCTGTAGCTATAGGGCAATGTGCTGGGTAGCGTGGAGTGTGGACGTGCTTCTGTCAGCTCCTGGCTGGACTTGCTATGATTTATGATTAAGCTGAAACAGCTAAGTAATGACCATAAATCTTATGGAATAAACGAAAAGATACAGTATCCGGACTGTAATGTCTAAAAGTTATACAGTACACGTCAATATGCACAAGTGAACGTTATTTTGCATATTGAAATATATGCCTCAAGTATGGTTTGTTCATGAGCTGAAAGGGGAAGACAAGGAGGTTCCTTGAATGAGGCTACACCTGGGCAATACTTAAAAAGATTCGTTACAAGTTTGAATGTGGCAGATTACTGTGATTTTTTTGAACTGTAGCTATAGTGACCAGTGCTGGGAGCCTATCAGGAGAGATCAAACAGGTCTGTAGCTATAGCGACCTGAGGAGCTGATGCAGCCCATACAAGAGGGCATATCTAGGAATAGGTAGGACACTGTTATTGGACACGTATTGCAAAGTGATTTGTTTTTGCGAGATCTTTAAAATAAAAAGCAGCAATCCTTGTAGTGAGACAACCCCTTTAAAGAACGGTCTCCACTTGTTGGGAATCGGTATGAGTCTGGACTGATAGGCCTCCAATCATTTGATCTGTCAGAAGAACCTTCAGACTGTATGCCAACTCATGCCACCCCCATTTCACTAGTGTAGACTGGCCAACCCCATGCATCGCATTTATGAGAACCTTCTCTTAATTTCTTAAATCTCTGGTCCTGGCTCTCACTTCCACCAAAGAAGCTTTCATCCAGACAAACTAAAGAAATTTGAAAGTAAAAGCAAACCACTGCATTGTTCTCCAGAGAGATCACTGGCCAAGGGCTGCGCCTTATCCAATCAGATCTTTCAGCAACAATTCATTGCTTTGAATGCGCTTTAAAGTTTAGCCTGAGAGAATACCCGGCGTATTTACTTCCAGAGCAGAATACAAGGATTTTCGGGCCATCACAAACAGTCATTGGCAATAAATCCTTTTTAAAAGTGGTCTAACCTGTGGCTCTTAGACACTTGCAAAACTACAATTCCTTATCTGTTGGGGCATGCTGGGAGTTGTAGTTGTCTCAATACTGAGTTGAAGACAGCTAAAGCAAATGGTAAGACCATATCCATACTTGCATAGTAATGCAATGTATACAAAAATAAGCCAGCTCACCACTCCCATGTCATGGGCCGCACTGACCTTCCAAGTGGTAGGAAACAAATGCCAGCAAAATAGAAGTGTTCCACCGATCCCGGTAAGTAGTCGAGTAAAAGCAAGTCTTTATTTACTCATCATAAAAAGAATTGGGCAGTACAGGCAAGATAGCCGACGCATTTCGGGGAGACCCATGGCATGACTAAGGGGGGGGTCTCCCCGAAACGCGGGGATCGCTGGAACACTTCTATTTTTCTTGCATATACAGTGTTTGCCCACAATTTTCCAAATAGGAGTGGATAACCAGAAGACCTAAACTACTCCTGGAAGGAAAGTCCTTGATCTTGTTTGGAGGGCATGTGTCTGGTGTTCCAAAAATTCCTGTTGTGTTACCAATTGGGGCAACAGTGCAATAGGCTGAGCACCACCCATTAGAAAAGGCTCTTTAAATCCGAACAGTGCAATAGGCTGAGCACCACCCATTAGAAAAGGCTCTTTAAATCCGATCACTAATATTTGTGTTGACCAAGTATTCAGACAAATCAGAGGTCAATGATCTTCTCAAATGGAGTATCTTAGCCCCTTTCCAGAGTATATGGTAGAGAACATGTGGTAACCCTCTACCCTTAGGGCATGTCCCCACGGCACGGGTTTTCGGCCGGTTTTTCAGCCGGTTTGCGGTTTTTCAGACCGCCTGAACAACCGGTCGACAATGATAACAATTGTGCTTTATGGAAAACCCATGCAGCAGTCCCCACTGCACGGGTTTTCCGTCGGGTGGTTTTGCTCATTGCGGAGAAAAGCCGCCCCCCCACCCCCGCGGCCGTGGGGACGGGCGCAAAACAGGCCGGTATTTGTCTTATGCCGTGGGGATGCGCCCTTAGTCTACAGAGTTTGTATAATTCCTATTCCTGTTGAATTGACCACTCTCTCCTCTTCTTTTTTTGTGTTTATTTTCAGGTGAGTACATAAAGACCTGGCGGCCCCGTTACTTTCTCCTCAAGACTGACGGTACTTTTATTGGTTATAAGGAACGTCCTCAAGATGTCGACCAATTAGAAACCCCTTTGAACAATTTCTCTGTAGCCAGTAAGTATATAATGTGCTTTTATTTAATTCCAAGCTTTTATTTGATAGAGATCTATAGAAAATAAAGAAAATAAGTACTACGGATGTAGCAGAGCTTGTATTCCAGTATTACGTGGGATAACCTACTATATACTCTAATCTCAACAAGTGGTGAAGGTTTAACCCCCTTAAGCTGACCGCCTAAAAAGTACTTAATGAGCGCACATTTTTTTTTTTTTTAGTTTTTGCCTCCTGGCGTTTCAACTGTCGTAACTTTTTTCTTTTTTCAATGACGCAGTTGGATGAGGCCTCGTCTTATTCGAGACAAGTTGTACGTTTTGGGGGGAATAGTTTAAGTTCAAATTATTGCAGAATCACAACATCACATTTCACCAATCACATTTCGCACATAATAACTTGTTAGCTTAATTCTAAAGGTTATTACGGTCGTGTGGATACCTAATGTGCTGGATTTTTTTGTGTGTGTAATGTATGTACAATTTTTTTTATTAAATATGTATTTTTATTTTATTGATTTTGTTTTCTCACTTTAATCCCATGAAGGGATAACCGTGTTTTTTTTTTTTGTTTTGTTTTTTTACACACTTAGTAATATATTAAAATGTTTATATATGCCAATACATAATCTGTGTTAGTTTGACACAGGCAGCGATCAAGGCAGCACACAGTGTTCCCTGATTGCTGGCTTATTACACAGACAGCCCTGGGGCTGCTCTAGGTCCCCAGGGCTGACTATGCAGCCGTTCTCCGGGGCTCTGTCGGGTCATCAAGAGTCCCGATCACCCGACAGAGCAGGGGAAAGCCCTTTGATCATGCTGCAGTCACTGACCATGGCAATTGAAGGGTTAGGCGCCGGGGAGGGGGGGGTTTCCCCGCTTTCCAGCGCCGCACACTCCGATAGACAAACAGCCTGAAATGCCCGCCGCCAGAAGTCGGCGGGCAGTCGTTAATGGGTTAAACCATAAAATCAGTTCTGCTACATCTGTGAGGGTCCTTGCACATGGACCTAAAATTGCCCATCAGCAACCATTCACCGTACCCAGTTGTCAGAGGATGACTGATCGCATGAACAGTGGTTCCTTACTTACTGTTGTGATTGCGACTGTTTGCTTTTATTACACTGGAGAACACTCATTTTGTTGCCTGAACAGTTGGACCCGATTTTGAGGATGCCTGGGGCACTGATTCTGAAAATGACTCCCGTTTTCCCCTATCAGCTCTAGCTTTGGAGATCCGGCATTGACAGCTTACCAAGCTGCTGAATGTAGTGGTCACTCAGTATTGTAAAAAAAAAGTTTAAATTTATGAGAGACAGAAAAGACACAAATTTTAGAGCATTTAAAGAACTCATGGAAACAAAAAAAAAATATGAACGCGCATGAGGAAATTTCCTTCTATTCATCTGTATTGCATATTTATAACCAATTAATCACCAGAACAATGTGGGATCATGTCATCCACATCTTATAAACTAGAGCTGCTAGAACAAAATGGAAGCGATTTTTCGGACTCTGCAGCGCTCAAATACCCAGAATAAGGTCAAAATTTCTAGGCACCAAAAAAATTTATTTTTTTTTCGTTCCCCAGCCTTCTCATCAGTAGCAGATCCCCTGTTTACACAGAGAGGTAAGATGCCAACAAATGAAGATTTTCACCAATATGTAAAATATGCAGTCAGCCAACGAAAGAGCATTTGCTTATTCCTCAGCTGATTGTAGGACCTGAGCACGGGTAGAGCTGGGGTTGGTAGAAACTTCATTCTTGAGAATGGCCCTCGAGTCTGAGGACACCTGAAGGGGTAACACATCTATGTAGGCTTGTGGGTTGTGCAATGGGTTAAGGTTTTTGGTGTAGATATCACCTCCTTCCTCTGGCTTTCCTCCTATTCTTTTTTCCCCTCAACATCCACAGCTATGCTTCCTACTTTTGTTTATGGTCAGTACATTTTTTAGCACTCTTGAAAGTCTGACATAATTAATCCCATATATCCTTTTTTCCCCTATTCCTTTCTTCTTTTTGGCTGCATCGAGAACAGTCTAGGAAAGTCTGCTTTTATTTATTCTGTGTGTCGACATATTGTTCAGAAGAAAGCGGATGGTAAAAAGCTTGGAGAGTATTTTTATGCATTTATTCATCTACAAAAAAGTAGCAAGTTGGTTTTATAGACAGGGCAGTGTCAACTTGCCTCCTATGAATAATGAAGGCTAAATCATTGCTTGGTGGAGTAATCTTTTGGTGAGACTCCCCATCCTTCCCAACCACATAATGCTCCCCAGATCTCTATAGAGGTTGGTTGATATTTTTCTAGATTCAAAAGTTTCAATGCTTTTCATCAGGTAGGAATTGGGCACAATAGGTACCCCTTAATAAAGGCCAGGGCAATAGATGGGGAGGGGAGGTTCCCCATCTATATTTCAGAGTTTACTATTCAAATGGTATTGAGCCTAAATGTGAAAGTATCTACAGCACTGTACTCTACCATAACGTTCCTCCATATAGCTCCATGTTACGTAGGTATTTCTCTACAGAAGTAGTAAGCTAGGGAAGAATGCCTATGTAGTATTGCACCCAAAGGAACATACTATGTATATAATCTTTTGAGGAGACTCCCCACATTTCCCCACCACATAATGCTCCTCAGATCTCTGGAGGTTGGTTATTATTATTCTAGGTTCAAAAGTTTCAGTGGTTTTGATCCGGTTGGAATTGGGCAGAATAGGTACTCCTAACTAAAGGCCAAGGCAATAGATGGGGAGGGGAGGTTCCCCATCTATATTTCAGAGTTTACTATTCAAATGGTATTGAGCCTGAACGTCAAAGTATCTACATCTACTCTACCATAACGTTCCTCCATATGGCACCATGTTACGTAGGTATTCCCCTACAGAAGTAGTAATCTAGGGAAGAATGCACCCAAAGGAACATATTATGTATATAATCTTTTGGTGAGACTCCCCACCTTTCCCCACCACATAATGCTTCCCAGATCTCTCTAGAGGTTGGTTAATATTTTTCTAGGTTCAAAAGTTTCAGTGGTTTTGATCCGGTTGGAATTGGGCAGAATAGGTACTCCTAACTAAAGGTTAGACAGTTGGAAGATCCCAGAGCGGGACGGACGGACCGTACAGCCCAGCGTCTATGGTGAGCGCCACTCTATTTTCATTTGTTTGCATACTCCTAACTAAAGGCCAGGCAATAGATGGGGAGGGGAGGTTCCCCATCTATATTTCAGAGTTTGACATTCAGGCTCAATGCCATTTAAATAGTAAACGCCAAAATAAAGATGGGGAACTTCTCCTCCCCATCTATTGCCCTGGCCTTTAGTTAGGGGTACCTATTCTGCCCAGTTCCTACTGAATGAAAAGCATTGAAACTTTTGAATGTAGAAAAATGTTAACCAACCTGTATAGAGATCTGGGGAGCATTATGTGGTGGGGAAAGGTGGGGAGTCTAACCAAAAGATTATATACATAGCATGTTCCTTTGGGTGCAATACTACGTCGGCATTCTTCCCTAGCTTACTACTTCTGTAGAGAAATACCTACGTAACATGGAGCCATATAGAGGAACGTTATGGTAGAGTACAGTGCTGTAGATACTTTACTATTTAAATGGCATTGAGCCTGAATGTCAAAGTATCTAGAGCACTGTACTCTACCATAATGTTCCTCCATATGGCACCATGCTACAAAGGTATTCCCCTACAGAAGTAGTCATCTAGGCAAGAATGCCTATGTAGTATTGCACCCAAGGGAACATACTATGTATATAATCTTTTGGCGAGACGCCCCACCTTTCCCCACCACATAATGCTCCCCAGATCTCTATAGAGGTTGGTTAATATTTTTCTAGATTCAAAAGTTTCAATGTTTTTCATCTGGTAGGAATTGGGCAAAATAGGTACCCCTAACTAAAGGCTAGGGCAATAGATGGGGAGGGGAGGATCCCCATCTTTATTTTGGAATTTACTATTTAAATGGCATTGAGCCTGAACGTCAAAGTATCTACATCTACTCTACCATAACGTTCCTCCATATGGCACCATGTTACATAGGTATTCCCCTACAGAAGTAGTCATCTAGGGAAGAATGCCTATGTAGTGTTGCACCTAAAGGAACATGCTATGTATATAATCCTTATACAGAAGTAGTATATGGCTCCATAGATTGCCATGAGCACAGTGTTATGGCTCCATCCAACTCTAAACTTGTATGAATCCATAATATGCCTGTTGCTTTGTGTAGCTATGAGGTTGATAACTGGTTGCTCCATTGACAACCTTGGTGGTAGCCATCATTCACTCTCAATGTATTGAGTGGCTGCCTTTAGGATGCGGTCACAGTCCTACTTTGGCTTGAGGGTGCATTCACATTTTTCCCATAATTTTCCCCAAAAATGTGGAAAACCACTTTGTCCTATAGGTTTAGTGGACCCCTACTTGGAACCCATGGAAAATCCGTTTTGACAAATTTTTCTTATCAATACGTTCTATTGGACTAAATAATAAGTTGTTTGTTTTTCTCTAATCTGCTAGCCTGGTTTGCTTTAATTAGCTTGACTTGTAATTAATGATGCTTTCCCCGCAAGTTAATTAAACTTGGTTTGTTTTTAGTGTTCGCACACCATAAAACTCTCAGCTTAGCAAAGTGATGATCATAGGGGACAATAAAATTATTTAATATGATAACAGTACGCATTGTGCGACAAAGCAAGGTACCCCCCGCAGACGCCCGGGCTGATTAATTACCAAGTTTAGTGCCTGCTAATAAACAATTTGCATATTTTTATGACAGCTTAGCTGTTTAGGCAAGATGAGAAATGTTCTCTCCCTGTTGCTGTGACTTTTTAACCTCCATAATATGTAATAATCTGAAATGTTCGACTTTGTATTGCAACTGTGGTCTATGCTGTCATCAAAGGTGGTAGTTAAAGAAAATGGGGGGTTGGGGTTAAACTGGCCATATACACGTGGCCAATGTCAGATGAACCTTCCAATTTCACCGGGACCGGCTGACTCTCTCTGGGCTGATAGCATTGGGAGAGAGGGGGATCAAGCAGTTCTTTTTTTTTTTAATTGCCTATTCCTTTTCTTCTTGGCAATCCAGTGGTGTCACCATTTCCCTGTTCAGAACACATTCAGTTGAACATGCATATGTGTGGGGGAATTGGGAGAGTTGGCCCAACAAACCTTCATCTGACGGCTTTCTAATGTGTATGTTAAGCTTGAGATAGATGAAAGAACATCTTGGGCCCCATTCAAGTCACATTTTTGGGGTCAGTCTGTAGTATTTATCAGGATACCTTCCAAAAGTTTATCCAAATGGATACCTCAACAGTAAGAGCAAATTTGGTCCAATTCAGACTATATTTGTCCTATAGATTCTTATGGCCCCACTGCGATATATTTCGGGGTACCTTTAAAAGTTATTACAATGGATAACACATATCACAAAGCATTATGGAAAAGGAGCTGATTTGGATGTAACGAATCCTCAATTTGCTTTTGACTCACTGAGTCTTTAGAAAGCAAGAGGGATATTAGCCAAGCCGGCATCGCCCATCTGCATACAGCTGTTACGGGGTTTGGCCCCTCATCAGTGCAGATAACACAAGTAGAGATGTGATATCAATGGGGGTCTTAGAACTGCCCCCTCAAGTATTGGAAATGGCCTATACCATGAGAAGTCTGCTGGCATAGCATGTGCCCCGGGTGCTGAGCATCTAACCATGGTGGGGCATAGACAACCCACTCTGCTTTAGCTAAGTGCTGGACTAAGGTAGTGAAACTATTTTTTTTCCCATTGGGGAAGTACTGTTTATACAGCGCCCACAATTGTGAACTTACAATGTGAATAGGACCTCTAATGGTCATCTCCTGGTTTGTCTATAATAGCACAGGTTTTCCACATTACAAAAAATAATTAAAAAATCACGTTCTTTGGAACAATGTTGAGTTGTTCCTCCGTTATTCTTCGTACAAATTTATGAATAACTTGACAACTGGGTGTCACCATTTCTCTTGTTAAAGGGGGTGAATCCCTAGACATTTTGACACTGTTGGCATTGATTGGACAGTGTAAGAGGCATCCCCAACTGGCAACACCCAGTTCTCGATTTATTCATAAATTTGTGGGTGGAATAACAGAGGAGCAGTGCAATTATTTGGAAATGTGCCGTGGGATTGTAGAATCACGGGGAAGGTAAGTATTTACTAGAACAGACATGTCCTGATAGGTGATGGGGTCTTTTTTTTTTTTTTTTTTTGGTGGACTGATCACTTATTTTTATTATTCCAATGCATTTGACATAAAAACTTAAAGGGGTTGTCTCACTACAAGGATTGCTTCTTTTTATGTTGAAGATATTGCAAAAACAAGTCACTGCAATATGTGTCCATTAACAGTGTCCTACCTATTCCTAGATATCCCCTCTTGTATGGGCTGCATCAGCTCCTCAGGTTGCTACGGCTACAGACCTGTTTAATCTCTCCTGATAGGCTGCCAGCACTGGTTGCTATAGCTACAGACCTGACTTCTACTGCAGCCCAGTAGAAGCCAGTGAACACGCCCCTGAATTCAAAGTGAAACCAAGAAAACAGGACTGAGGTAAGAGGAATCAATGTAGTGAGACAACCCCTTTAAAGGGGTTTTGCCAGGACATGCCTTATCTGTTAAGAAGCAAATGTAAACAAGCCAGTGAGCTGAGAGAGAGAGAGAGAGACAGACAGACAGAGCACAGAGCTGCATAAGGGATCGTGTGAAATGTTCACTCAAATAATCAAACTACAACTAGTGGATTCTGTATACAAAAGACAGCACCTTTTCTCCACAGCAGCTTGAAAGCTTCTTCATGTTCTCTGTCATCAGATAAAGCAGGGATCTACTCAGATAATCCCACTACAACTAGTGGATTCTGTATACAAAAGACAACATATTTCTACCAGGTGCCTTGAAAGCTTCTGCAGCTCAGTCTCATCAGATAAGAAGCTTTCTCTGCACAAGCCCGGCCAGCAGCTCTTGTCAGGTCGTATCTAGTAGAAGCTTTTAAGTAACTAAGGGCAGGTAAGGACGGCTGTAGCTCTCTCGGACTGCACTTTTTGTAATCACATATATTTAGAAAAGTGATTAAAAACCCATTTTGGAGGATCCCTTGTCAACATTACATCGTGGCACAACCTTTTTAAGTAATTTTGAGTGGCAAAAAATCTCCTACTGTTCTCTACAGATCCTGTGTTCGACTATGTGTCTCCATGGTTACAGACTACAAACCAGCTCTGATCCAGCACTAATAACGTCCATCTTTTTTGGGGGTTATTTTGTTCCCCTATATAGTAATACTGTCCCTTTTTTATAGTGTCTTTTTTGTCTTGAAAGTACAGAGCTGATGTCGGTGACAGCCATTAAAGGGGTTCTCTCACTACAAGGATTACTTTTTATGTTAAAGATCTTGCAAAAACAAGTCCCTTTACAATATATGTCCATTACCAGTGTCCTACCTATTTCTAGGTATCCCCTCTTGTATGGGCTGCATCAGTGCCTCATGTCGCTATAGCTACAGACCTGTTTGATCTCACCTGATAGGTTGCCAGCACTGGTTGCTATAGCTACAGACCTGTTTGATCTCTCCTGATAGGTTTCCAGCACTGGCTGCTATAACTACAGACCTGGTGTATAGTAGAAGCCAGTAAACACGCCCCTGAATTCAAAATGAAACCAAGAAAACAGGACTGAGGTGAGATGAATCGATGTAGTGAGACAACCCCTTTATATCCGTTATCACCTACTTCATTAGCATAAATATGTTTATGAATGTAATATTATCCATAAAAGTTTGATAATGTCATTTTTTTTATTTATTTTTCTATATTTTTTATGTAAACCTCTTTTAGTTGCAAGAAGTCTAATCCCTACGCAGTAAACCGTAAATGGCTTGTCTTTCAGGGGTACGATTTTGTAGATGATTACTCCTGTGGGTTTGCCGGGTATAATCAAGACAAATGATTGTTTGAAGAAGCTCAGGAACCATTTTTTTCCTCTCCCTCTTCCCTCATGTGATAGAATGTCAACTGATGAAGACAGAACGACCAAAACCAAACACATTCATCATCCGATGCCTGCAGTGGACCACAGTCATCGAGAGGACCTTCCACGTGGATTCTCCTGAGGAGAGGTATATTTTTTTTTGAGTCCCGTTTAGCAGAAGATGCCAAAAACATGGCCTTGCATATTAAATTCTGCTCCTGCTTTCTTCTAAAGGAAGACTATCACTGTATAGGCCATGGTAAGCCAGCATGTGATCACTGGACTCACTTGACTCCACATTGGTATGTTAGACGGTCACGAAATGCCCATAAATTTTAATTTTATTCCTCGGATTGGCCATGGGTTGCATTATTTGCCTATTGCAAGCATTTTCTCCCAGTCTAGTATTCAGAGTTCCTCAAAAGGGGAAACTTTGCCAAGTACTATATTTTAGACTGAGATCCACTATTATAGAGCATGCATCCTACTTAAAAGGAACCTGTCACATTGAACCTGCCATCTGATCTGCAGGCAGCATGTTATAGAGTAGAAAGAGCTGAGCAGATTGATATAGAGAAAAATTCAGTATCCATTTAAATCCCTGTTTATTCCGGGTTGAGGAGTCCAGTGGGCGGTCTTATTCGTGATTGACAGCTATCTCTGTATGCACACTGATACAAGGAAGGCTGTCAATAACAGATAAGACCACCCACTGGACTACTTAACCCAAAATAAGCAGGGGTATAAATGAATAAAATACTGCTGAATCTATAAGTGGGTAAAGTTCTGCTGAAACTTACCCAATAAAATTATATACAGGCAGTCCCCGACTTACAACGTTCTGACTTGCATCTGTCCCCTAGTTACAAACGAAGGCTTATGGGGCCTGCTGGTACTTGTAGTTCCATGTTCCACAGCAGATAGTAGAAACAGTCCAATAGACGTGTATCGGGACCAGCGGCTTGCAGTGCGAATAATGTGCAAAAATTTATTAAAGTGCTAACAAATCCACATACATGGAAGGTACAAAACAAATTTAAAAAAAAACGACGCATTTCGGGTACTACATCGTGCCCTTGTTCAAGGTCCAGGTGCATGATTATCAGCGTCTAATGGCGAGTGCAAATCATTTTCTTGAAGACTTTACGGTTTCTGTTCCATAGCAGACAGTAGCTGTGGAACGACAAGTTCCAGCATGCCACAACAGCACATGAGGTGAAAATGAGGTGACATCTTCTTAACAGGGGCACAGACAGCAAAACAAATGTAAAAACCCTTCCCTTCACTGTCCAAAACTAAAAAACCATTTGTGCTGGAGTTACATTTAATAAATATACCTGTTCTGACTTACATACAAATTCAACTTAAGAACAAACCTACAGTCCCTATCCCGTTCATAACCCAGGGACTGCCTGTATATCAATCTGCTTAGCTCTTACTGCTCTATAACCTGATGCCTGCAGATCAGATCGCATTGTTACTGTGACCGGTTCCCTTTAAGACCACATAAGGTATAAGATTTTAGAATTCACATGTGGCTTAGGGTTGTTTAATGTAACCATCTTTAGTGTTCTAGTGTGCTAGGAAATTTTAATGATTGCTTCCCTGATTTGTCTAAGGTTGTGGGTTAAGTAGTAATTTCATACCGGATGGTCTAGACCAGGTATCCCCAAACTGCGGCCCTCCAGCTGTTGGGAAACTACAACTCCCACCATGCATTTATATAATCTATAACAGTGGGAGTGATGGGAGTTGTAGTTTCCTGACAGCTGGAGGGCCGCAGTTTGAGGATGCCTGGTCTAGGTGATGAAGAAGGTAAAAACCGCTTAGTTTTTGGTCTAGTGTTTTGTTTCTTAATGTCAGCCCAGCTGATCACCACAGGTACAGCCCCATAGAAAGATCATACATCTTCTCCTACAGTCGTAGTAAATGGTGGTCATTGAAATTGAATGCTCATCCATGAAAAACATTGACTTCTCAAGTTTGCTGTTTGCAAGGACTTTCTGTTCCGAGAGAAAGGAAGGAGGTTCCGATATGTCGTCTATATGGCTAAACTGGAAATAAGGATGGAGGTGGCCTATTCAGACAACCCTTTTTATGACCTCAATGTTGTTCATTAGTGACGTTTAAGGGTACCCCGAATGTTACTGAAGTTCATTTCTCCTACTAGACAGCCAGCAGACCAGGTGGTACTGTTGGCAAGACCACCTTACGATGCCTGAAGCCTCTCCTGCAGTTCTCCTATGTAGGAGAGGCTTCCACTTTTTGCATGTTTCCCAATGTAGAAGATTTTCAGAAACAAGAACATATGTAGGTATAAATGGTAGTGGCAGCTCTTTTATAGACTGGAGATTACACCAGTGTTGGACATGTTTGGGTTAAACGGTCTCTAAACCTACTGTAGATCCGCAAACCACAGATGAGGTCTCGTCTACGTCATCGAAGGTGCAGCTAGTGGAGGTCGAGACCAACAAAACTGTGATCTCATATTGCTCCTTTTGAAGACCTGTTTGGGAGTGTGATGCTTTGGCTCTGAAGTTTCGCTGCTGGCTAATCATGAAGCCGCGGTTACAAATGAATGGCTGGCGCAGAGGAAGCGACCTTTTCATGTTGGAAACTACCATTTAATATCCAGGAATTTCTGCTTTGTCCCTTGTCCGGACAAGTGGAGTGGAGTCTAAACAAGATTTACTACTTCTTGTGACTAGTTTTGTCTTTTGGCTCAGAAATTTTTTCAATTTGTGTTGGGCCCCCAAGGGGGGGGGGGTTTAGGTGGAGGAGAAACAGACCTGTTGTGTATTATTGACTTACGCCCTTGGAGTAGACTTCTACAGGTCAGTACTAATATATATATTACACCAGTGTTGGACATTTTTGGTTTAAACGGTCTCAAAACCTACTGTAAATCCGCAAACTGCAGATGAGGTCTCGTCTACGTCATCGAAGGTGCAGCTAGCGGAGGTTGAGACCAGCATAACTGATCTCATATTGGTCCTTCTGAATACCTGTTTGGGAGTGTGATGCTTTGGCTCTGAGGGCGCAATAGTCAATAATACACAACAGGTCTGTTTCTCCTCCACCTAACCTCTAACTTTGGGCCAAAGCAATTTAGAAAAATCTAAAAATATATGGTATTAAAGGGCCCATGTAGTGCTCTGACCCTTTTTAGAGTTCTACAGAGTCATTTCATTCAGGAAATTATTGGAGATCCAAGATCAGACTCCTCCAATGTTGTGCCTGTTGTGTGTGTATGTCTTGATTGAAAGATTTCTTTGGATTACCTTTTTAGGAGTTTTCCAGGATTAGATAAAAGGTCAGCTTTTGTGCATGTGTCCATGGGCCATGTTTTTGATTTTTAGCTTCCCCTTCCCCCGAAAAATTGGCAGAATGAAAACCCGATGAGCTAGGGCAATGAGGTGGTTTTCTTGGGAAAAGAGCTTGATTCATAGGAACATGATTGGGCCCCCTGAGTTATTCTGTTGCTTGTACCATAGCAGCTATACAAGATGCTCTACATAAATAGTGTTAAAGGGGTTTTTCTCACTACAGCGATTTATCTTTTAACATGCAGGGAAAGGTAAATGAAGATGTATTTTAAATACTTGCGTGTTTTTTCTTTGGGCAGGAAAAAAGAAGATTTTTATCTCCTCTTAGGTGACAATTTTTCTTTTCTCTCTCTCTCTCCCCTGTCCTCTTCTTTTCTCTCTCTCCCCTCCTTCTTTTCCCCTTTTCCCCCTGCAAAGTCTTATCTCTAGCAATGGAGTTGTTTCCCTAACTAAATAAGCTTACATCCTTTAGAGCTCTGTAGCCTTGTGTACTACATTTACAAACCTCCTGCACTCATGCTCTGGTAAGAGGAATAGTTAGGAACAACAGAACGGATATGTCAATTGCTACTGTAGAACCACCCACAACCTGACCAGGAAGTCTAAAGCTGGCTGTGGCTTTGTGAATCTGCATAGTGAGAAGAACCCTTTACATGTTTGGTTCTCCAGCTGTTATACCACAACTCCCAGCATGCCCTAACAGTCAGAGGTTGTCTGGGCATCCTCCTTGTTGTTTTATGAAGAGACACAAGTTGGGGATTGCTGCTCAACATGCTGTTTTATCTCATTGAGGTGCAAAGGAAAGGCCCATTTTTCTGTGAGGCATTGATGATGTATTTATCCCCTGCCTCCGCTTAACCTAAAAGATGTTTACTTGCTACCCTCCACTTTTACAACCCCACTAATTGATCCTGAATACTACACTATGCCCTTTATTTATGCAGATGCAAGGCTCCCCACATTGCTACATGGTGATACTTCTATATATACTATAGATATTATATATAGTTCTCAATCATTGCCTGAATAGTCCAATGTTGTGAAATTGCTTTGAGAATGTCCTAACATTGGAGATTGCAGACCTAAAATAAGTAGACGCTTGCTGTGGATGCAGCGTGTCCAGCTGTTGATCTAAAAATAAAAGTTTTTGTGGATGTTGAAAATAAGCATCGTAAAAATAGCAGAATGAGATGGCTTTACACAGTGCATATGGTGTCATAACATGTCCCACCCAAATCTACTGCTGCAACTTAACATTTTTTTGGGTCCAGTAATGCACTTGTTGACAATATGCCCCAGAAATATCTTCTTTTTCAGGTTTTGTCTTTTTTTTTTTTTCATTTCTGGCCAGGGTTTCGATTCTGATTTGGAGAGATTTGTCAAAAAAGCTGCAATACTCCTCTTAAGGAGCTCTGATCATCTTAAAGGGGTTGTCTCACTACATTGATTCATCTCACCTCAGTCCTGTTTTCTCAGTTTAACTTTTTTAATTCAGGGTCGTGTTTACTGGCTTGTACTGGCCCGTAGTGATAACTGCTGAAGACACCAGGTCTATTAAAACGGGTATCAAAAATGAGCCGTAGCAATGGCCCGGCTCAATAAGGAGAGATTGAACAGGTCTGTAGCTATAGCAACCCGAGGACTGATGCAGCCATTCAAGAGGGATATCTAGGAATAGGTAGGACATTGTTAATGGACACATATTGCAAAGTGACTTGTTTTTGCAAGATCTTTAACATAGAAAGCAATGCTTGTAGTGAAACAACCCCTTTAACATTGTGATGACTAGATGCGGTTACTTTGTGTTTGATGGGTTTTCGCTCTTTGATTTGTACTAAAAGAAAAGTGCAAGAGTAACGTAGACTGATTTTTTTCTATATATGTTCTGTATCTTCTAATGACCTGTGAAATGAAAGCTGCAGTCCAACTTTTCTGAATAGCTGATCCATTTTACCCTTGCACTAATTTTTGATCATTCCCACCCAAAATGTCTCCATCAAAGAAGGTCTGTGCCTAGGAGACCAGTAATGACCGTGGCAGAGTGTAGGTTTTTTTTCCCCCTTCGATACTTCTGCTTCCCATTCTGCATGGTCATTCCCACGTTCTGAGCTGCGATGATACGATTGGTTGTCATGGAAAAACCTGGAGACAATTATAGCGCTCGTAAACCATGTGTATATTATTATTATAATCATATGTGATGTTCTTCCATATCATTGAAGTGTTCCTATTATTTTGTTGATCTAAAATCGTCCAAAATTTTAGGCTGATTAATTTCGTAACCTATTTTTACAAGGTTGGAGGCTCTGAATCTCCGGCTTCATTTTACACCATCATAGAATGAAAGTTGTTCTCTATCCTCCTAAAATGAATGCGCACTCTTCAGGATAGGTCATCAATATTACTTTGAATAATGTCCGGTACCCAGCACCCTGGCTGATCAAGTGATTGAAGGAGCCACAGGGCTTGTGCAAGCCTCTAAAGCATTTGCATGGATCTCGGCATTGCACAGACTTTAAAATGTTGTACTTCTATCCCAAGAGAATGGGACCACACTGCAATACCTTGCATCGCCACTACTCAAAGTACAACATGACACAGGTTTTCAGCCGGTTTTACAGACTGTTTTCGGATTTGAAAGCCGTCTATAAACCGGCCATCAACTTTTTACATTGACTTTAATGGAAAATCCATGCAGCAGTCCCCACCGCACAGATTTTCCGCCGGATGGTTTTTTATACCTCCGGCGGTTCAAAAACCTTAGAGCATGTTCATTCTTCCGCCTGGTTTTCGGGTGGAACATAAACATGTGGGTGCAAAGGCAAAGGGCTTGAATCCGCAAACCGTGGAGAAAAGCCATCCCCCTATGTGCCAAAAAAAGACCAAATACTGGTTGGCATTTCCTGAGCGGTATTTGGTCTTTACCGTGTAAACGCACCCTAACACGTGCAAGCAGCACTAAGATCCATGTAAACATGGAAGATTTGCGTCACTCAATCGAGCGCCATGGCTAATTGGCAAGGGTGTCAAGAGTTGGATCACCAACAAGAGGCTCAGACTGGCCCAGAGAGGAGTAGGGACAATCTCACAGAACAAAAGCTAAAGGGCCTTACTATAAAATATAACTTTTATTAATCACAGCTAAAAAGGTAAAAATACCTAATTAACACATCAAAAATAGAAAAAAATCCAGTACAAAAGACACCATAATGATATACTTCCAAAAATGCCAGAATATTCCTCATAAGCATTAGACTAGTATTTTCATACAAACCAGAAGGACAAAGGTTACCAGCAAATGTCCATTAAAATTAGACTGTTTATAAATACAAAATTCCACAATCCAAACTATGGATACACCTTATCCTGACCCTAGTCTAGGGCCTAAATACAAAGGAGGGCGTTTTCGTCCCGAAAGGGACGGCCCCGTGTACTAGAGGCTCACCCTATTAGTACTAATCATACAAATATGAGGAACACTAGATAAATAATAAACATATACTTTGCTTCTAATATTCAGTTTTCCGATGACCAGCAAGCCAAAGAGTAATAAGGGAAACCTCTGAACATGGGAAACATGAAGTTGTTTTGTTTTTTTTAACAGTCTATACATCCTCAGAAGAGGTAAAAATAAAAAAGAAAAAAAAGGATAAAAAATGGGCATGCCCCCCCAAAAAAGGCAGTAAGAATATAAGCGGCTGTACAATACAATAAATTACCCAGTAGCGTAGGGGTAGATAAAGCTGGGGTATCCTAAAATACTGGGCCCTTCCACGGGGGGGGTGGGGCCAAGAAACGGCTCCACCGGTGGGCCAAAAAACCCGGGCTCAAAAACTGGTAGTGGGCCCCTATAAAACCTTTAAATCCCCCCAAAACTGGGGGGCCAAAAACTCCCCCAGTCCCGGGGAAAACCCCACTGGGGTACCAACCTCACTTCAAAATTCCTCCCATTATGCCCTATTTCCCTTTGAACATAGGCCATCAGTTCTATACCAATGGATAACCCATACAAAGGGGTTGTCTCACTACAAGGATTGCTTTTTATGTTAATGATTTGCAAAAACAAGTCGCTTTGCAATTGGTCCATTTAAAGTGTCCTACCTTTCCTAGATTACCCCCTCATGGACTGCATCAGCTCCTCAGGTCGCTATAGCTACGACCTGTTTCAATCTCATGATAGGCTGCCAGCACTGGTTGCTATAGCTACAGACCTGGCTTCTACTGCAGCCTAGTAAAGCCAGTAAAAAAACTCCCCTGAAGTCAAAATAACCAAGAAAACGGGAAACTGAGGTAAGAAGAATCAATGTAGTGAGACAACCCCTTTAAGTAAAAAGAAAAAAAGTCCTGGCTGTTTGCAACCATTACAAGTGGGAGCTTATTGAAGACTGGTCTCAAGAAACACATCATCTATTCAGAGGATAGGCAATAAGTGTATGGTCGCTGGGGCCCCATGATCACAAGAACGGGGGTTGATGGAGATGGCGAAGGGATGTACCTTAAGATATTTCCATCTGTTCCAGAGATTGGATGGAGCGGTAGCTTGCATACTCAGCCGCTTCTCCGTTCACATGGGGGACATTGCAGCCCATTCTCACGATCAGCGGAGTTCCCAGCAGTGGGACCCTCATTGATCAGGCACTTATCAACTCTCCTGTGGTTGGGTGATGGGTGTCATTTATCATTTTGTTACGGCGCCAAAAGGAGCAAGGGCTTTTGGGTCTTGGACATCTTTAAAGATCTATTCTGCAGTTACTCTTTTTCAGTTATTTCTGTATAATTTGTGTTACCTTTGACAGTGTCTGCCTAGAGAAAATGTTTATTTTGTCCTTTTTCAGAGAAGAATGGATAAAAGCCATCCAGGCAGTAGCCGACAGCCTTAAGAAACAGGAGGAGGAGATGATGGATTTTCGGTCTGGCTCCCCGAGTGATAATTCCGGTGCAGAGGAAATGGAAGTGTCTCATTCAAAACCAAAACACAAAGTAGTAAGTTAACCCCATGCTATGTGTTCACAGAGTGACGCTTAGTATTACGTATCTAGAGGAGAGCCTGTGTGTAGCTGACCTATATAATAGTCTCGGTAGAGCATGCATATACTGGTTATATTGAGCCTCTCCAGTGAGCTGCACATTCTGTCCTTCAGACAAAGCAGCAATTACAAGGCGTGTTGACGCCATCACTGTCTGCAGCAGCTCATCGTTTGTAACAGGAATGTACTAGTGCATCTCAAATAATTAGAATATCATTGAAAAGATAATTGATATCAATAGTCTAAGTCCAATAGAGAAACCCATATATTGTATGGACTCATTACAGTATGAATGACAAGGTTTAATATAATACGTTTTTGAGCCCTATAACAAATAAAAAGCTCCTGGAGAACCCCTTTAATTTTCTATGATATTCTAATTTTTGACATGCACTAGTAATAGCACTGCCTTCATTTTGGTGGATCCATGCACCCATGTATGCAAAACATGTGAGTGAGTCCAGCAAACATCCGGAGTACGAGGTTAAAGGATAATCCAACTTATTTTTCCCAAAATATATAGACAAAGAAAGGGTTTTCACTGGGGGAAAAACCCAAGAAAAAACCTAACGGTTTCGGAAATGCTTCCTTAAAATTTCACAAGCTTTTGGGGAAAAGGGCGAGAAACCCCCCACATGCCCCCTGTTGGTTTTTAACAAATCCTCAATTTGTTTGACCCACCGAGCTTGAGAAAGCAAAAAGGAATTTTTTTATGCAATTCAGTATTCTTCATCTACTAGGACAACGCTGTTTCGGGGATTTTTGCCCTCTATCAGTGCATGAGTAGAGAAAGATACTAGGTGGCTGTGTTGGGAGTGCATCGGGTCGAGCATCACGGTAGCATCTTCCCTTCCTTAATCATAGCATACACCCATGTAGTAATGTTTTCGCAAGTGTAATTGTATTGTTCTGACTTCTTCACCTGTACATGATGTATTCAGGATTGGAAAAAAGGGTCTGCTTATTATTTTTCTATGAACAGCGCCGCCCAGGTGCATAAGTTATATCTAGTACTTCAGATTAACTCTATTCCAGTGAATGTGGCTAAACGGAAGAGACACTTCTGCATACCTCACTAGACGACATAGCTTGGTTTCCTCTGTGAAAATCGAAAGCTATCAAACCCATCTCCTATGTCTTTATGCAAAAGAAAAAAATAACTGATTTGGTCGTCCAATTTAATAAAATTGTAGTTAAATGGGATTATAGTGGGAGTGAAGGGGGTGGGGAGTGATGCTCCTCTCCTGGTCACCCACCACTGCCATTTTGGAGTTCCTTGGGGAACTGTCCCTGTTATTTTCCAGTCTCTCATCCTGACACACAGGAGAGGCTCGCACACTATTCTGTCTTTGTGAAGCACAAAGCCTCTCCTGCATTTCAGAATGAGGACCTGTAAGTGAAGAAGTGTGGGTCCTGGGAAGTTTCGGCGGTGGACTGGAAGGTAAGTAATTTTTATTTTTTTATTATTATTATTTTCCCCATCCTGGATCCATTTAACCATCATTTGCTTTAACTGCCTCCACCATGTGTCACTGTTGGGATTGTATTGGGCAGGTGATGAGCAGGGCCTGGTTTTCTCCACCGCTTAATATTAACACCAAAAAGTTCAATCTTCGTCTCATCAGACCAGATAATCTTATTTCTCATAGTCTTAGATCCTTCACGTGTTTTTTTGCAAACTGTATGCGGCTTTCATATGTCTTGTACTGAGGAGAGGCTTCCGTCTGCGTCTTTTATATATGTCTTACACTGAGGAGAGGCTTCCGTCTGCGGCTTTCATATGTCTTGCACTGAGGAGAGGCTTCCGTTTGCGGCTTTCATATGTCTGCACTGAGGTGCAGCTTCCGTCTGCGGCTTTCATATGTCTTGCACTGAGGAGAGGCTTCCGTCTGCAGCTTTCATGTGTCTGCACTGAGGAGAGGCTTCCATCTGCGGCTTTTCATATGTCTTGCACTGAGGAGAGGCTTCCGTCTGCAGCTTTCATATGTCTTGCACTGAGGAGAGGCTTCCGTCTGCAGCTTTCATGTGTCTGCACTGAGGAGAGGCTTCCATCTGCGGCTTTCATATGTCTTGCACTGAGGAGAGGCTTCCGTCTGCAGCTTTCATATGTCTTGCACTGAGGAGAGGCTTCCGTTTGCGGCTTTCATATGTCTGCACTGAGGTGCAGCTTCCGTCTGCGGCTTTCATATGTCTTGCACTGAGGAGAGGCTTCCGTCTGCAGCTTTCATGTGTCTGCACTGAGGAGAGGCTTCCATCTGCGGCTTTCATATGTCTTGCACTGAGGAGAGGCTTCGGTCTGCGGCTTTCATATGTCTGCACTGAGGTGCGGCTTCCGTCTGCAGCTTTCATATGTCTGCACTGAGGTGCGGCTTCCGTCTGCAGCTTTCATATGTCTTGCACTGAGGTGCGGCTTCCGTCTGCAGCTTTCATATGTCTTGCACTGAGGAGAGGCTTCCGTCTGCGGCTTTCATATGTCTGCACTGAGGAAAGGCTTCCGTCTGCGGCTTTCATATGTCTTACACTGAGGAGAGGCTTCCGTCTGCGTCTTTCATATGTCTTACACTGAGGAGAGGCTTCCATCTGCAGCTTTCATGTGTCTTGCACTGAGGAGAGGCTTCCGTCTGCGGCTTTCATATGTCTTGCACTGAGGAGAGGCTTCCGTCTGCAGCTTTCATATGTCTTGCACTGCATCTCTGGAGCTCAGCCACAGTGATCTTGGGGTTCTTCTTTACCTCTCTCACCAAGGCTCTTCTCCCATGATTGCTTAGTTTGGCTGGACGGCCAGGTTGAGGAAGAGTTGTGGTCGTCCCAAACTTCCATTTTAGGATTATGGAGGCCACTGTGCTCTTAGGAACCTTGAGTGCTGCAGAAATTATTTTGTAACCTTGCACAGATCTGCGCCTTGCCACAATTCTGTCTCTGAGCTACTTGGGCAGTTCCTTAGACCTCATGATTCTCATGTGCTCTGACATGCACTGTGAGCTGTGAGGTCTTAGACAGGTGTGTGCCTTTCCTAATCAAATCCAATCAGTTTAATTAAACACAGCTGGACTCCAATGAATGAGCAGAACCATCTCAAGGAGGATCAGAAGGAAATGGACAGCATGTGAGTTAAATAGGAGTGTCACAGCAAAGGGTCTGAATACTTAAGACCGTATGATAGTTCATTTTTTCTTGTTTAATAAATTTGTAAAAATATCTCCATTTTTTTTTTTTCTTTCAAGATTGGGGGGGGGGGGGTGCAGAGTGTACATTAGTGAGCAAAAAAATGACCATTTTGGATCTTACACGAGAGAGTGAAAAATGTAAAGGGGTCTTAATACTTTCCGTACCCACTGTATGTGCTAAATATCTTGCATGGAACAACCCCATTAAGCCGATGGCCAGTGATTATCTGGGAAACACCTAAAGCCCATTTTGGAAATGGGCACCATATTTGCCCTGGGCAATACCAGTCACTAAATAAGTGCAGAAGAGCCATGCTGTGTAATACAGATCTGGTCTCAGAAAGGACGAGGTAGGATCCACCTCATGGATGAAAGTCATTGAATACAAACTATATAACCAAGGCCCAAGATTAGCAGTGCTTAGTCAATTCTAAAAAGTGCGAACATTGAGTTGTGTTATTTTAGCCTTATTTGTATATTCCTGTGGGGGAGGGGAGATGCTGGTATGAAATACTTAATTTTGCACTCTTTGAACTGGTTAATCCTCAGCGGCGAATGAACGCGTTTGCAGCTTAGTACAAGAATACGAACCCAGGGGAACTCATAGTATTTTGTTTTTGATATCTACAGACCATGAACGAATTTGAATATCTAAAGCTACTGGGGAAAGGTACCTTTGGAAAAGTCATCCTAGTCAAAGAAAAAGCAACAGGAAGATATTACGCTATGAAAATTTTAAAAAAAGAAGTAATTGTTGCAAAGGTGGGTACGATGGCTGTGTATTTGGATGAAAAAAACAAAGTTTTTAGGGGACTTTATACATGTGACAGCTGCACCTATAGGAATCTTTTGAGCCACAAAATTAACATGACCTGAACTCCACGTTGGCGTGCCGGATTAACGGCTAATTAGAGACTTGGCACAATGGGCGTAAAAGTGTGAGGATAAGTACGTCCCAACTGGGGTTGTCCAGTACTAGAAAAAGACAGCTGTTGTCTCCCACACACCATGGCATACCGGTCCATACATGGTACCATGGTTCAGCTACATTAAAGTTAAAGGGGTGCTGCTAAAGTGTAGTGCTCTGGTCGGCTCTCAGCGACCTAAACTTTAATAAAAATGAAAGGGGTTGTTTAGAATTCAAAAAACAGGGCTGTTTTCTTTAGGAAATGGTGCCCCACCTATCGCAGGTGGTCATGGTTATGGCACCTCATTCCCATCTAAGGGGTGTTCCCAGAAAGTAAAGTCTAGTGCCATTTTTTTCGTGCAGAACTATACGTTGTATTTGGCATATATTGCTTATAATTTATATAAGGAGGAATGGATGCCTCCATTTAGGACTCTTGCACCCCGCCCACTTCCCACAGGTTGTTATATCAGTGCAGTATGCTTGTAAGGTTGGTGCATTTTTTATATTTCTCTCTGGATTATGGAGGTCGGTTGACCCAATGAGAAGTCTGTTGACTCAAGTGAGAGGTAAAAATAGAGTATGACCACCTGCCTTGAGACCCCGTTGGTAGCCGGGGGTGGCTTAAGCATTTTTTGATCAAAACATGTGAACTAAGAATATGTTTTTTTTTCATGTATTGTAGTGCCATGGTCGGCTCTTAGCTAGAAGCAAGCTGAGGTGCATGAGAATGAGGAGGGCAACGCTTGCTTGCTGTCCTCCTCATTCACTTCTATGGGAGTTCCGAACATAGCAGACTGTGTGCGCTTGGCTATGTTCAGAGCTCCCATAAAAGTGAACAAGGAGGATGGCGGCAAGCGTTGCCCTCCTCATTTTCTTGCACGGTCAGCTCGACCATGGCACTGTACTTTGCTTTGTTGGAATGAGGTGCCATAACCATCACAACCTGCGATAGGTGGGGTACAGTTTGGGGCAGCCATGTCTTCCGAATTCTAAACAACCCCTTTCATTCTTATTAAAGTTTACCTCAAAGTGGAACTGAACTCAGTGGGGCCCCAAATGGTCAGCAATAAAAGGTGGCAGATTGTTCATTGGCATTATGTGTGACCCATGACTCACATGTTGACCAATAATGGGTTACCTGTATAATGCACAAAAATGCAGTGCCCTTTAGAGACAGAGGGGATTTCTGTAGTCCCTTTTGCCTGTAGATGGAGGTGACAAAAGGTAGAACCTTGTCTGTTACTCAGGGGACCTCCCTTTAAATATACCTGGGACATGCCATTAATGTGTGATTGCTGGGTGTCTACCTATTGGGATCCCAACTGATCACAAGAACAAAAAGAGGAGACCACTCTCATCCTGACATTATTGGGGTATGTCCACATGACGTACTTGCGCTGTGTTATTGCCCAGAAAGACGTCCGCAAATACGGTAAAAAGAATGTTACCAGTAAAATCAGTCATAGAGAAATAAAAAAGGTATCCAAGGCAGAGAGCTGGCTGGCGTGTAATTTCAACAGCGCTATAGAAGGTGTATTGCGGCGCGTACCTGTGCACACCACAATATACCGTGTGAACTTACCCTTATTGCAGCTTCTAACCCAGGGGTCTGCAACGTCAGCTCTCCAGCTGTTGGGAAACTACATCTCCTATCATGCATTTATATAATCTATATCTGTGGGCATGATAGGAGATGTAGTTTCCCAACATCTGGAGAGCCGACGTTGCAGACCCCTGTTCTAACCTATGCATAAAATTGGGCCAGAGCTGTAATACTAGACAATGCATTCAGGGCAAAGAGTCTATAGAGTGCAGTGCTGAATCCGAAAGCACTAAAAATAGTTTTCTTTACCTTCTTTTTAACCAGGATGAAGTAGCACATACACTGACTGAAAACCGCGTCTTACAGAACTCTAGGCATCCTTTCCTAACCGTAAGTATTTAGCTGCTTTGCTGAAACAGCATTCCTGCTCAATGGTCACTAGTACCTGTCATCTCTGCAGTGGATAAGGCCGTGTATAAATTGCAAATTTAAATATAGCAATGCTCTTGCTATGTCAGGAAGCCACTGCACCAGATCAAGCAGTAGATAGTCACTCAGCTTGTCCCTGGTTGTGAACTTATTACAGTTGCGCTTGATCCAATATGGCTAATTCTTCCATTGTTCTGGAGTCAAAGCAGCTGTTCTTCTGTCTGGAAATCTGCAATAGGCTCAACGTATCTCAATATAAATACCCTATATACAAAGATATCAAGTCAAGTAGGGGTTCTGTTTCCTTGAAAGGGTTTTCTAAAACGTTTGAAAAACTCCCCCATTGTCCTAAAATAATAATAATAATAAAAAAAAAAAAACACCATATACTCACCCGCTTCTCACTTGTGTCCATGGATGATGACCTGCACATCACTCACCTGATGCTGTAGCCAATCGCCGACCTCCGTGGGTGCATTTGCAGTGTACATCATTTGTGGGTGACTGGCAGAGAACCACGGTGCTAAAGCCAGTGTGTGTCTCTCTATTTCGTTTTACACCATTTAGGACAAAACTGTTGGAAAACCCATTTAAAGTTGGATATAAAATGAATTGTAGTTACAAATATTCAATATAATTCCCGTTGTGATCTGTAGTACATATCTCTGTTCTGTCCTGTTGACCATACTGACCTATTTGCAGCCAGCGTGTTGTAGAGTAGAAGCCGAGATGTAGATTTGTAGAATAAGATTCTGTATAAAGCACAACTTGCATTCACACTACTTATGCTCACACGGCTTATTTTGGGATGGATTTCAGCCCCTAATTCGCGCCGTACTGCGCTCAAATACGGCTGAAATCCGTCCCAATCATTCCGGTAATCCACAGTTCTCATAGAGAACTATGGATTCCCTCTCCTCTCCCCGCTCGCAAAATACGCTGAGGGGGGGAGAAAGTGACATGTCGGTTATCACAGTGGGATACGCGCCGTGGATAATGAATGTCTATGGGGCTGGCGGGCTGATGCCCCGCCCCCGAGCACACGGCGTAATTGCGGGAGATCCATCCCGCAATTACGGCGTAAATAAGCCGTGTGAACATAACCTTATTATAGGCAATTCTCACACAGTGTAATTGCGGGGCGTAATTACGCCAGAGTTCGGGAGCTCGCCGGCCCCATAGACATTCATTACTAGCGGCGCGTATTCGCCGCTGGTAATTCACGTCACTTATCTCCCCACCGCGCCGTATTGTCCGAGCGGAGAGAGGAGACGTAATCCATAGTTCTCTATGAGAATTGTGGATTACCGTAATGACTGGGACGTATCTCGCCCCATATTTAGCGCAGTACGGCGTAAAATACGGGGCGAGATACGACCCAGTTTAAGCCGTGTGAACATAGCCTTAGAAGTCCAGGGGGTGGTCCCATGCAGTGATTGACAGCCTTCTATCAATCCAAAGATTGCCGAGGAGGAGGGGTGGGGGATTCTTGCACTGCCCTCATGTTATGCTTTAGATTGGTGCAGCATGTGGTTACTCTTCCATGACCTTTTGTAGGGTCTTCGGGCTCAGAAGGTTAGGGAAGGGTTGATGGGGGCCAGTCTCTTGGCGAAGCTGTGCAATTTTTGTCATGCTATACTTTTTATGCCCCTGGTTGAGTGACAGCACATACTTCAGGCTTTTAAGAAAAGAAAATAGAGCACAGTGCATGAACATGCCCCTGGGGGGTACTTTGATGTATTTATTTGCTTACGTACTTGACTTAGGAACATTGAGAAACTCTTGATTTAGATGACCCCAATGGCCAACCATTAAAATAAATTTTCACCAAATATACAAAACCGTGGCGTATGGTCCTGATGCTGCACTTGGATTGAACAGAATAATTCCCTAATGTTATATAAATTGTGGGAAAGGTCAGTGAAATGTCTTGATAGTTGTGATGCATCTCAGATGAAGAGCAGTTGTCTGAAGCCTTTATCATACACGCAGTCCCTGACTTACACCGTTCTGACTTACATCTACCACCTAGTTACAAACAGAGACTAATGGGGCATGCTGGCACTTGTAGTTCCATGCTCCACAGCAAATAGTAGCTGTGGAATGACAAGTTCCAGCATGCCTAAGCAGCAAATGAGGTGAAATCTTCTTAACAGGGGCACAGACAGCAAGACAAATGTAAAAACCCTTCAAAAACGGAAAAAAAAATCTCTTGTGCTGTAGTTACATTTAATAAATATACTTGTCCCGACTTACATACAAATTCAACTTAACACACCTACAGTCCCTATCCCATTTGTAACCCATGAACGGCCTGTATTAGGTTTTTCTGCTGCAAATCCAAATGAAGAAAAACTTAATAGTACAAAGTTGCATGAAGTCACAAGAATATCAATGCTCGGAAATTATTGCTCTTATGGTGTCCATGAATTGACAAAATATTTTTTTTTTTTTTCTTTTTAGGCATTAAAATATTCCTTTCAGACTCATGATCGCTTATGTTTTGTTATGGAATATGCAAACGGAGGAGAGGTAAATACTGAGGTGTACATTGATGAAGTGGTTTTTAAGAATGTTTGTATAGGCCAAGTGCAATCCAGTCTGGAGGATACTGATGCAATTCCACAAACTTCAGTCTGATGATGCCGAAGATTTTTGTTCAAAAGTAGCTTCCATTGCAGTACATTGGGTTGTGTGTATATGGGAGAGTGGAGTGGAATGGTTTCTCTGTGCACGGCCCAACCGGACAGGAACACTGGTATTTGTATGGGTGATTCCACACTTATGAGACCTGACCTAGCAGATTATATGCACCATTGCAGTACATTGGGTTGTGTGTATATGGGAGAGTGGAATGGTTTCTCTGTGCACGGCCCAGCTGGACAGGAACATGGGTATCTGTATGGGTGACTCCACACTTATGAGACCTAATCTGGCAGATTATATGCACCTTGCAAATCATCTGGGCTCCTTATAATACAGGGCTTTGGTTCAGGATGGCTCACCCTGTTATCAATTGAGTGATGCATGTAATTCAAAGACGGAGGTTAAAGGGTTCATCTGATTTAGAATAATTAAGACTCTTCAGCATGGAAGAACAGCTAAAGGGTGTCCCCCACACCATGCATTTCATGGACAGCCCCTTTATTTTAATGGGCACTGTGTAATACTTCATTTCCACTGTGGGGGCGCTGCAGGGATGATTAAGCATTTTAAAGGGCTTGTCTCACTAAAGACCTTGATGTTGTATCGCTAGGATATGCCATCAATGTCTGATAGGTCCGGGTTTCACCTTCGGGACCCGGACCTAACTCCTACACCTCCTTGTTCTGAACGGAGAGGTGGTTAGGACTCTTCCATAGACATAAATGGGAGTTCTGAATTTAGTCGAGCGGCGATGTTTGGCATATCCTAGCGATACACCATCAATGTCTGTAGTGAGACAACCCCTTTAATTCCTGGTTCCCCACAGATTAGAGCTGATCTCTGGAGTCTTTGCAGTAGGAAGTCTTGTAATCGGCTGATTATTGGACGCCTTTTGTGATGAGCATAGATAAACATTAGGGTCCCTTTCGCCTGTGTTTGCTCTTGTTGATATGTTGTTTCTTGGCAGTAGGAGCGTCTCAACAGTGAGGAAGGGCCAACGAATGTTTTCAGAGTCTTAGTGGCTTCTGTCAGTCCTAACTAATTATATGTTTCTTACATTTTCAGTTATTCTTCCATCTATCAAGAGAACGTATATTTTCTGAAGATCGAGCGCGGTTTTATGGTGCAGAGATCGTCTCCGCATTAGATTATCTTCACTCGGAGAAAAATGTAGTTTACAGAGATTTAAAGGTATGTTCTTCATACAAACATTGAGCATTTGGTGTTCAGAAAGACTCTGCTTTCTTCTAGAAGACATGCCACACTGGTCAATGGGTTGTAGCTAATATTGTAGCTGGGCTCTAGATGAAAGGAGCCGATCCGTGCTACCACGTGCAACTTGTGGAGAGGTGTGGCACTCTTTTTGGAAGAAAACCGGCAGATTTTCTGATACCATGCTTTTATTAAATTTCAGACCGGCCCCTTCCTCTCGAGTCCTAAAAAAAATAAAACTTTTTATCTTGACAGTTAAGAGTCACCCCATGAGAAGGATGAAGTTTTTTTTTTGGGGGTGGGCTTGATATGATGCTTGACCTTGATGTCTTTTGAATAGCGTAGGGGAAGGAGGGGTTGGTCAATGAACAGGGTCCCATTTTAACTTTTACTATGTTATGCATTTTTACCCCTTCTGTACGGACATCATCAAACTAGATGCCTCTTCATGCACCAGTCCAGAACAGAAATTCCTATACTCTAATCCCATTGGTCTTTCATAGGTAATAGGTGCGTACACATAAATGTGCAATTACTAGATCAGCACACTTGGACTATTGCGTGCAAGGAGGACTAATTGTGGTCCTGCTTTTGTATAAAAAGAGGGACTTTGCTTAGTCAATGGGCAGAATTTATTCAATGGTCTGCTCCAGTTTTATGGTTATAAAATGTTAATTATAGTGCACATCCCATTTTTTTTAAATAACTTTCAAATTGTCTTGTCTTTCTATTCTTTTTGGGCATTGCCAATTAATTCTACATCCCTAAGAATTGGTGATGTCCAGAAAAGTGGTTTACTATAGAGGTGTGCATTTGAATAGGTGGTTGTGCGTTCACCTCTCCCAGGGCAAAGCTTAAAGGGGTTGTCTCAGTACATTGATTCATCTTACCTCAGTCCTGTTTTCTTGGTTTCATTTTGAATTCAGGGGCGTGTTTACTGGCTTCTACTAAGCTGCAGTAGAAGCCAGGTCTGTAGCTATAGCAACCAGTGCTGGCAGCCTATCAGGAGAGATCAAACAGGTCTGTAGCTATAGCGACCTGAGGAGCTGATGCAGCCCATACAAGAGGGGATAGCTAGAAATAGGTAGGACACTGTTAATGGACACATATTGCAAAGTGACTTGTTTTTGCAAGATCTTTAACATAAAAAGCAGCAATCCTTGTAGTGAGACAACCCCTTCAAAATTATCAGAATGTGGAAGTCCTACTGTATTATAGGTTAAGTAGTACAAAAAAGGGGTGTTTCCACCATAGACTTTGACATATCGTTAGGACCCGTACCTATCTCGACAACGGGCTTCCGATTGTGAGAGCCGGTCACGCTTGCCCATGACTCTCCGTTCTGTTCTACAGAAGTCCCGGACCCTTCCCGAGATAGATATGGGACCCACATCTATCAGACTTTGACCACCTATCCTACCAATATGCCATCAAGGTTGAAGGTGGGAACAACCCTTAAAGTTGCAGCAGAAGAATTACAATTTATCATGAGCTGGTAATATTTTATGTTAATAATTATTTTTACGTTTCTGAAGGTTCTTGAAACCTGAGATAAAATTGTGACCTTAGGGGCAGGGATTTTTCTGGATTTCATGCTAATCCAATAGAATTACACTTAGCATCAGCTTTTCTCCAGCTATATATATCTTAAAGTTTAGAGTCACAAACCATATATGTATATAAAGGACATTTTATGGCAGCTGCAGTGACTTATCTCATAGGATGGCAAATGTGACCTGCTGGGACTTGTAGAACTAGAAGTTCCAGCATGCCCCATCAGCCATCCTCTGAGATGTGTGTGTGTGTCAGTATCATTGCTCTGTTCTCCCCCTCTTCCCTCTTTTACTTACATGTACTTTCTGTCTCCTGTCCTGGGATGTTCGGGACCTGTGGTGACATCACAGTCACATGACCTCCCTGCACAGGTCCTTCAACACTCAGGTGCTAAAACAATATGTCCCAGGGCCGTTTCACCTTTCTCTCTGCCCACCCTTAGGGACGGCCCTGTGTATGGGGAGCTGCAGCAATGATTTCCGCTATGTCTTATTTTCGGGGGGTGCCTTATATTTCGCAATACAACAAAATCTCTGTTATGTCTTACTTTTGGGGGTGTCTTATTTTTGGGGAAACACGGTATGTGACCTCCTCCAAACTTCCAGGACCGAGTGGTCGCTACTGTAATCGGGCGATCTGCGTTTTCAAAACTAAACGTATTTTTGGGGTCAAATCACCCCTTAAAGAGCTGGCCAGTAATGCATGCTATACCCCAGAAGAGTACGTCCCTGCCTT
This sequence comes from Phyllomedusa bahiana, assembly GCA_025379985.1. NCBI lineage: Eukaryota > Metazoa > Chordata > Amphibia > Anura > Hylidae > Phyllomedusa > Phyllomedusa bahiana. The sequence goes on from JAODAL010000324.1 coordinate 61,844, forward strand.
TTTAAGCCTGACCTTCTCTTCGTTGCTGTCTTGGCATCGTTCGCAGGGTTTTAAGCCAATATTTTGTACTGGTGCGGCCTGATTGTTTGCAAAACAGAATAAGGTAAAAATTTATCTGTAATGAAAATCCTGGTGGAGCGGCTCCACTTACCTGCCTGACTCTATAAATACACCCCTCTTCCTTCACTGACCGGACAATGAGACGCGGAGAAGTGGTGTGTTTATTGTGTGTTGGAAACCTTCGCACTCAATGTCCGGGTTATCTGAGGTAACGCACCAGACAGATGTGAGGTAAATGGGGGGAAGAGCAGAACATCTGCATGTAGTCTCATTATTATATTATGCGGAAATACATATTAACACACAAAATTTCGATTTAGTTTTCACTCAAGTTTTCTTTTTTTTTTTTTTTTTTTCTCCTTCTAGTTGGAGAATCTAATGCTGGACAAAGATGGCCACATAAAAATTACAGATTTTGGACTTTGCAAAGAAGGGATAAAGGATGGAGCAACGATGAAGACGTTCTGTGGTACCCCAGAATACCTCGCTCCCGAAGTAGGTCTGCTATTTAGTTGCCGTTATTATGTTGGGATGTGATACACCCTTCGAGTGTCATGCGTGTGTGCAGGAGAGGTTTGGTTCTCACAGTGGGTTCTGTGTAGACTCCTTGACCCTCAAAGCTTTTATTTTGCACATGACTGTTCTTTTTGGCCAGTAATATGGTGCATGATATGGAAGGGTGCCATGTCTCACACTATTATATGGCATCCAATAGAGCATGCTGCATGAAAATCTTTGTGTTTTTATATAGAGATATACATGAGGCAAATGAGTGTTATAACCACTAGGTTGTGTGTTTTTAAATATGTTTTTATTGGGCCATACTTGGTTAGTTAATCACATTGTGCCTCTTTACAGTAAAGTTCCTTTAATTCAGCACCTAAAGGTCTTAATAGATGCAGGGCCCATAGGTATTCTGGACTATTAGGCTCTGTTCACATCCACTTGTGAGCCTTCCTTCAAAAGCCTACATACCTCCAATGGAAGGATGCAATGTATTCTGTTTTAAAAGTATACGGGTGACTCCTATTCATACTCCTAGCCATACAGCAATATACTGGATCTTGGAGCTCTGGTCAATGCTATTTTTGTGGTGGTGGTGTCCAGGAGTCATCTCTTGGCCATTCCCTGCTAGTTAAAAGGGGTTCTCATACTACAGAGATTTAGCTTTCAACATGTAGGGACTGGTAATTGAAGACTTTTTCTAAATACATTAGTCTTTTGATTTTACCTTCAGAAGATGAGAGATGTTATCTTCTCCTGAGTGCACACAGGTTTCTCTTGGTTACCATCCTGCTCTCCCCTTCTCTCTCTGCTTTGTCTTATCTGATATCAGGGAGTGAGGTCATCACAGGTCAGCACACAAGACGCCAACAGCTTGAGAACCGTGTGTGTTATCTCTAATAAACAAAGGAGATTAATTACTTTTGATTGTTTACTTTGAGCTCTGAAGCCCTCTATGCTATAGATGACATCTAATACAGTCATGTCAGTGCAATTAGAAGAGATGTGAATATGGAGCTGTTATTCTAATCACTGCTATAGAACTGCCCAATGCCTAACCAGGAAGCGTGAGTAAGCATGAATCTCAAGCTGCCTGTGCTATAGATGATCTCTCATGCAGTCATGTCAGTCCAATTAGAAGAGATGTGAGTATGGAGCTGTTATTCTAATCACTGCCTGATAAAAAAAATACTGCCAGGGGGCCTATCGACCAGGAAGGAATTACGGTGAGTGGGGGAATGAAAAATCTGAAGCTGCCTGTGGCTCTGTGAAACAGCATGGTGAGGCAACCCCTTTAAGAAGCACCTTGTGCCATTTAATAGTAAAATTCCTTAAATCCTTTGGTTGCCAGGTTAAAGTGCTGGTTTCCTAGATATTCTGGGCCATTAGGCTCTGTTTATATCATCTTGTAAGTCTTCTATCGGACGTCTATGTCGGGGAGACTTGTGACCTATACCTCCGATGGAAGGCTGCGATGTATCCCAATGAAAAGGCATATGGAATACCTATGGTCATATGGGGCTCCTCCACCTCTCTATTAGAACATCCTGCACCCCAGAGCTCGGGTCAGTGGTATTTTTGTAGTGGAGGTGCCCGGGAGCCTTATATGGCCTCACCCAACTTTGCAGCATCATTCTCTGCATAACAACATTATTAGGAGCCCCTGCTCCCCTTTCCTAATACATTACCTCTACCCTGCAACCCCAGCTAAGCCCACCACTTGCATTCACTGACTGCACAATGTAAGCACCTTCCTGCTTCCATTCACTGACTGCAGCAGGGTAAAGGTAATGAGCCTGCACATGCAGGGGATGCACACATATTTAGAGTCTGAAAGGGATATTGAGGTACAGTAATGGGGTGCTGCGGGTTCCCGTGAAGCAGCTAAGGCTAAGCCTTGAAGTTTTGCAGAGCTCTGGGGAGGGTTGTAGTGTGCAGGCCTCTATAAGGCTTATGGGCAGAGGACGCTACACTATAGAGCCCACAGAGGTAAGTTGTATATTATATATAATGGATATATTTGATTTAGGCCTGTGATGGATGATTATACACCCCCATAGGCTCTCTGGTAGCATGTATGTGTGTGTAGCGTGCTATATGTATAACAGATGGACTTTGCTGTAATAATGCAGTCTACCACTCTGTTCTATACTTTATTTTGAGCACCCCCTGCTTTACACTGCAGCTCTTCTTATGTAGATTGGCTTCTATGTAGAAGAACAAGCTTACCAAGGGAGCTAGGATGAACTGTGTATAAGCAAGACCAATGATTAGATAACTGAGGAAAATGTCCCCCAAAAAGTGGGGATGCTGGGAAAGTTATGCAGTAGTTCATGGATGTGTGCAAAGGTGTCGCCGTTTGTTCCATCCCCGAGGCATGCAGGCTGCAGATAGGAGATGTCTCACATGCTTTTTGCACCCTGGATCCAGCTCTCGTGTTTATGCAGTTGCCGCCTGGTTGTTAGGTTATTTTTTTTTCGCTGTGTTGGTTGAGGCTGGAATCTGGTGCATGAGCAGCAGTGCTCGCGATCTGTCCGCTTTGATGTATCCGTGATTATAGTGGGTACAGCTGTTGTGCTGTCTCTTGTAAATTCCACGCTACAGCTGTCGGGAGCTGTTCCTTGTGTATTGATGGTCAGCCGGGTTTAGCATATGACTCCGGTGTATTACAATGTCTGCTGGGAATGGAGGCGAGTTGTCACAATTGGCACATATGACTTGTATCAAAATTGATATATACGTTGTAGGGCTCGCTGGGGGCTCCAAAGCAGATTCAGACCGTTCATTGGCTTATAATGATGTTGGGGCTGGAACAGGATCGTCTGAATGTTTGCAACAATGGTGTATATACCTTCTGGTCACCTCCCTGGGGTTCTCCAGCTGCTGAAAAACTATAACTTCCAGCATGTCCTGGGTTGTAGTTTTGCAACAGCTGGAGAAGCCCCCAGATTCACTGCAGTAATCTATATACCATATATATACTCACAGCTGCCCTGACACTAAATCAGGTCAGTAGTAACTTAATATATATTTATAGTAATATAATTACTATATTTACTATAAATATAATAACAAAATACTCCATAATATTATATATTTATTTATTATTTTATTTATTCTTCAAGTAATATAATTAGTATATTTACTAGAGTAGTAATTTTATATAGTGTGTGCATGTAGGTATATACCGTATGTACGTCACGTGTGTGTGTATATATACATATATATATATATATATATAATATAATATAATATTATATTTTAAAATACACACACATACACTATTTGTTTTTAGTAATGTTATATATTTATAGTATACAGAAGTGCTCTAATTGTAATTTATATGTGTGTGTGTGTATATATAGATAGATATATAAAAGATACAGTAAAAATCACTATAAATATATTAAATATTTAATATCACTAAAAATTTAGTTATACATACAAACCGTAAGACCTAATATAGTAACTATATTACTATAAGTATATAAAAAATGTGTATATACCGATATGTGTGTATGTATGTTTGTGGAGAATGTTATATATATATATATATAATGTTATATATATATATATCTATCTCGATATATCACTATATTAAATATTTATTAGTAAAAAAAAGTTTTTGTTTTATATATATATATATTAAAACACTATTTTTACTAATAAATATTTAATATAGAGATATGTATATAACACTATTCTACACAAACATACATACATAGATGCATATACACACGCACACTATCTTTTTACTAATAAATATTTTATATACTTATAGTATTATAGTTACTATATTAGTAGGTCTTATGGTTTGTGTGTGTGTGTATATATTGTGTATCATTAAAGTTTTAGTGATATTATTATTTGATATATTTTATAGCCATATAATTACTATATTTACTGTGTTTTATTACATAGTAAATGTACTTTAATAACTTTGACTCCAGTTATTCTACATGAGCAATTTATCCTGCCATAGAACTATTCTATCGTTCCGCAGTGTTAACATCCCATCCTCTTTCTTATTAAAGTGTCAGTCTTCACTGAAGTGCTAGCATACTCTTCATAAAAAAAAGCAGAACAGGATATAAAATGCTGCAGGTTCTGCACAGATAGGAAAGTATTTGTAAGTTTGCTGTTGTGTATGAAATGGGGGGGTCATAAAGTGTCCTGGAAAAGATCCATAGACCAGGATGATACTAATGGAGCCAATTAGGGTACAAAGGAAAAGTGACCTCCTTTGTGTCTCCTCTTCTGCAGAAGGACATAAAACCCGCACAGATCCCCTCTCCTCTGTGGGAAAGCATGAGATGTGCGATATTTCTTCTTTTTCAGAGAGGGCAAAAGTCACATCTCGGGGCCTCTATTGTGCGCAGGGTTATTTATGAAGTAGATAGATGGCGGCTGATGGTAGGTGCAGGCATTGTTATCGGTACTGAGCTAAAAGAGATTCTTATAAAGATGTATCCGCTGCCTTTGGATGGGGAAGGGTTAAAATAAATATCTTATTTAAGTTTCTGCAAAAATCTAATTATTGTGGCCGTAAGAGATGCAGGAAATTGTAATGAAGCCTTGGTGGCCACTGTGCCCTCAGCTCAGCGCCAGTATGTCGTCACCTAGAAGCCCGTTCAGACCCAGCGATGACACCGAATGATTGGTCACTCATAGATAAACGTAATCATTCGTCATATAGATTTTTCGATGATGTTTTGTCAGTGGTTTAGACAGAGCCCTCTTTCTAATATATTTTCTGAGGGTCTGTGCAACGCTGTGCCCACGTCTCCAAGCAAAGCCGATCACCGCTGAAGGGGCACTGATCTCAGACGCTTTCAGAACCTATAGGTACATGATGCTCTATTAATCAGCCCAGCTTTTGCCCTGTTCAGGGGTTTTGCCGTCTCCTTACCTTCATGTTGCGGCCAGCATCTAGACGGAAGAAGCGGCAATGCTTACACAACTCTCTCCATTCATTTCTATCGGCCTTCCAAATACAACCGAACAAGAAAGGAGTCGGCGGCAATGCGGAAATTAGAAGCAGAGAATCTATCACCTTTTTTTTTTTTTACTAATTAAAACCAGATACTGCTTCATATCCTTTTCTCCTTGGCTGTCTTTATTTTCTGACTGCAGATTTTGTAATTCTGTTGTCTGTATATGATTATGGGGGCGGCCATCTTGCCTTGCATTTAGAGAGATGCTTTACAGCAGCTTCATGGACATAGGAGCCTGTGAACAGGATCAGTCCCTCTGACTTCTATAGGAGAGTTTTCTGGGCATGCTCTGTGACCTGGGGAGAAGTCAGTGTGCAGGGAGGAGAGGGTGAACTGTGACGATCTCCTATGGTGACTGGTGGATCCTGTGTTATCTGTACACATTGGTGTAACCCTACTTGTACAGATAATGAGGAGCTCGCTTTACAGAACAGGAAGTGTCGGACTATTATTGGGTTTAGTGGCCAAAGTGAAAACTGCAGGATATTTTTTTTAACTACAGTATTGATAGTGATATGGGAAATTTAAAAAATAAGTAAAAAATAAATAAAAAATTCAACCAAGCCTTTGAGAGAAAAAAAGTGTTTATTAAAATATGAGTTAAAAAATAGGTCCTATTCTGATGACATTCCCTTTAAGTTAAATACAAAGTCCGAGGGTGGACATTCACTTTGTCAGATTGCCCACCTGTCCTTTGATTTCAGTGGAGATGTGGTCACTTTGAACCAGTGGTTTGTTTTTTTTTTTTTAAATTGAAAGTTTTTATTAAATTTTTAACATAGGTAAAGGAAGACATTGCACACATGTACATTTTAACAAAGGCATTCAGCATACAAGCCTAACAATAAGTCTCTAATGAGGAACTTGGGAATAAAGTTAGGTTGGAATATGCCCCATTTTGAAAGTCCAGAGAGGGTTTTAAAGGAGAAAGTGTAGCCTTGAGTGCTAATGTCAGAGCTTACAAAAAACATTGAAGTCTAACTTTTTAAGTCATGACATTTTAGAGCTTTAAGACAAATAAACAGGTAGCGGTACATACAACGGAAAGAAGGGTATGGGTGGGGTGGGTGACCACGTGGGACAGGGCTTTGAACCAGTGTGGTTGAGTCACAGCACCCAGGTTACCCATTAGGTATGATCCCTCCCCTAGATGATACCCGCTCCTATTAAGCAATGTAGAAATGCCCCTTTAAATCCCAAAGGAAATTCCTGCCAAGTAACATATGTGATTTCTAACACACACGAGATGCCTATTGAAAGGGGTATTTGCATCTAAAAACAATTCCTGGCACATTGTGGTATCGGAAATATTCTCACTTTATGATTGATGAAGTCTGACCTCTGGGACCAAGTGGTGTTTCTGGCTCTGCAGGGTTTTTGCAGCAGGCCCCCTTTCCCTGGAAAGGGGGTTTCCCAAAGCACAGCGGGGGCTGGAGTGCTGCTGAGCAGGGAGAGAATGAAAATACCTAAAAAAAAAAAAAAAAGTGCAGACCCCCAAAAAAGTGACAAATGAAAGTATAGCAGGACCTTTCCAAAGGGAAATAAGCCCCACAAGCCTTTCCCAACCCTCTGAGCCATAGAAAGTGCCTTGGTTTCCACTTGATTTGCCACCACAGTGTCCTCCAATACCCTAGAAAATAAGGTTGGTCCCCTTTAAAAGAGATGCTGGAGATGTAGGGGGTGAGGAACCCAAATTGTCACATTCCCTTTATACCTCCAGGAAGAATTTCCCAACTGAGCACCGCTCCCTGATTAGATACTATGGATGAATGCACACACAACACTTCTTCAAATATGGAAAGGTTGTGTGGTGAAATCCCCGAATCCCACCCGGAGTTATAAAACTTTTGGGGGGACTTTCCTTTTGATTCGGAGTCACTTATTCTATAGGAAATGAGCGACTCCAAATGTTTCTTAAAAGGAACCTGTCATATAGGTTGTGCCCCCCTTGCTGAGGGCAGCACAAGCTACCGGGTTTCCCCGATAGTAAGACAGCGTCTTACATTCTTTTTACTCCCAAAAGTCCCACTATGTCTTACTTTCGGGGTATGTCTTATATAGGCAGGTATAGGGCCGGCTGTAGACAGGTATAGGGTCGGCTGTAGCAGTTATGGGCCAGCTGTAGGCAGGTATAGGGCCGGCTGTAGCGAAGGTATAGGCCGCTGTAGGCAGTTATAGGTCCAGCTGTAGGCAGGTATAGGGCCGCTGTAGGCAGGTATAGGGCCAGCTGTAGGCAGAAAAAACACTTACCTGGCTCCCGCTGCTCCATCTCCCCGCCGCCTCTCGTGCTTCCGTCTCCCGCGCCGCTCCTCGCTGGCTCCATCATCTCCGTCGCCGCGCGCGCCTCCTCGCTGCTCCCGTCTCCCGCGCCGCCCTCTCGCTGCTCCATCTCCCGCGCCCGCCTCCCGCTGCTCTCGTCTCCGCGCCGCCCTCCTCGCTGCTCCGGCCTCGCGCGCGCTCATCCCGGCACAGGCAGTGACGTCATCAGGCCGCGCTACCTCTTACTTTCGGGGTACGTCTTACATTAGGTGACCTCCCTAAGACACCGCTACGTCTTACTATCGGGGGTGTCTTACTATCGGGGAAACACGGTAGTGTCAGACTGGCTGTTTCCAGGCTGCTGTCCCTTATTCTGTAAGATGCTGGAGTTTTAGAGCATTTACCCCTCAAATCTTATCCATGAGCAGGTGTTAGCCCCACCCACCAAAGGCTAGCCCCTCCCACCTGGCAGTTATTCACATGTTTCTACCTATTCAAAGTAATAGGTTTATCCGTTGAGGTGGGCGGGGCTAGCCTCAGTTGGGCGGGGTTTGAAAAAAAAAAAAAACTGACTCTTTGAATGACTCTTTTCTGAAAACTGCAGACCTCTTAGGGCTTGTCCCCACGGTCAGGTTTTTCAGACGGTTTTCGGTTTTGAAAGCCGTCTGTTAACCGGCTGTCAAACTTTAGCACGGACCTCTATGGAAAATATGTGCAGCAGTCCCCACTGCACGGGTTTTCCTCCGGACATTTTTTTTTACACCACCAGCGGTCTGAAAAACATAGAACATTTTCATTCTTCCACCGGGTTTTCGAGCGGAACACGAACATGTCAATGTGAAAGGAGAGGGCATTTCTCTGCAAACCGCAGAGCCCCTTATCCTCAGGATTATTGGGATTCTCAATCATCAGACCTTTACCAAGCAGCAATTTATGCGCCACGATCCTAATACTACATGTGCCCATGTTCAGTGGCTAGCTGGCATATGTAAGCTGCCGTTTTGGCCATGGCAGTGAGGTAACCATCTGCACGTGTGTGGGGATCCTGAATTGCAGAGTATATTGCGCTTCCACTTGACCTGCCCCATCTAGCATTTGTATATAGCCGGCTGAACCTGTGGTCACACATCTGTTGAGTCTGGCTCATTGTGTTACGCAGCAGAATTGGCTCATGGAAATGATAGAAGACTATAGGTTGCACAAAGCAGCTTCTTGGACTATGCTCATATTAAGGCTGTTCATACACGTCTATGTTCATCTAGCTATATCTATCGATTGATCGCCAAAATGGGTTCAGATCACGTCTCTGCTGTCTTCTAAGTAGATTCATTTTAGCTTATGAAGATGAACCTAGACTGGGAGCTCCTCCTCTGCAGGTACCACAGTGTTGGCATATTTCTGAGGTTACTTCTTCCACCCTTGTTTGCCATCTTTCTTCCCTACTCGGGATGGTATGTTGGGGGCAGGCAGAGACCCCTTCTTGCCCACTGAGGAAGGAAAATTGCCATTTTACTACGGGCTCTTCTTACGATTGTGACCTGGAAACCGAGCATTCACTGAGGGCTTTAAAGAGGTCGTCTCACTACATTGATTCCTCTCACCTCAGTCCTGTTTTCTTGGTTTCATCTTGAATTCAGGGGTGTGTTTACTGGCTTCTACTAGGCTGCAATAGAAGCCAGATCTGTAGCTATAGCAACCAGTGCTGGCAGCCTATCAGGATAGATTGAACAGGTCTGTAGCTATAGCGACCTGAGGAGCTGATGCAGCCCATACAAGAGGGGATATCTAGGAATAGGTAGGACACTGTTAATGGACACACATTACAAAGTGACTTGTTTTTGTAAGATCTTTAACATAAAAAGCAGCAATCCTTGTAGTGAGACAACCGCTTTAACTTCACTAGAAAGAAGCCGTACAGGAGAGATGAGGAAGTCGAAGTTCCCAATTTATGTGAAGCCCTGCTGTCTTCATACAACATAGGCGTGCTCAGTTGGCTGCATGCCCTGCTTTTATAGATTCCCACCTTGGGTACAGTTGGCTGATGCTGACGACCTAACAGGAAGTACCCTAACCCCCCTCCCCCTCCCCCCCAGACAAAAAAAAAATGAAAAAAATTCTATGTAGCACTTGGCTTTTATATCTTATATTAAAGCAGTGATGATAAATATGGTTCTTGTACCCTGCTTTTCAGGACTCCTGAATGGTAAAACCGTCTAGTTTTGCAGCATTGAAGTAAAGAATGGATGAGTACATGACTAGAGAAAACTTTACGTGATAACCCCCTGTGGGACTTGTGGTGATGCTCACATTGATGCTACCCAGCTTTTCCAGGGACATAAAGAGGTCCAATTTTTTGGGCTATAGCTCGTTCCCTATTGCATGTGACTATAAACCAGCACAGTTTCTGGAAGATCATGAACTCCTGAGCTTTCTGGTAAAGGATGAGGCTGGCTCCTGGCAGACCGGCAGCTGTGCTAGCCTTGTACATATATGGGGCAGCTGCAGCGCCAGCTGTCGTTCGCTGTGAATCATACGGCAATAGCTGCTGTAAATAGACCTTAGTGGAGTAACCTAATACCTGCCAGCTTTTGGCTTTTCCATCCTTACTGCGGGACCTCAGATCAGTAGTGTACTGTACCCCCCCCCCCCCACTTCAGTGTAAAGTTCAATGTGCCCTCTGAACAAAACCAGCATTAAAGGGATCCTGCGTAGTAAATAAGAGCTCGCTCTTCACTCCCATTCATCATACTTCTTAATTTAGCCATATTTTTCTTCCTCGCTCTTGTTTAACTCCATCAAGGGATCCATTGAAGAGATATATTGGTGAGCGGGAAGTGCAATCTCCCACAGAACAGGCGATCATTAGTGGTGTTTACTACTGTAATGTGAATTTAGAGGCCATTAACAATCTTGTAATACAATTAATGGGCCATAATCTTTTTTTTTAAGCTCTTATCAGTAGAGACTGGCAGCACGCTATGAACATGTGGGGAAACGCAAAGAGCCAAATGCAATATATAAAATGCTAAATCTTACCAGAGAGGATCCACTGAGAGGTGCTTAAAAAAAAGTCATGCTCTATTTATCATATATGCTTTCTCTAAGATGTCCTCATATGTGCCAACAACAGTTAGAGGGGTTTTCTCACCACACTGAGGAGCATTGAACTTGTAGGGAAAGGTAAATAACGACTATTGCCAAATATACTGCTGTGTTGATTTTGCTTCATTTCAGAACTAGAACAGTTCTTATCTCTCTGCACTAAAAGGCACGAGTTCTGGTTGGATGGTGCTGTCACTCTACTGTGTTTTAGCATGTTTCTTACTGACAAACTTTAACCCTTTAGGGATCTGCAACATCGGCTCTCCAGCTGTTGGGAAACTACAACTCCCATCATGCATTTATATAATCCATATCAGTGGGCATGATGGGAGATGTAGTTTCCCAACAGCTGGAGAGCCGATGTTGCAGACCGCTGCTTTAGAGCTTTGTAGCCTTGCGCCCTGCTGTTTAGAAACCTCCATCACCAATGTCCCTCTAAGGCGGGGTTCACACAGCTTATTCAAGCCATAATTACGGGGTGGATTTCGCCAGTAATTACGGCTTGAGTTCGGGGCAGGGGCGGCAACTTGCAGGCCCTATAGACTTTCATTATCCACAGCGCGTATCCCGCCGGGATAATGAACATGTCACTTTCTCCCCGCCCGGCGTATTCACCAAGCGGAGAAGAGACGGAATCCATAGTTCTGTATGAGAACTGTGGATTACCATAATGACTGGAACAGATTCCAGCCGTACTGCAGCTCAGTACGGCGTGCAATACGGCTGTAATCCGTGCCCGAAATAAGCCATGTGATCGGCCCCTAACAGGCTCAACTAGGAAAAGTAGAGCTGATATGCCAATCACTGCTGTAAAACCGCCCCTCAGCCTGAATAGGAAGTGGGAGCCTGAAGCAATAGAACCGCCCACAGCCTGAACAGGAAGTGGGAGCCTGAAGCTGGCTGTGGCTACGTGAAATAGCCTGGTGATACAACCCCTTTAATTATAAGATCAGGATACATTGGTGCAGTGTCTGTAGAGTGATTTGGTTGGGACACCATTGTTACACCAAAAAAGGTCCTATAACCAGTACAAGCTACATGGGCAATATCTGCATAGAGTTAAAACTTCTTCCAATTGTTGCAGCCTTTGCTCCGTTTTAAAGGGGGTGTCTTATTAAGACCATCCCTTTCAACCTTAAAAGGACTTGTGGCCGTTCCTGATAAGTCTGTTTTAGGAAATACTTGTGTTTCCCATGAAATAACTATTCTGAGGCATCTGCCTTTAGATCTATGTTGTGTGGCTCCCCAGTTATTCCTGGTAGAAATATATTACTGAATCTGTCAGCTGGGTGTTACCAATTAGAGAGGGCATCCCTGCACAGTCTGACGTTGTCCAATCTCTGCTGACCATTACTGTAACACTCCCCTTTGGAAACTGGAATGGTAACACCCATCTGACAGATTCAGTGATAACAGAGGAACAGCACAACACAGAGATATAAGAGAAGAGGCTCCAGGATTATTACTTAATAGGGAACACAAGTATTTATGAAGACATGACGTGTCAGGAGATGTCACCGGTTCTCTTCAGTCCTGGCCTGATCATCCGTGCAAGTCTAGCCCAGGTAACTTTATGATGCGGCTTGCCACAATTGTCCCCGCTTTGTATGACGTCTAGGTACCATTAGAATGTCCTTTGGCTTGAAACAGTCCACCTTTGTTTGGGGCCTCTACAACTACCTGATTTTGCTGGGTGATAGTCCCCAGGCTGTGGCTGCTAAGAGGTAAGCCAGTGTATGTATCTAAATGGTGGCCATGTACCCAGTCTATCAGAGGCCACCAGAACAAGCAGGGGACATCCTTCGTGATGTCCAGGTATGTTCACATGTCCGATTCTTCCGATTGGAAAAGTCCAACATGTTGTGCAAGGGAGGAATCCAAGGCGAGACCTCAGATTTCTGCAGAGGATTTTAATTTAACAGCAACGGTATTCGCCTCTGATTTGAACGTGGGTTGGCTTCCGATCAATGGCGCTAACCAGCGCGATCCAACGAGGAACCACTCAAAAGAAGAACCATTGCACCACAGATTTGAAATTTACGCTGTGGAAAATCCACGCTGTAGTTCACTGTGAACTGCAGCCTTCACTGGCCGTCCAATGACACAAGGATTTTAGCATGGAATCCGCATTGTATTCTGTGTTAAAATCCATTGCATGAACATCTCCTAAGGATGGACTGTATTCATGAGACAACCCCTTCAATATCTCACACCCCAGTTAAAATACTCATCAAATTGTGGAAGAATGGACTTGGGATGGTGGGGGCTTCAAGCTGACTCTACACAACAGGTCACTTGTACACCTCAGTGTGAAGACTCCATACATGCTGACAACATATGACCATAGCCCCCCAATCGAGGGAAGAATGGACTTGTGTAGAGCCAGCTTGAAGCCCCCACCATCCCAACAGGTCACTTGTACACCTCGGTGTGAAGACCCCATACATGCTGACAACATATGACCATAGCCCCCCCAATGGAGGGAAGAATGGACTATAGGTCACCATGTCAGGTGGTTATTAGCCCCTGAAGGCACATGACTAGTGATGGGAGTCAATATAGTAGCGATATGTAAAAGCTTATTACTCTTAGCTTTATATTCGTAGTAGCAAGAGCGGTTCGGAAGGTGAGCGCATAGTAAGAATATCTGCAACTGTGGTGAAAGCGGTGACAAAAAAGATTATTGCTGGACTGTGAGCGAGCAGCTGGAGCTATGAAGTGTTTACATGGTTATATAATTAGGATGGTCGTCGGAAGGGGGAGTTAATGGATGCAGACATAGCTGCTTTTTATAAAGGGTTCTAAAATTAAAGGGTCAGTCTAGAGACCAGTACTCCGTAAAAGGGGTTTCACATGAATACAGCTTTTTACCAAACCCTAGGATAGGGGGTATCTGATTGGCTGCGGGGCCCGACTACTGAGACCTCCATTAAACATGGGGTCTTGTGTTCCTTGTGTGAACTGAGTGATGCTCAGACGTGCGTGCTGCTCCTCATATCAAAGCACTTGAATATCTCCATCAACACCATGGATGGTGCAGCACTGCACATAGCTGACCGCTACTCCATTCACATGGAAAAATACGGGACTCTGGTTCTAGTGATCAGTGGGGGATCCAGCAGTCGGACGTTTAGCGCCTTTATTGTGGATAGGTACAAGCTACAGCAATCTTCTGGGTCCACTGACGGATAACTGGGTATGTCCGCTTCCTTTGTGGTATTTGATTTTCATAGGAAGTAACTGAGAACTGTGTGAACAGAATCTGAAATGGCCATAGACCTGAATTAAAGGGGGTTGTCTCACTACAGGGATTGCTGCTTTTTATGTTCAAGATCTTGAGGAAACAAGTCGCTTTGCAATATATGTCCATTAACATTGTCCTACCTGTTCCTAGATATCCCCTCTTGTATGGGCTGCATCAGCTCCTCAGGTCGCTATAGCTACAGACCTGTTCAATCTCTCCTGATAGGCTGTCAGCAGTGGTTGCTATAGCTACAGACCTGTTTGATCTCTCCTGATAGGCTGCCAGCACTGGTTGCTATAGCTACAGACCTGGCTTCTACTGCAGCCTAGTGGAAGCCAGTAAACACGTCCCCTAAATTCAAAATGAAACCAAGAAAACAGGACTGAGGTAAGAGGAATCCATGTAGTGAGACAATCCCTTTAAGGTTGAACCTTTGGCACAACTGTTTTTAGAGGTTAGGATGATCGCCTTCATGTCTTTCAACTCAATGGAACATGACTTGATGGCGAAAGGGAAGGGACATGATTTGACACTAGGGGAGATTTATTACAAAATTTCCCTATACCAGATCAGATTGCTTGCTTCAATTGCAAAATGATCAATGAAAAATGAAATCTTGAATTTGATTGGCTGCTCACAGCAAGTTCTCTGTTGTTCCACTGTATTAGTTTTGGTCTTGTAGGACAAATGCTCCAATGTGGAACAATAATCAATGTGGTGATTGCGGAATCTTTTTGGCTACCTACATCTTGCAGTCCTCTCCCTACAATAAAATAGAGCATACGGGTGATGTACTAATTACTTACTCTCTCAACAGGTACTAGAAGATAATGACTATGGCCGGGCCGTGGACTGGTGGGGTTTAGGTGTAGTCATGTACGAAATGATGTGCGGCCGACTCCCCTTTTACAACCAGGACCACGAGAAACTCTTTGAGCTTATCCTTATGGAGGAAATTAGATTCCCTCGCACTTTATTACCTGAAGCAAAATCGCTGCTATCAGGTTTACTGAAGAAAGATCCAAAACAAAGGTAAGAAACTGGACGCCTCTGGTGTCTCCTCTATTTGCTTTGATGTCTCCCTTTTATAGTATTCTGTGCCTTACCTGCAACAAAAAATCCAAGCAAAGTGAAATCGGTAAGAGTTTAAAAAGGTTGTCCATAATTATAACGATCCCTCCCTCCTACACTAAAACCAAATAAACAGCACCACACCCAGGCACAGGCTGTGTCTGGTATTGCAGCTCATCTACCTTCAAGTTATTGAGACTGAGCTGCAATACCAGACATGGTTCACTGAGAAAGCGGGGCTTTAGGCTGTTAGATCTGACAGTGCAGGGAATTTAGACATCTCTACATTCAAAACCAGATGGTAATCCTCACCCAGTGCTGCTCACGCAGCTGAGGGTTTGTTACAGTCATTGTGTGCAATCGTCTATGGCCAATATACTTCTGCAAAAAAGGTCAGTCTTTTTCCCTGGACGTTAAGGGTATGTTCACACGGCGTGTTGAGTCCGTGTGAACATACTTTATACGATGCATGTTTGGATCCGTCTTTCAGACCCTAAACAGACCCAAACACGCATCTGACAATGTGCAGTGTGATTTACTTTGCTCTCAATGTGAAACACGCTTAGGCATTCAGACGAGTGATCGCCAATGCGTGTTTACTTGTGTCTTTCGGATCAGGTCAAAGAATTAACATGTCAATTCTTGATCCAAAAGACGCAGCAGACGCCCTATTTAAACCTATAGGGTGCGATTCTGCTGCAGCCAAACACGCACCTTCATGTTGGATGTTTTTTGGATGCGATTTTCGGATCCAAAAACGCTGTGTGAACATACCCTAAGGTTCATGGCTCATATACTGATACATTGTGACAAAACTTCAGCCTTGTATGTGGGGAATAGTAGAAGTATGTTTAGATTCCCGATCAGATCTTAGAAATCCAAAGACATGATGGCCTCTCATGGATCCTAAAATACAAGATTAATGTAATATATCATTAAACATGAAATCTGAACAGCCTGAGGTATTTTGTAAGACATTACTCCGTAAATTTGTTGCGACATGAACTTGGTAGAAGGTGAATTGGCTCACTACAATGATAGAAATATACACATTTCAGGGGCATCACTCTCTCCTTTTAGGTACGGGGCTTCGGCACTCAGCTGATTGTTGCAGGCAATGGTCTTAAAACCCCTGGCAATTGGCTGGTATAGCCTGGGGCAACAGCAGCCTTACATTTCTCCTGGTATTACTTGATGTCTACCGAAATGGAAAATGGGCTGTAAAGTATGGGAAGATGGCGAAGTGAAAGTTACGCTGGCTAATGGTGAAGGTCCCAAATGGAGATCACCCACCCTAGGATGTCCATATGCCTTAATAGAGGTTGTGGCAATCCCTTGGAGACCAAAATTTCCCACTGCCATGATTGCTACTTGATGCCCAATATTGCACAAGATTCTTTGACATTATACAGTGATTATAAGTGTTATTTACATGCGGGACAGCCGTAACTGCTGCACCTCTTAAGGGGTATTCCCATCCTAAACCCTAATGGACTATCCTCTTAATTTTTTTGATCAGAATACCCCTCTAAGGCTTCCCTTTCCTATCGGTGGGGGTCTTGGAAGGTGCTGGCACTGCTTTTGTACCACTCTATTGCCCTTTATGGGTTGTCCATCTTGGATTGGCTAATGGGGCTCATGGGAGCCTGATTGGTAAGAATCCCGGAGGTTGGATTTCTATCAAGCATTTATGGAACCTTCTGTAAATCCCCCTTGAAGTGGTTTATTTGCTCACGTATAGAATTGAATTCTGCCTCTCATTTTCGATCCCTACCTCTCCATGTGTACAGGTTAGGTGGTGGACCAGACGATGCTAAGGAGATCATGCAACACAAATTTTTTGCCGGAATTGTATGGCAAGATGTATATGAGAAAAAAGTAAGTATATCCTGAGATTCGCGGTCCATTTCATACAATATTCTTCCCTTAGTACAATCCAAAAATGACCTATTCTCCTATTCTTCGGACTACCCCTCATATGGGGAATGTGCTGGAAAATTCAAAAATGGCAAACTATATGGAGTCCAGTTCAAAGCTACAGATTGGAAATCTCTTTTTTAGCAGGAACGGAATAGTTTGTACAGCATCTGCACCGCACTCCCCCCACCTCACCATAAATGGCTCCCCCACTCCAGAGTAAAGAATAGCACAGCTGTTGCTGCTAATGGCAGCTGTGTTGGCACACAAATGCTTGGCAAGGGGGTGGGGCGTCCTGGCACAATCTGTGGAGACCGTGCAGCTTGTGCACACTGGATTCCAGAAACCAAGATGGTGCAGAACGTCCCAAATTTATGATACAATGCAAACCCATAGTCCTGCCAGTCAGCATTGAGAGGCCTGAGAGAAATGGGGAAGGGGTGGGGGCAGCTGGAGTGTGCGGCAAGCTGTCGTTTCTATAAATAACTGCTTTCTAAAGTACTGCGCTGTTCACATCAGGTTTGTAGTTCAGCACTGAATAAATGCCCTTTCAAATTCTGAGGACTTTACGTTAATATTTTAGTGTCTCAATAGTTTGCAGCGGAGCGAATTTATTGCCCCAAATATAAGGTTCCAATAAAATTTTCGGATACTCCCGCAGTAATGCATTTTAACCATCTACCACTGTAAAGGAGCGTATGCCCTTTAACAACCAGCATCCTGGTACAAGAAAAAGTCAAAATTGGAAAATTGGTCGGATTTAGGGGCAAATTTTTGTCCATATTTAGAAATCTAAATTAACTGAAAATTCTACCCTTTACCCTTAAACATTAGTATTTGCCAAAAGGGCCGTCTGTATTATAAACCCAGTTTTCATACACCCTGCTTGTGAATTCGGAGTCAACAGACCTCTGTTTATGGTGCTCATCACTTAACCAGAGTGGAGATCGGTTACAAAGAGCGTCTTTCACTCTGGAGGACCGGTGCTGTCCTGCATTATACAGCCAGCCCATTGATTTGAATGGATACTGTGTAATGCTTAATTTCTCCTGTGGTGGAGCTGCAGGGAAACGAAACACTTGTGGCCACATGTATGAAAATGGTCTAGGTCTAAAATTCAATTTGTTGCCCATAGCAACCAATCTGAGTACCCCTCTCATGTATCCAGAGCACTTTATGAAATTAGAGGGGCGCTCTGGTTGCTATGGGCAACAAAGCGCGTTTTAGACCTAGACAGTTTTGATACATGTGGCCCTTACTTCCTGGTTACAGATGATCTCTGGGGGTATAGTAGTAGACACTATAGGCCTTATGTATGAATACGGTCTTGGTGTAAGACTTTTTTTGTTGCTTATAGCAAACAATCAGAGCTCCCCTTTTATGTCATATAGGGCTTTGAAAAAAATGAAAGGGGACCTATGAGCAGCAAGGAAAGTCTTTGACCTAGACCATTTTCATACATGAGGCCCAGGATGTTCAGCGCATTGTCAAAGGAGCCTTCTAATTAATTTATACTTTTAGATATACCACAATTTCTCAATAATTAGGTCACTATAACTGAAATCACTACACAAAACAACTACTGACTAAAAAAGAATTACCCTGTTTCCCTGAAAATAAGGCATCCCCCGAAAATAAGACATAGTGCATTTTTTTTAATGCAATTTAGAGTTTGGTTGCTTATGCTGATGTTTGTGATGAAATCACTGCAGTACATTAATACATATTGATGTTTTGTTCAACAATAAATGTGAATTATTGTTCATAGAAACAAAAACCTCCCCTAAAAATAAGTCTTAGCTCGTCTTTAGGAGCCAAATTAATATAAGACACTGTCTTATTTTCGGGGAAACGGTACTTTTTATTAAATATTAAATAAAAAGTGAAAATATTTAAAAGTACACCAATTAGTTTTTGAACATTGTTACACAGAAGCCAATAAAACAGATATGGATGGGTGCAGATTTGATTCAAGTAAAACAAAACATAATATTATATTGAGACGGTTCATGATATCCACTTATTAAACCACGTTGAATAGTATGGGGTAATTGTAATAGGGTCATCTAAATCAAGTGACACAAAATACACACCCCAAACACATATGTTCAACTATTAACCCATGGAAACCATGAACAGTCCTATCCATACCTCCTATACCTGTAATGGCTGCCGTGTGTGAACACAGTCCCACATATCTGTTTTATTGGCTTCTGTGTAACCCTGTTCAGTTACTAATTGTTGTGTTTTTAAATATTTTCACTTTTTGTTTAATAAAAGTTATTCTTTTTAGTCAGTAGTTGTTTTGTGTATTAATTTATACTTTGCCTTGTCTCAAAGTCCAGCTACTCCCCTAAGAGAGGAGTTTGTTGGGACATAGTAAAGCTTGGGGCGTCATTAACATTTAAATGTTACATGTCCTAATAGAAGAGGAATCTGGCTGTGCAGAGGAGAAAGGATGGGCTTGATCTCTCTTAGAAAATTTTGAGAGTTTGTTCCTTCTCCTTTAGAAAACCAGTTCTGAGGATGGGCCGATAGGTTTTCTACTTTCAGCGTTCTTGTGTGTGAGGAGTTGGGTGTAAATCCGTGTGTGTTAGGCTATGTTCACACGGCTTATTTGCGGGGCGTAATTACGCCCTGCAATTACGCCGTGGGGGCGGGAGTGGGGGCCCGGGTTCGGCACCTTGCCGGCCCATAGACTATCATTACCAGCGGCGCGTATACGCCGCTGGTAATTCACATGTCACTTATCTCCCCCCGCGGCGTATTCGCAGAGCAGGGAGAGGAGATGTAATCCATAGTTCTCTATGAGAAGTGTGGATTACTGTAATGGCTGGGACGTATTCCAGCCGTAATTCGCGCACTACGGCGCGGACTGAAATACGTCCCATTTTAAGCCGTGTGAACATAGCCTTACAGTGTCATTTCTTGGATAACTTTTCCTAGAAGAACTTCCTTTTGAAAACCAATTGAGGGCATTAGAAAGGGGTGGAGGGAGGAGGGGAGGCACATAAAGAACACACAAACACAGGCTTAAATAAAAAAAAAAAAAAAAAAAAAAAAAAATTGGTTACAGTTGACTGCCAGGTCCTTTCTAGGTCACTCCAGTAAACCATGGGGAAGAAATGCCTGGGAGAGGCAGCATAGCCTGCCAAGCTCCGGGCCCCGCTCCGTTACCATATGCACTCACACTTACTGTCTTTTTTGTTTTTAGCTTGTTCCACCTTTTAAGCCTCAAGTTACATCAGAGACAGATACAAGGTATTTTGATGAAGAATTTACAGCGCAGATGATCACTATAACCCCCCCTGACCAAGGTACGTGTTCAGCTATTCATCTATGGAGAGATTTATTTGGAGACCTCTCTGTACACTGTATATACAGAACAAAGGTTGCATTGTGTACAGCGGCTCATTGCTATTTGTATTACTATTTATTCTTGTAATCCATTATGTGTGTGTATAGATGTGTGGGTAGATCTATTTTGATATTTTTTAGTTTTGAGTCGGGTCAAGGGTCATTATATAAATTATAGGTCGCCATTTTTAGGTTATCTATAAATATTTATACATCTCCCCTACTTCATATAGGGTGTACTAGGGTTCAGTAATTAGACTTTTAGGTGGGGCCGTCCTTATCGGGACGATGTCCCCACATGCATATTGTCGGTTAGTATAGATATAGGAATATATATTGTTAGTCGTCCTATGTTTGGGTATAGTAATTTTATATTTAGAGAGTTATTAAAAGTTAAGTCTTATAAGTCTATTCCAGTGATTTCTATATGTTTTTGGTCTATTCAAATAATTATTTGGGTTACCTCACCTACCCTTCTACCTACTAGATTAGCAAAACATGGCAGCTTTCTTCAGAAATAGTGTATGCAGTATTGCAGCTTGGCCCCAATCACTTTAATGGAACCACTATACACAACCTCTAGGCAGGTGGGGGTGGTGTTTTCAGGCACGCGTATTTTTGGGGGTAATTCTGTACAAACCTTTTCAATGTACAAACCTATTTGGCATGTGAAGTGTTTCAGTGGAAAACCTCTGTCGGTCACCTTTTATGACCTGCTGCTGTGGATTAGGTTATGAAGAGGTTTCCAAACCACTTTGAGTATTACAACAGTGCCATCCTCAGGCCTTGAGTATTTACTACATAGGGTGAAAACAACTTTACCAGAAAAAAAGTTAAGAAAATTTTAAGTTGTTGTGACAAGACTGTGTTTGCTGTGCAGTCTCCAAAAAATATTGCAGGATTCAATGTTAATGATTTGGGGTAATTTATTTCCTCAGTGAAAACTATATGGAGTCATTTTCACTAACGGAGGTGAAGGTGTTGTCTATAGTGTCTATACCTTGGACGATTTGCATGGACCATGTTGTACCTGCCATGTCCCAACATATGGCTAGAAAACCTCCTCTAGTCCTGACCTGCAGAGATTGCTCACTTTAATCTCATCAGGGCTCGTGCACGCCGCTGTAATACTCGTCTGTTCTCTATGTAGCAGCAGTGGCTCTGCCAAAGAGGTGCAGGAGCCTTTATTGTATTTCCAAACACCTACAATTTCCTTTTAATTAAAAAAGAAAGTTGGCTGCTTCAGCAGAGTGTACCTTGCTTAAAGGATTGAATATCATCTTCTAACAAAGCCTGTTCACCTCTGTGCCTGAGCCCTTAAAAGGGAACCCGTCAAGAGGATTTAGGCCCCAAAACGGCGACCAGCCCATTATAACAGAGCAGTAACAGGTTGACAATGTTCTGATGTATAATACAAAAAAAAGATTTTTGAGATCAGCATATGGTGTTTTCAAATTACCTCTGAAGAGTCCTGGGGGTGGTACCACTCAACTAAAGAGTCACACTGGCCGCTCCTCCTCCTGATTTGATTAACACCCTGCAGACCAGTATATGTGATCACAAGCCAGCTCTGGCAGCATCAGCGCATGCGCAGGGAAGTGATTTTCGGCCTTTGGCTGCAACGTGTATTGAAAAAAAAAAAAAAAAAAAAAAAAAAAAAAAAAAAAAAAAAAAAAAAAAAATGTTGATTATACCCCCTGGAGACCAATATGTGTCACAAGCCAAGTTGGGCATCAGCGCATGAGGGTGTTTTACTGCTTTTGTGTGTAGTCTGTGAATGTCACTTGTCTTTTAAGAGGGCATAAAGTTCCTTGGGTATTAATGTGGTTTTTTTGTTTGCTAGAAGTTGTCACTTGTTGTTGTAAGAACAGAAACTAATTCCGGTCTGTGTGTTAGAATGCCTTGATGTGTGCCTAAGACAACACAACACTGTGGTGGGGGGTAGAAGAAGATTTGCTTTAGATGTAAAGTGTGTTTTTTTTGTTTGTTTGTATTTACTCCTCGGCTAAAATTTTTACAAACCATACCTATCGTGGTTATAATTGAACAGTTTCATTGATCCAATTTGCAGGTGGCGTGTGTGTGTGTGTGTGTATAGTGTGTGTGTGTGTGTATAGTGTGTGTGTGTATAGTGTGTGTGTGTGTGTATAGTGTGTGTGTGTGTATAGTGTGTGTGTGTGTGTATAGTGTGTGTGTGTGTGTATAGTGTGTGTGTGTGTGTGTATAGTGTGTGTGTGTGTGTATATTATGTGTATATATTATGTATGTGTGTATGTATATACATATATATAATGTGTATGTGTATATAATGTATGTGTGTGTATATAGTATAGATATGTATATGTAATGTGTATATAAATATGTATGTGTGTATTATGTATTATGTGTGTGTGTATGTATGTGTGTGTGTATATATATATATATATATATGTGTATATATATATATATATATATATATATATATATGTGTGTGTGTGTGTTTGTTTATATTTATATAATATATGTGTATATATCTTATTTATTTATAACCAGTCAGCTGGCTTGTAGGACCTAGGAGACGGACCTTTTACTATGCAGATCAGGTCCACAGTTGGCTAAATTTCCATTACATGGTTTACGGAGGGTGACAATCCCATTAGGCCATGTGACTGGTACAAGTGGAATTGTCCTGGCTTACTTGTGTGATTGAAGGGCACTCAGACTTTCATGTATGCTCTATTACCATACAGAACCAAGAGTCAGTCTGGGGCTAGAGGCGGATGACCGCAGGGGTCCTGAAGCAGTTGCTTCCAGCTTTTATGCTGCAGTCTGAGTAGGTGGCCAGTGCCCTATTATTGAACATGTTGCCAGCTCACACCCATGTCCCTCTGCTTCAGACATGCTTCACTCATTCAGGAAATTCATTCCTTGATCAAAAGTTATTAAGACCCCAATGCCAGATGCAAGACTTCAAGAGGAGGCATAAGGTTTCACAGGATAAAGGCGTTGGATGTAGAGACGATGGCTGCCACCCACTCCGCACAACAGAATGCAGCCTGTCGGGACACGTGTTCAGTGCATTTTCCCTCATGTAACCTCACAACTTCAAGCTCCTGAAGGGAAAGCTGAGAATCCTAGTGTGGAGAATGAGGATGTGCTGAGGACAAGTAAGGTTAAGGGAAGAGAACCTAATTTGCTATTAAAACCTTCTGTTGCGTCTCCTCCTTAGATTCCAACCCTAGAGTTAATGGGTGAAAACCTCATCATTTTCCAATATCCATCCCTTGCTGGGACCATTCTTGGCTTTATCCCCCCCCTCCACACACACACACACACAAGTGTTTTTGGTGCCTTTTGTTTAAGTGTTTAATAATTGCATGCTTTTTCCTGTTCTATAGAGAAACCTATGGAAAAATTGTCAAAAACATATGTAGACCTTGTGACATTTTGAAAAGGTATCACTGACCCAAAAAACACCACCAAGAATCAATGTTTGTTGTATGTTAAAAGGACCCATTTTTTTTTTTTTGGTTCCTCCCATAGTCCAACAGAAATCTATGACATGAACAGTAGTGCTGGTATTTTCTCTAAGCGGAGGCTAGTTGTAGGATTTATGGACGCCATTGAGGTCTTCAGGTGGGTCCTGTGAGCCACTGGAATACACTGTGCTTCTGATGTGAGCCAGAAGTCACTCCATGTATTCCTATGGGACTGACACTACAGCATCTCATAGAAATTCAAAGAGCATTTACCTTTGTAGTTTATACAGTAGATGCCATGTGTCTCCTCAAGGTAGAGCACAGGTCACTTGACCCAACAGAGGACCTGAAAAGTTGTCATAAAAATTATATACAGCCGGTTGGGTTTTCCATTAATTTTTTTTGGGCGATATATACCCTAAGCATCTGGACTGCATCCATTACCAGTTCCTATTTTGTACATTCGGTAGGCTCATCCCCACCCAACACCCCCTTTGTTCAAAAAAAAAAAACGCAAAAGGAAAAAAAATAGAGTCCCCGACAGGAAAATCACCCTTGCTCTGCAGCAACTGATGATAAATAAAAATAAAAAAAAATTACTGGCATCTCAAAAACATTTACATCAAACAAGAAAAGGGGAGAGGTGGGGCAGCTTTTACATGGTAAAATATAATGTTTCTAATGAGACTTTCGGCTAACCTCTAGCTGTCACATTTTTATATTTTTTGTGGGTGGGGAGAGGCGGAGAACTAAATACCCTTAAAAATAACTATCTTCTCACCCATTTCATTAGTATATGTATGTGATTGTGTTTAGATATAGTATGTGTATATTTATGTATTATTATGTATTTATGTGAGTGTGTGTATAATATATGGTGTGTTGTGTATATAAATCAAAGGCCACTGTTATTAGGTAAACCTGCTAGTTAAATGGGTTGGACCCCCCTTTTGCCTTCAGAACTTGCCTCAATTCTTGTGGCATAGATTCAACAAGGTGCTGGAAGCATTCCTTCAGAGATTTTGGTTTCCATCTTTTGACATGATGGCATCACACAGATTGCCGCAGATTGTCGCTGTTATCCCCCTGTTTTCTATACACATCCCATGATGACGAATCTTCCCGTACCACCACATCAA
Organism: Phyllomedusa bahiana; assembly: GCA_025379985.1. NCBI lineage: Eukaryota > Metazoa > Chordata > Amphibia > Anura > Hylidae > Phyllomedusa > Phyllomedusa bahiana. The sequence continues at coordinate 86,949 of JAODAL010000324.1, forward strand.
TAGATGTCTATTGGATGAGATTCTGGTGTCTGTGGAGGCTATTGAGTACAGTGAAATCATTGTACTTGTTCAGAAAACCACAGTCTGTGATGATTCCAAGCTTTAGGACATGGCGCATTATCCTGCTGCTTGAAAGTAGCCATCAGATGTTGGTACATTGTGGTCTTATAGGGACTGGAACATGGTAGCAACAATAATCAGGTCAGGCTGTGGCGTTGCAACGATGATCAATTGGTACCAAGGGGCCCAAGAGTGCCAAGAAACTATTTCCCCACACACCATGACACCACCACCTGCCTGATTACCGTGATACAAGGCAAGGATGGTTCACCATGCTTTCACATGTGGTGACGCAAATATTTGACCCCTACCATAACGATGTCGCTGCAGAAATCGAGACTCATCAGACCAGGCAACGTTTATTCCTCAATTATCTACTGTCTCCACATTTGGATGAGCTTGGGCAAATTGAGCCTCAGTTGCCTGTTCTCTAGCTGAAAGGGTGTGCAACCGGTGTGGTCTTCTGATGCTGTAGCCCATTGGGCCTCAATGTTCGCCGTACTGTGGTTCAGAGATGCTCTCATGCCTACCTTGGTTGTATCGGGGGCTATTGTGTCCTCTGTTGCTTTCTATCTGCAATCAGAAAACCAGTCTGCCATTTCTTTGAACTCTGGCATCAACAGGCATTTCCGCCCACAGGGACTGCCGCTCACTGGATGTTTTTTCTTTGTCGTCCATTCTCTGTAAACCCTAGAGATGGTTGTGCGTGAAAATCCAGCGTGATCAGCAGTTTCTGAAATACTCAGGACCAGCCGCTTTGAGCACAAACAAACTTGGCACGTTCAAAGGACTCAAATCACCTTTTCTTCCCCATACTGGATGCTCGGTTTTGAACTGCAGGGATTGGGGTCTTGACCATGTCTATCATGCCTAAATTGCAGTGAGTTGCAGCCAATGTGATTGGCTGATTAGAAATTAAGTGTTAACGAGCAGTTGGACAGGTGTACCTAATAAAGTGGCCGGTGAGTGTGTATGTGTATGTATGTATGTATGTGTATGTATGTATGTATGTATGTGTATGTATGTAGGTATGTGTATGTATGTATGTAGGTATGTGTATGTATGTATGTAGGTATGTGTATGTATGTAGGTATGTATGTGTTTGTATGTCTGATATGTATGTGTTGTATGTATGTATTGTTTTGTGTATGTATGTATGTGTATGTTGTCTATGTATGTTATGTGTATATGATGTATATGTATGTATGTATGTATGTAATGTATGTATATGTTGTAGTGTATGTGTATGTATGTGTATGTATGGGTATGTATGTGTAATTTATGTATGTATTACGGTATGTATGTATATATGTATGTATATATGTTATATATGTTTAATATGTGATATCGTGGAGTTGGGTGTATATTTATGTGTGTATATATATGTGTTGATTATGTGTATATATATTTGTGTATATATATGTGTGTGTATATATATATGTATGTATATGTATGTATTTATATGTATATATATATATATGTGTGTATATATGTGTGTATAGTGTGTGTATATAGTGTGTGTGTGTGTATATGTGTGTGTATGTGTGTATATGTGTGTATGTGTGTGTATATGTGTGTATATGTATATACATATACACATATATATATACATACACACACACATATGTGATATATATATATATGCTGTAGTATACCAAAACTAGGTGCATTATATACCAGGAACGACACATTTGAATGTGTCTAAAGTAGGCCCATCAGTTATACTATGCAAGTTATATGTTATAGTATGCAAGGTATATCAGATGCCAGATTTTTGACAGGTTTATTCAGGTGCACTATACACACATTTAATGCTCCTTAAAACTGGCATGGAGGTGCCTCTTACCTGACATGTCGCCCATAGAGTTTTTTTTTTGTCTCAATGCACATATCCGATTGCGTTTTCTTTTTATTTATTTGCACTGTTTGACTAATTACTAAGGAGCACAGAGGACAGGAGTAGAATGACAGCACCTGGGGTTCAATACTGGCTCAGCAGTGAGTGTGTGTGATTACTAGACAGGGAAGAGACTGACAGTAGCTCCATGAGAGGAGAGGTGATGTCTGAGCATGTGCGACCAGGGCTGAGGAGTTCTCGTCACTGGTCGTATCCCCTGGAGATGAGCTGTACACTATGGATCACTTAGGCAGCAGCTAAAACAAAAAAGGCACAACATTTTTAATAACGCTGAATGGTGACAATGTTATTTAGTTTGCAAGCTTCCCACATTAATTTTACCTCGTGGCAAAACCCCTTTAGAAGAGACTTTGCTTTTTATGCAATGTGTGAACCCAGTCTTGTCGTAATTTTATTTTTTATTTTTAAATATTAAAGTTGTCAATTTAGTTCTATTAAACTTCCAAATTTTTTGTGTATATATATATATATATATATATATATATATATATAATATATTTATTATATATATATATATATATATCTTTAGCTATAATTATGGAGATGTTAGTATGTGTGCATTAAATCATTTGTCTTTTTTTTTTCTAGATGAAAATCTGGAATTTGTTGATAATGAAAGAAGGCCGCACTTTCCCCAGTTTTCGTATTCAGCAAGTGGAAACGCCTAGATGTCTCGCTTTTTTTTTTTCCTTCCTTTTTTTGTTTTCCTTCATTACAACACACAGACTTCATTTTTTTGGGCACTAAGTTCATTAGACTTTGTACAGGACTTTCTATAGCTTAAGAATTACAAACTATGTTTGTATGACCACAAAAGAAGTTTGACGAATGTTTGGGGGAAAAAAAAAAATTATGTATGTAAAACCATTTATCATTACACAGTTGCAAATAAAAAAAAAAAAGAAAAAAAACAATCCATAATTTTTTTTCTATGTATGTATTATTTTTCTATACATACATTCATATACGTTATGTTGGACAATGCCACACAGCCAACGTTTTGAGAATGCGCTCAAAAAAGGAACAAAAGGATGAACGAGCATATCATAAGAAAAAAAAAAAAAAAATTAAAAAAAATAAAGTTACTCTTCTCACTTCCCTGGTCACACTGTACCATCAACAATGTTTTTATTTATTTCATAGGTTTTAAATATTGAAAAAAGTGGGCAATTGGATGTAGTTAGGAAGTAATAGAAGGTATAGCGAATAGTGCAATAATACAAAAAGTGAACGTGTTCTGAGTAATTAACTTTTTTTTTTTTTTTAATTATTATTAAAAACCGTGAAGGGTCATTTTCAACAAGAGACCAACATCCGGACCAGCATTATAGCCTCAGTGAGGTCAATCATCAAACAAGAGTTCTTATCTTGCTGTAGAATGACAATACATATCGGATTAATTGGTTTTAGTAAAGTTGAATATGTGAAAATGTAACTGCTATAGTTTTTATTATTGTAGCATGCTTGATTAAAAAAAAAATATGGGGGTTTGCTTGCAAAACTGCTTCTAGATCTAGCAGAGGTAATTGTGAACCACACACGCACTCTAGCCAGTATTTCCAAGCAAAGGCGAAAAACAAAGACACTAGTTTTATGTTATAAACCAAAACCTGAACCACCGACACCGTCATTTAAGTGGAAATATTGAGTTACTCAGAACATCCTTATTCAGAGTGCACTTTGAAGGGTGTTTCAATACAAAATTATATCTATCTATATATATGGCAGTCCCCGGGTTACAAACAGGATAGAGACTGTAGGTTTGTTCTTAAGTTGAATTTGTTTTTTTTTATATATTTCCCCCCCCCACCACAATTGTAAGTCGAACAGGTATATTAATTTAAATGTAAACTTCAGCTCAATGGTTTTTTGTTTTTTTTAGTCTTGGATAAGTGCAGGGAAAGGTTTTACATTGATATGCTGTCTGTGCCCCTGTTAAGAAGTATTTCACTTATTTTCACCTCAAGTGCAGCTGTGTACATGGCTGGAACTGTCATTCCACAGCTACTCATCTGTATGGACAATCATCAAGTGCCAGCATGCATGTGTCTCAGTTTGTAACTAGGGGATAGATGTAAGTCGGAACGGTGTAAGTCAGGGACTGCCTGTATATTCAGTGGCACCTCAAATAGTAGTCAAATTTTGTTTTTCTTATTATTTGTGCAGAGAAATATAGAAATAATTGCAGGACGACTGACGTGTCGGTCATAAACAAGACCTTCCTCAAATATGTCGCTAACAGATAACCAAAATAAATATTACTGGCAGCGTGCTATAATTGTCAACATTATATACGTGGAGATGCACATACAAATTGCCTTATAGGGGCTACACTTCCTCTCCTATTGCTGCACTGCTGGGGATTGCTATACTTCATATAGTATAGAAATATATATCTTCTTTCTATTGATCGAATATTTATTCGGGTTATCGTATAGCAACATATTGAGGAAGGTCTCTCTCTCTTTTTTTTTTTTTACTGAAACGTCAGTCGCCTTGCATTTATTTATAGATCTCTCTGCACCGTGGAACAAATGATAAAAAATGTATTTGTTTGACTGTTTCTGGTGCTGTTGAAAATAATATATATATAATATTATGTGTGTGTGTATGTATTTATTATATATATATATTATATATATTTATATATTGTATATATATATATATATATATATATATATATATATTATACTTAACACAAATATAAAGATATAATATATATAATACACATATATATATATATTTTACCACAAATTTATAATATAATATATTATATATACACACAATCATTATATATAATATTATGTATGTGTGTATATATAAATATATATATATTATGTATATATATGTGTTTATATATTTATATAAATATATTATATATATAATATATATATATTTTTATTTTACATTATATATTCATCATTACATAAATACTTCCACAGACCCCAAATAGTAGCCAAACTGTCATATATATATATATATATATAATTAGTGATTTAAGTAGAGATGTAATGCAGAAGGCAAGGAAAAAATGTTGACTTTTTTTTTTTAATTTTTTTTATCAGAAATGGAACAGATCTTGTTGTTCCATCGTAGCCACCGTTCAGCTTTGACTGGTCGCAACGGGTAACAAGACAAGTCTGACAGTTCTGATAAATGAAGACCATTCTCTTTTTAGAATAATGCAATTTTTTACTTTTCTCTTTTAGCTTTATAAGGCAACACTATATCTTGACCAATGAATAGTGGTATTCACTTTTAACGTATATAAAATTCTTAGGTTCTTTATCATTTATGTTTTTATGCAAGTAATCAAAACCTGTTTTTGTTAAAAATGTTCAGCAAAATGTAAATGTTTAGAACAAGAATTTTTAGCATGAATATTTCAACTCTACGTAAATTAATTTTGCATCACATTATCGGGGTAAGTATATTGGTTTTTTCACATTTTATTTTGTTTTTTTTAATGCAATTTTTTTGGCACTAGTGTTTCACGGTTAAAGCACTTATCTGCCTACCATTTGCTTGGAGGAGCACGGTAGCATCTGTAAAGTCTACCTTTTGCAAAAACATTAACTAGCATAGGAATTAGAGCACTCTTAAAGGGAAACCCGTCACCAGCCTACATTTGTATTGTCATCTGTAAGCAGTTGTATCATAAATGAAATAGGGGGTCTACTTGCACATTCCAGATGGGGCCCATGGGCCCAGAAGTCATATTCTGCATTCCCTTACTTACTTTTGAGAAATATTGTTTCCTATTTTTGACAGTAGGTCTCATTTTTGACAGTAAGTCTCATGTGATCTCTCTAAACACTGCTGATTGGCTACAAGAAGTCAGAGAGGAGGGGCATAGTGGTATGCAATTTTTCAGCCCTCTGGATAATGATTTTGAAGGAGAGTGTACTGGGCGTAATTGTGTATTATATAATATATAATATATATTTTTATATATTATATTATATCATAAAAAAAAGGGGTTGGTCAAGGTTACATGTTTTTTTCGCACTTTTTCATAGAGATTCTTGTTGCTATTTTTTTTCTTAGCAACTAAAAAAGGGGAGCAAAAAAAAAAAAACAAACTTTTAATTACCCCAAACACCGAACCAAAAATTTTGGAAACCCAAATCATGCAGAATGACGACAATATTTTTTAAAAGTATTGCAATTCGGTAGCTTTTCCCCAAAATACAGCAATTGTACCCACTGACCCCCACTACACATGCACACTCCATTGAGCGTGCATTTGTATTCTGTTCTCACAGGAGCTGAGCCTGTCCCTACTAAGGATCTGTTGAAATCTAGCATGTCCGATCCTTTTACTCCTGCCATCTACAGGCGACAGTCATCCACATTGGGTGGTCGCAGGGTTCAGCTGTCAAAAAGTAGATAAATGCTACAGTCTTTTGTAAACAAAGGAAGGAACCCTAAAAAACTTTAAAGGGATATGCTTAACAAAAACTCCCGTGTTCCCTAAGAAATCAATCCTTAAGAGGTCCTGCAGAGACTTGGAGTAACTTTTCACTGACCCTTTTTACTAAACAGTGGGTCCGTTCTTTGGTCAGTTAACAGAAGATACAGGTGGCACATCCAGATGCCAACTGTACTGTGGGTTGTACTGATGGTGCAACCTAGACATCAGCATGTTATGGTCACTGGTCCACAGGTTGATAGGTAAGTTAGATTTTTTTTGTGGAGTATGAGAATGGTGTATTAGGAACATTATGGCACCTGTCTGCACATTAATTGTGTCAATGATCCTATAAACGTTTTAAGTCCAATGAAAATAGGGAATTTGAAGCAGCGTAAGTGTTGAGGTTTTTTTTTTTTATTTCATTTTTTTTTTCTGCAAAAGGAGTTTAAATTGCACAATTTTCTATGTTCTCCCATGTATTTATAACCGTAATTCGCACCCTGTCATAATCTAGAATTGCACTTAAAAACCAAAGCCTGTAAGGAAATTGAAGCACCTTCATGATGATGTAATCTGTAAAAAACAAGGCTAGGCGACCCCGGTGTCATTAGCATTTAGTCAGTTTATGAAGTGTTAGGTACGTTTACACAGTTGTCTGACGCTTTTTTTGGGGCGGACGCCTCCGATTTTACTCCATTGTTTTCGGTGCGTACTCTAAGGCTATGTTCACACGGCTTATCCACGCGTAATTGGGGGAAAAGGGATTTCCCCCAATTACGCCCGTTGCCGTGCAGCGGGGGGGGGTCTGGCGCTCCCGGCCCCATTATATTCATTATCCAGGGGCATATCCCGCCGTGAAATTGACAGGTCACTTTCTCCCCCCTTCGAAATGGGGGAGAGGAAAACGGAATCCTAGTTCTCTAGGAAAACTTGGGGTTTACCGTTTAGACTGGACAGATTTCCCGTATTTTAGCATTGGGCGTAAAAAAAGGGCTGAAACCCGCCCCAAAAAAAGCCTGGAACATAGCCAAACATGACAAAAAAACCCGTGCATGTCAAAAATTTTTGAGGCGTTTTTAATAGGGGGCAAAAATTTGCCTTAGACATTCGGGCGCTTTCCTCATTGGTTTTTGGGGCCTGCAAGCGCAAAATTTCCTATGCGAAACAACCTCTTTGGGCGCTAAAAATGAATGCCAAAAATCATTGTGTGAAAAAACCCACCCAATGGGCCCCTGGACAGGGCCATACACTGTTTCCGCTAAATCTGGGTAACTGAAAAACCCGTATATTCAATTTGCTTCACTTAAAAACCCCGAGAGGGTCCCCGAAAAACCTAAATCCAGACTCTGTGTTTTGCAGCATTTTTTTTTTGTATGGTCTTTTTAATTTATTTTTTTTACTATTATTATTTTTTGTGGGGGGTGGGTCCCCAAAAAATTGTGTCAAAATTTTAAAAAAATTGCTGTAGTTTTTAAAAATAACTCATACTCACGCGTTTTTATGGCACTATTTTTTTCAAAATGGAGCATGCTCTAGGTATAGTTATTTTTTGGGGGTCCGACCGCCAAATGCATTTTTTTAAATTTGCAAAAACTGCTTGTACGTAAGTAAACTTGACATTCAAGGTTTTTTGTTTTTTTTTCCTTCAAGCACTTAAAAAAAAAAATGCTGGAAAAATAGTGAGTGAAGGGATCCTACTTACATTTTAAAAATTGAACAGCACATCAGGGGTCTTCTTGTGAAGTTTTTGTTGTTATTTTTAATCTCTTACCTGAAGGCTAATTTGGGGTAATTGTAATACATTTCTTAATGTTTTACGGCAAATGCATATACACCTATGATCAACTGATGTGAGGCTGTCAGCTAAAGTCTTATACGCTGGGCCTTCACCAAGGGCTTTAACAGTGTCTGACAACATTTTGAGTGGGCTCTTTGATGTTACTGGTTTCAGTAGGAGGGAAATTTGCCTAAAAACCTTAAAGGGGAAATTTTGGTTTTTGGGGCCCCCTTCTGATTGGTGTCAGGATACTGTAAAAACTTATTACGGCAGGGCCGTAAACTTCTGCAGGGCAAATGTATATGGCTGCCGCAGTGGATACAAAAGCCTGGTGGGAAAAATGTTCTTGTGTATGAAAAAAAACCATACGGGTTTTGAAAAAATAGGGGGTAAACAAGCCCCAAAACAATCAAACACAGGGGAAAATCACCAATACAGAGTTATAATAAATATCCCTGAAAAATTACATGTGTAATCTATAAATCCAAAAACAAAAAGCTCACGTATTTACAATTTAACCTTTAATATTATTTATATAAGAGAAAATAGAAAAAGGATACCGTATTTTCAAAGCAAAGGCTCCAGGTGAAGACTCAAATGTCCAAAGGGGGTTCTGGTGGACAGAGACCTAAAGACTAGGAAACAGAAATGAAATTTACTCTACACACACTCTACTTGACTTGGTTTGCCCTAAAGCCTGGCCACGGGGCTATCGTCCCATAAAAGGCATCCCCATCAGAAACCTTAACCTTGTACACACTTATCCTATTCAATTTTGATGTCCCAGACTACATTTGTCCTCTAGAAGTTTATGCCCCCCTTGGGGATCTTTTTAGGGATCCTGATACCACGAACAGGGGCCGAAAATGTTAAAGGAATGGGGGTCTTACTCCAAGGAACCATGATCTAGTCCAGGGTTCTCTGCATTAAACGGGTTTTATCGTTAAACTTTGCAACTTGAGCTTTTTCTTTTTTAAAGCTTCAAACCCAGGGGCAGTCCTTTTTTCCCATTAGCATGCCCCCCTCCCTGAAGAGTTTGACCCCCATTCTGTTGAGCAGGGAAGGGGAGAAAAATGCCATCTCCAGCCCTCCTGAAAACGTTCTCATTGCAAGGTCCCCTCCAGGCTCCACAAGCAAATTGTAACCACAGCACCTGTATTGATGTAAGCAGATATACACAGAGTCTGAACTGAGGAAACAAATGTGAGAAATGCACTTGTTTCCCCCCCCCCCCCTATCAGCGGGATAGGGGGGGGGGGGGCAGATATAAAAGGGCGTGTTATATGAGGGGAGAGAAAAACTGGCAGCAAGACTAGAAATTTGCCCAGAACCTTTTAAAGACCCATCATGGGAGAAGGGCATAGAGAGGACTGAACACCCTTATTTACAAGCAGCTACACAGGAAGCCATTTCACTTTGCCTCACTCTGTCTTACTCCCCCCTGAGCGTGGAAAATAAATTACACCAGGGGGGGACCCTTTCCAGGGGGGTGCCAAAAAGGCTAATGAAATAGTGGCCCCAAAACACCGTGCAGAAATAGTATAGACACAGATTAGCTCAATTCTGTGATTTAGGTAAGCAAACCAATTACAAGATGGGGTTATTTTTTCTGCCCCCCCATTAGAGATTATTTTGTGGAGAAAACCCCTTTTAAATTTTATTTACAAAAAACTGGGGTTTTTTTTTGGGTAGGTTCATTCAGATTGGCCCCCGGTAAAACCAATGGAAATCTCCCCCCCGTGACATCCAGCAGGAACCTTTTCCAAAATTTAAAGAAAAGCACCAAGCTGTTTTCCATTTGATCGGGCCCCCCTGACCATACAATATGAAACATTTTTTTCCACCTCCCGTGCCAAAAAACCCAAAATGCAACAATATGGCCCAAAAAAGGGTTAAATTTATTTATTTTCTTACAGAGGAAAAAGGTATCATGACAAAGTACATAAGGGAGTTTAAAGTATCACAAAAAAAAAGCCTGGGAACCCCTCCCACTTAAGATGTTGGGAGATTTCCCAAACCAAAAAAAATCCCAAAAAAGAACCTTTTAAAAAAAAGTTGGTCCATTGCCATGGGGTATACTTATTCAAACGCGTGCCACCATGCATAGGTTGTGGCCGTTACTGCAGCTCAGCCATTGCCTTGGTGCTAAACAAACCCAAAAAAGAAAACCTATCGGGAAAGGACTAGGAGAAAATACAAGCACCCCTTTAAAAGCAGATTCGGTGTATCCTATGTTCTCCTCTTAAGTAAAAAGGGCAGGCTGTTCTCACAGTAAAACACGTGACGGCTGTCGCTTTATGGTGTCAGAGTACATTAAAACCTGTTGTACCAAAATATGAAAATTGACCAATGTACAAAGACAATAAGGTGAATTTTTTTAAAAGTATTATTCCAAGTGTAATGTTCCCCCATTTTGTATTTGTTACTTTTATTATTTTTATAGAAAAAATATGAAAAAAATCTTAACTTATCTTTTGCACATGAATGTACCTGGTTATAGTTGCTTTATCATAGTTTTTTTTGCCATTCTTTTTACTGTATGTTGGCATTTTGCATAGGGGTAAGTGTTATTTAACATGGGAAGGGGAGGGGGTGGAAAATAAAGTTTCCCCTAAAAAAATTAAATATAAGCAACATAAGTTTGCAAGAGCCCTGTCATCACTTATGTTTTCAGCAGTAGCATTTTTACTTATGATGCAGTTTTCCCTCTTAATGCATAAAATAAACAAAAATACTGCTTTACCTAAAGTCTCTGGTCTCTGTAAAACCATCCTTTTAGCCTGCAGCATCTTTGAATGGATTCTTCAGTTTTTCCTGTGGATTTGCTACAAACTGAACAGTACTCTCTGAGGTAACAGTCCTAAAAGTGGAGTACCACCACAAATAACCGGTGCCTTAAAGCTTTCTCTAGAGGCAAGGGAAAAAAAAAATACAAAGATCAGATAATTTTGTGGGGTGGAGGGGGTCGCCCCTCAAGGAAGTTTCTTTATAGGTTATATAAATGCCAACTCTTACAACATTGAGCCCTAGCTTAATGACAACCGGTGACATCTCCACACATGCCTGTCTTAGTAAATACTTATTTTTCAAAATAAATGTGCTGACCTATCAAAAAACAAAATAAGTATATAGGTGCACGCTGGTGTGGCAGCCAAAAGCAATGCAAACATCAGCAGCACTGTACAAGTACACACAAAAAAAGTCAAAGGGGACATAAGGATTTTTGGAAAAGCATTTCTGCTACTTTGGAATATATGAAAAATTTAGAGTACATTTGTGATCAAAGCTGTAAATGCCCATCTACCAACAGCAAGGTAACCTGGGCATTTACCATTTTGATCAAAAATGTACACCAAGAACCTCAAAATTTTGATATACCGTATACACTCGAGTATAAGCCGAGTTTTTCAGCACAAAAAATGTGCTGAAAAATCCCCCCTCGGCTTATATTCGAGTCACTGTCGGCACTCGGGCGCTGCGGTGGCCCGTGCGCCGACAGGGACGCTTCAGTTATATGCGACTCCTCAGGGAGCGCATATAACTGAAGGCCGAGTACCTGACAGCGTTCGGGCGCTGTCAGCTATCTCTTCCCCTGCATGCGACTCAGGAGAAGAGATACCCACTGCGGGGCAGAGAGCAAGCGCTCCCTGCTCCGCAGTGGACTCCGGGCGCTCGCAAACTCACGTCCGTCCTGAGTTTCCGGCACAGGCAGCGTGTGTCGTCATGCTGCGTGTGCGGCCTGATGACGTCACCCGCCTGTGCCGAGAAGACCGAGTGGTTTTTTGTTTTAAAACGATGCCTATACCGGCCTAGTACTATCTATACCTGCCCTATACCTGCCTAGTACTATCTCTACCTGCCTAGTACTGCCTATACCTGCCTAGTACTATCTATACCTGCCCTATACCTGCCTAGTACGGCCTATACCTGCCTAGTACTGCCTATACCTGCCTAGTACTATCTATACCTGCCCTATACCTGCCTAGTACTATCTATACCTGCCTATTACTGCCTATACCTGCCTAGTACTATCTATACCTGCCTATACCCTGCCTAGTACTGCCTATACCTGCCCTATACCTGCCTAGTACTATCTATACCTGCCTATACCCTGCCTAGTACTGCCTATACCCTGCCTAGTACTCCCTATAGCCTGCCTATACCTGCCTAGTACTGCCTGTACCTGCCTAGTACTGCCTATAGCCTGCCTATACCTGCCTAGGGGACCTATACCTGCCTATAGCCTTTCTAGGGGGACCTATGCCTGCCTAGGTGACCTATACCTGGCTATAGCCTGCCTAGGGGGAGCTATACCAGCTTATAACTACCTATACCTGCCTATACCCTGCCTATGAGGACCTATACCTGCCTATGGGGGCAATTGCCTGCCTATGGGGACATATAGCTGCCTATACCAGCCTATGGGATACATTAAACTGCCTATACATGCCTATAACCTGCCTATGGGGGACATTAAACTGCCTATACCAGCCTATATCTGCCTATGGGGGACATTAAACTGCCTATACCTGCCTATGGGGGGACATTAAACTGCCTATGTAATTTTATTGGTATCTATTTTTATTTTTAAAATTCACCAGTAGCCGCTGCTTTTCCACCCTAGGCTTATACTCGAGTCAATAAGCTTTCCCGGTTTTTGTGGCAAAAGTAGGTGCGTCGGCTTATACTCGAGTATATACAGTATTCCATTTTTTATCAAAACGGTAAATGCCCATCTACCAGGTCACCTTGCCATTAGTAGGTGGGCATTTACAGCTTCGATCAAAAATATACACTAAGAACCTCAATTTTCACATATTCCAAAGTAGCAGAAATTATTTTCCAAAAATTCCTATGTTCCCTTTGAATGTTTTTTAGTTCTTGTAGAGTGCTGCTGCTATTGTGCTGCGTTTGCATTAGTAAATACTTGTGTCCCTATGAAATAATTCTGGAGCATCTTCCCTTATATCTCTGTGTTGTGCTGTTCCTCTGTTATTCCTTCTGGAAAATTATTACTGAATCAGTCAGATGGGTGTGGCCATTCCAGTTTTTAGAGGGGTGTGTCCCTGTCTACAATGACATTGTCCAAGCAGTGCTGATAGTCAGGCTGCACAGGGAGACGCCTAAAGTTGGTAACACCCAGCTGCCATCATGGCAGTAAACTTCTAGAGGGAATAATGATGGTGATGGGGGGTGACACACACCACACACACAACATAGAACTTAGGCCATGTTCACACGGCTTAAGTGCGGGGCGTAAAGCCCCGCAATTACGCCGTGTGGACGGGAGCGGGGGGCCGGCACCTTGCCGGCCCATGGACTATCATTACCAGCGGCGCGTATACGGCGCTAGTAACTGACATGTCACTTCTTTCGCCGAGCAGGGAGAGGAGACGTAATCCACAGTTCTCTATGAGAACTGTGGATTACCATAATGACTGGGACGTATTCCAGCCTTATTGGAGCGCAGTACGCCGCGAATTACGGGCTGAAATACGTGCCCAAATAAGCCGTGTGAACATGGCCTAAGAAACCTACTCGAGAATTCTTATTTCATGGGGAACAAGTATTTTTTTTCTAAAAACAGAGCTTTCAGCAATTGTCCCAGGTGCTCTTGAGAGGGGTTCTCCTGATCTATGAAACTAGCTGTTTTGGTACCACTGACTAAGTTAAATATACTCTCAGAATTGTGATAACTTTCACCAAAGCTTTCCCGGGGACCTGAACGGTGCTGCCACCTAATTTATATGTTTACAACGGCTATTAGCATACAGCTAACTACAAGATTGGAACGATGGTAAGGTGCTAGTAGGTGATCAACTAGGGCACTAACTTTGTCAGATTGAAAGGTGGCATAAGGAGGTATGGAGCAGGGACGCAAGTACCTTCCTTCAGTGCCCAACACTAGAGATACTGGCAATTGAGCATTTGACTACGTAGATGTCGCTGTCAATATGACTTATCTAGGCAGTGATGCAGTAGTGGGGCGCCTCCTTTGCTCTCTTGATTTCTGGGAAATGGAAAAGCAGTAATTATAAATTGTCCTGCTATGCTAATGTTTAGCGTAATACAAGAAATTATGCCCACCAGTGGTCTTGTACCTTCAGGGAACCAAAACTACAAGTTAAAAAAAAATGTTTTAAAGTTTTACACATTTTCAAAAAAAATTACAATAAGAAATTTTTTTGTAATCATAACTAGTAGCTGCGTTTCCATAAAGAGTCATTCTAATAATATACAGGGACATACATGGATAGGTATACAGTGCGAGATTTTTCAAACAGTATTTTATGACGGCACACAGTGCTCTTAAGAAATGAATTTTTTTACACTAGAATATAAAATTACTGTAATCATTTAAACTGTATTTTTCTACTTGCCTATTATATAAACTGTATACTTATTTATGCATCCTTTATATAACCCTGACCAGGGACGTAACTAGAGAAGCCGGGGCCCCATAGCAAACTTTTGGATGCCCCCTCCCCGACCACGAACATTTACCGGGACCTCTTAAATCATGCAGTTACTACATAATGCAAGGAGTGAACAACTCACCATAGATATCCCCATCATACTGCTACCAAACAAATCCCACTATACCAAGCAGACATTACCAATAACACTACTACATATGGACCTGATTATACCGCCAGAACATGACCACAAATTACCACCACATAGTGGCTGAATAATACCCCTATACTTTTACTGAATAAAGATCAATATTACAGTGACCATATAGTGGTACATTCCAGTGTACACAGATGCCCTACAGACTGAATATTTCCTCCATACAGTGACCATATAGTGGTATGTACCACACAAGTGCCCTACAAATTGTATGTTACCCCCATTCAGTGACCATATAGTGGTAGACACCAGTGTACACAGGCTTTGTAGACATATAAGTAATTACAGTGCAGTTACATCTAGTGACTCACAGGTGACGTTTCTCTACTGAGTCGTTGACTTACCCACTTCACCCCCTGGAGATTGTGTTACAGCTATGACCTGTACTCCTCCGAATCATATAAGCAGGTAGACCCCTATAAGATCGTTTGGTAGACCCTAGGTAGTTTAGTTAGTAGGCTTAAGGTAGCTAGGTAGGCTGTAAATAGGCCCCAGGTAGGTACATAGGCAGTAGTTAGGCAGGTCTCAATTAGGTAGGCTACAGGTAGGTAGATTGGCACTAGGTAAACAGTATTTAGGCCCCAGGTAGCTAGGCTGTAGGTGGGGCCCAAATAGGTAGACAGGTAGGTAAATAGGCTATAGGGGGTCCCAAATAGGCAGGCAGACATGTAGGGTTTAGGTAGCTATAGGGGCCTAATATAAGTAGACAGGTAGGCTTCAGGGGGGCTATACAGGCAGGATTAGGGGGAGGCTATATCAGCAGGCTTGGGGGTATACAGGCACGCTGGGGGGGGGGGGTGTATACAGGCAGGCTTAGGTAAAATAAGAAATAGGTTACTTACCTCGGTCCACGCTCCTCCGATGCGCCGCGCTCCAGTCTCTGTGCTCAGCGCGATGATGTGACAACTGGCTCGGTCGTTCAGAGGCAGGATGCACCAGGCCCCTCAGCTCCGTGCCCGCTGCAGTGAACTGTTATGTTCACTGCCGGCGGGTGCAGAAGCCGAACTACTGGGGTAGCAGCTGCCCCTGACGCTAATCATAATTTATAATCATGCATGGTAAAAGATAGTAAAAAAAAAAAAAAACTTGCCTCAAAGCAGTGCAATAAAGAGTGATTAGACAAACAGAAGTATCCAAAGGTGATACCACTAAAAACTACACTTCAGCCAGTGGAGCAACATCAAACCAGCTGACTTATATAGGAATAACGTCAGAGGAACGGCTACTTAACTTAAAGGGGTTGTCTCACTACATCGATTCGTCTTACCTCAGTCCTGTTTTCTTAGTTTCATTTTGAATTCCGGGGTGTGTTAACTGGCTTCTACTAGGCTGCAGTAGAAGCCAGGTCTGTAGCTATAGCAACCAATGCTGGCAGCCAATCAGGAGAGATCAAACAGGTCTGTAGCTATAGCAACCTGAGGAGTTAATGCAGCCCATACAAGAGGGGATATCGCAGAATAGGTAGGACACTGGTAATGGACACATATTGAGAAGGGACTTGTTTCTGCAAGATCTTTTACATAAAAAGCAGCAATCCTTGTAGTGAGAAAACCCCTTTAAGGAGAGCTAGATGCAATGCTGCTGCTGAGCTGTTTAACACGGAACCTATACCTGCAGCAAATTTACATAATTGAGACTTTCTGCCATAGAAAAATCACTTAATTTGCATTATTACCTGTGATGCATTGCTGCAAATCTCCCTAACATTAATAAATGGTGAAAAGAATGATCTAAAACCAAGATGTTAGAGAATGAAGTGCTGCTATATGGTAATAAAACAGAGCCAGGTTTACACCATCATAAAATCGTTTACTTAAAGAGTACCTATCACCTCCAGGGAAACCTCATGAAATAACAGGAGACTAAAATACAAACACTTCCTTAAATATGCTTCATTAGGGAAATCAAAGCATTTCACCTCTAATTCTGTTTTTAAAAAACGCTGGCCCTTTAAGACAGCTCTGAAGTCAGGCCAAGTCAGCACCTGACAGCTTGATGGATGACAGTTGATACAATCTCCTGCCTCTGCGAGGGAAGAGTCCACTGTGCAGGGAGGGGAGCCTGTAAGTCTACATCAATATCATGAGCACACTGATTTTCTCTTGGCTGCTATGTCTGTGCTGGATATAACACTAGCAGCAGTGTAATGTAGATGCTTGTAAACCCTGTCACACTATGTCCTCAGTGTGCTGTGCCTGTTGTACTGTATGTAGCAGCTATGTCCTCAGCGCCGCCTGCTCAGGTGGTATAGCTCAGCAAAAAGAATCCCTGCTACATACAGAGCTCAGCTAAGAAAGTGAAACTAAGATCTGTTCCCCTGTATTAAAGGGGTTTTGCCAGGAGGAGCCTTATCTGCTAAGAAGCTGATGTAAACAAATCACGAGACGCACACTGCCAGAGCACAGAGCTGCATAAGGGATCGTGTGACATGTTCACTGAAATAATCAAACTGCAACTTGTGGATTCTATATACAAAAGACAACACCTTTTCTCCTCAGCAGCTTCTTCATGTTCTCTGTCATCAGATAAAGCAGGGATCTAATCACACTACAACTAGTTTATTCTGTATACAAAAGAAAACATATTGCTACCCGGTGCCTTGAAAACTTCTGCAGCTCAGTCTCATCAGATAAGAAGCTCTCTCTGCGCAAGCCCGTCCAGCAGCTCCTGTCAGGCCGTATCTAATACAAACTTTGAAGTAACCAAGGGCATGTAAGGCAGCCTGTAGCTCTCAGACTGCAATTTTTGTAATCACATATATTTAGAAAAGTGATTAAAAACCCATTTTGGAGGATCCCACGTCAACATTACATCGTGGAAAAACCCCTTTAATGACATGTGCCCTCTGCATGGCTAATGACATGTATTGGAAAAAAGTCTTATAATTTCATTTACTATTATATTTTGAGTGTTTGTTTGGAGGTGATAGGTACTCTTTAAGCTATGAAATTAGCTAAAAGCAAACACATTTATTAAGAATGGAATAACTTTGGCAATTATCTTCAAAGAAGTAACAGAAAACATCAAGAATTACATCGCTCTAACATTACAGCTAGAAATGCCCAATAAGATGTACAAGTCAGAAGACCTGGTTCTGTCCACATGCACCTCATAAGCACAGTCACGACTTTGCTTCTTAAACAGGGCCCTCTAAGACACCTACCTTTCATTCAATGTTCTTTAAATCTAAGAAGTCTTAGGCAATGCACTATAAGAATTCATAGACTGTCTACCTGTAGCCATTAGCATAATTTAGGCTTTTCTCCCATATAATTTGCTAATTTGCATAATTACATGTAATTCACTGCTGCACGTCTCCCTAAGTTGAATGAAGGGAGTAAAGAATGACCCAAAACCAGTTGAATGTCAGGGTATGAAATTTCACTCTATGATTATGAAACCTGTGAGGTGGGTAAAATTATCTTATATTTTAAATAATAGAAATTGAGGTTTTAAAAAGGATTAATAATTTATATTAAAAAAGTGATATAAATTAAGACATTTTGTAATTACTCTTAAAGAATTAAGGTAATTAATGAAGGAATAATTTCCGTAACAATTATTAAAGGGGGGGAAAAAAAAAAAAGCAATAAAAATTTCCTCATTTGCATAATTACCTGTAACTCACTGCTGTAAGTCTCCACAAGCCAAATAAAGGGTGGAAAGACTGACCCAAAACGAGAAGAGACATCAGAGTTCTGCTCTTGGATAATGACACCTAGAGAAGGTGGACAAAACTGTTACCTGTTGTAAAATAATTGAATCCTTTAAAGAAATTGGAAGTAAAGTTGTAAATTTATAAAAAAAAAATTAAAAATCACTAATAACCTCAAAATATTACAAATCAAATAAATATTTATGTTTTCACAGAATACAAATATAGCATACAGAATTTAAGATGTTTGTAATATTATATTTGCTAAGAATTTTTAAGGGTATGTTTACACGGTGTAATTGTGGCGCGCATTTCGCTGCGTCTTTGCGCCTTAATGCGGGTGAAATGCGTGCTGCAATTACAGTAATTCATAGCTCTCAAACGAGCGTATTGTACCCCGGGGGAGAGAAGCGTCATGTCAATTCTTTGCGGCACTCACGCACTGCTGATAATGTAGGTGAAAGGGGCCGGCTGGGGGCTGATCACACCGCATACTGCAGTGCGTACAGTATGCACCCCATTAGGCCATGTGAGCATACCCTAACAGTCAGCAGGCCTATTCCAGTCCACATGAACCTCATCAGTGCATGCTCACAGGGCTACCATTGATGCAATGTTCACTTTACTTAGGGAGAGTTTTAGGCAGAGAATTATGGCCACCTATTTCCAATTAAAGGGGTTGTCTCGCTACAAGGATTGCTGCTTTTTATGTTAAGGATCTTGCAAAAACAAGTCACTTATATATGCAATATATGTCCATTAACAGTGTCCTACCTATCCCTAGATATCCCCTCTTGTATGGGCTGCATCAGCTCCTCAGGTCACTATAGCTACAGACCTGTTCAATCTCTCATGACAGGCAGCCAGCACTGGTTGCTATAGCTACAGACCTGGCTCCTACTGTAGCCTTGTAGAAACCAGTAAACACTCCCCTGAATTCAAAATGAAACAAAGAAAACAGGACTGAGGTAAGATGAATCAATGTAGTGAGACAACCCCTTTAAGGAAAGCTGGGTGCAATGCACTATGGGACTTGAGGCAAATTATCAGGGTTGAACATATAGAAAGAAAGGAGTGTTAAAGGGGAGGTGAAAAATCACTCTCCTTACTGTGCTTTTACATCTTCCTTAAAAAAAACGTTTTGAACCCCTGCTCCCTACCAAAACCCTCATAGGGCCAAGTCTGGGAAAATAAAAATGTGGTGACACTTGGAATGTGAGGACAAAGAAAATAGCTTAAGTCACTAAAAAGGCATAAAACACCATTACAGTCGTCCCTCGCTATATCGCGGTTCACTTATTGGGGCTTCACTATATCGCGGATTTTTTTTAAAAGTATATCTATCTGGATCTAATTCTGTATTGTGGGGTTTTCGCTATATCGCGTGATTTTGTGTTACGGAATGGAAGGCGACCAACCACAGCATTGTGCTCTGTATCCTGGACGCTGCTTGGCTGATTGATTAAGAGCATATAAAGATTAATAAGAGTGTGGGAAAGATTTATAGGAGAGCGGAGAGGGTTTATAGAGCCTTAAAATATGTCTAAATCTTAAAATAAGTATAACGCCGCTACTTCGCGGATTTTCACCTATCGCGGGGGTCTCTGGAACGTAACTCCAGCGATAGGCGAGGGATCACTGTATACACGCACTTTTTTTCCTTATAATTTTTAATTGCTTAGGCCCTCCCCCTCAATTTTTATTATGAGCAAATGTAACTGCTCCCTAGAAACCAGCCCGGATGTGGATATGGCTGATTTGTGAACGACATATGGATCATTCATTTTATCGGAGCTCTTACCCATCCTTCTCCTGTAGAAGAGCGCCCTGTTCTAGTTTTACAAGGGACGTGACAAATTCCGAGCCTCATTTATAGACGTGAAGGATGCGGGGACATCTGAGTGGCATAATTGGAAACCATCCTACTTGCTAGTAAGATAGATAAGTATGCCATTAGATACTAAACATAAACGCGATTTCTAACCTCACCCTTGTATGGCGGCGCTTTTTATGGAAGGTGGGTAACGGGATTTGGTGTTAAAGGCTGTAATGCCAAATGAAAGCGAAATTTACCAAGCAGCCAGATGTTCTAAACAGTTAAGTTAGAAGCCATTAACAGGAGTAAGCAAAGTTCATTAAGTTTTATTAAGATAATTGTTGTTTTGGTTTTAAAGCGAATGGTGGGATTGCCGCTGAGCGCAACTGCTGTTTGTATTCATATTTGTTTAGGGTGAAGGTGGCGACGTTATAAACTTTTATCAATTAAACGTGGAGGCAGGATAGATGCTGCGGGCGAAATAACACTGCCTGTACTCCCCATCAGCAAGCAGGACACGTCGCTAGGGCCCCACGGGCGAGGAAATTATGGATGAGGCCATGTCAATTATATCTGGTGATAAACAGAGGCCATAGTGTGAACCATAGTGCCCTGATTAGTATGGACTTCCCAAGCAGCTGTATCCAGATAGATTCTGCAACAAATTTCATGGGGATAGCAGACAATGAGGAGCTTCACCCACAGAACCAAATACAGGCAGTCCTCGACTTACACCGATTTGACTTGCATCTGTGCCCTAGTTAAAAATGTAAAATTATGGGGCATGCTGGCACTTGTAGTTCCATGTTCCACAGCAGATAGTGGCGGTGGAACGACAAGTTCCAGCATGCCACAGCAGCACATGAGGTGAAAATGAGGTGGAATCTTCTTAACAGGGGCAGAGACAGCAAAACACATGTAAGAACCCTTCCCTGCACTATCCAAAACGAAAAAAAAAACCTTTTGTGCTGGAGTTACATTTAATATACATTTCATATATCTGTTCCGACGTAGATACAAATTCAACTGAAGAACAAATGTATAGTCCCTATCCCGTTCATAACCCGGGGACGGCCTGTATACATGGAGGCCATGGCAACACTCGCTTATATATCAAATATAAATCAGATTGGACAGTGCTATATGATTTAGCTAACATTCAATTGGTTTAGTATGTAAACCAAAGATCTTGGTCAAGATCTTGGTCAATAAAAAGAGTATCCCGAGGGTCACACCCTGTGACATCCTGTCTTCGGTTTCTCCTCAGTCTGGAATGTGTCATCAAAAAATGACTTATGGTTTAACTCACATTTTTCAGGAATTTTTGGTTATGTTTTTTTTTTATTTTCCAGATCACTTTCAATATTTTTTTAATAATTCTTAAGTCCTGCAGTTTTCACTTTGGCTACTAAGCCTAATAATCGTCTGACACTTCCTGTTCTGTAGAGAGAGATTTTCAGTGTCTGCTCATTATCAGTAACAGCAGGGTCAAACTGAAAGGAGACACCATTGTGTACAGATAACACAGAATCCACCAGTCACAAGAGGAGATGTCACAGCTCCCCCTCTCCCCTCCCTTCACAGTGAAAACTCTCCTATACAAGTCTATGGGACAGAAACTGTCTTAAGAATCCTATGGGCATGAAGCTGCTGTAAAGTATCTCTCTGACTGCTGTTAAAGCAGTGCAAGCAAGAATGTCTTCCCCACAATCATATATAGACGGCCGAATAGAGAAATCTACAATCAGGAAATAAAAACGACTGAGAGGAAAAGAATATGGATCAGGGGCTTGATTTAATAAGTAAAAAAAAAAAAATGGCGACAGATTCCCTTTAAAGTTTCCTCTCCCCTGGGGGAAACTTACACCAATGAATAATTTGAATCCCACAGTGGACTGTGCTGCTAGGGTCCTACAACATCTGAGGAACAGGCCCTTTATGTTATATTTTCCTCTGTAGGGTTGGGTTCACAGCATTTTTTATGGTACATAGTGAATTGTGGCGTGTATTTTAACATATAATAAATAAAAAAGATGTTCCGGTCTCTAAGGCTAGGTCTACACAGCATGTGAAAACAATCCTATTTTTGGTGGTTTTAGGGTTCTAAAACCGCTGAAAATCTGATTGTTCTGCATGTCCTTAGACTAAGACAAAAAAAACTACCTGTATTCGACACAGGTCGTTTTATTCCCAGATAGTTTTCTGGCGCATTCAGGACATATTCCTAAATATGCCTGCATTTTGCCTTCAGTTTCCCATAAAAATCAAATGCATGGGCTGACGGCAACAGAAAACGAGAGCCGACCGCGACTTTGGATAAAACAGTGACAAAAACCGCGGATGTGCATCCGACAAAAGGTGGTCGACGTTCAGAGGGTTTTTGCCGATGTTGAGTGGAATCAGCCGAACTACACTAGTTTTCTGTATAGATGTTCCTCATTTCAGCAGTACACTGTATAATGAAAATCAGCACCGACAAGTTTGCCTCTTCAAAAGCAATACTCTATGTATAATAGTGTAATACCGCTAAACAACAGCCATACAGTTACCAAATAATACACCCTATACATGGAGCAAATATACCACACATATTGCTGTCATGTGGTAAAGGGAAAAAAAAACAAAAAACTACACACTACAGAAGAATCCCACAATACCAAGACTATCAATTCCAGTAATATCACTACCTAAAGACCAATACATGCAACCACCACAACTACCAGTTGTGCACAGGCCCTCTTCAGATATACAGGCAGCCTGTGAACGGGATATGGACTGTAGGTTTGTTCTTCAACTGAATTTGGATGTAGGATGGAACAGGTATATTTATTAAGTATAGTTTTTTTTTCTTTGTTTAGTTTTGAATGGTGCAGTAAACGTTTTGTACATTTGTTTTGATGTCCGTTCCCCTTTTTAGAAGAATTCACCTCCCTTTCTGTCTCTCATGTGCTGCTGTGGCATGCTAGCACTTTTAGTTCCACAGCTACTCACTACTGTGGAACATGGAACTTCAAGTGCCAGCATGCCACTTGTACTAATCAGAACACATACAGTAAGGGAGAAAAGTATTTAGTCAGCCACCAATTGTGCAAGTTCTCCCACTTAAAAAGATGAGAGAGGCTGTAATTGACATCATAGGTCGACCTCAACTATGAGAAAAAAATGGGAAAACAAATCCAGAAAATCACATTGTCTGATTTGGAAAGAATTTATTTGCAAATTAGGGTGGAAAATAAGTGTTTGGTCACCTACAAACAAGCAAGATTTCTGGCTCTCGCAGACCTGTAACTTCTTTAAGTGGCTCCTCTGCCCTCCACTCATTATTTGTAGTAATGGCTCCTGTTTGAACTTGTTATCAGTATAAAAGACACCTATCCACAACCTCAAACAGTCACACTCCAAACTCCACTATGGTGAAGACCAAAGAGCTGTCGAAGGACACCAGAAACAAAACTACAGCCCTGCACCAGACTGGGAAGACTGAATCTGCAATAGGCAAGCAGCTTGGCGTGAAGAAATCAACTGTGGGAGCAATAATTAGAAAATGGAAGACATACAAGACCACTGAGAATCTCCTTCCATCTGGGGCTCCACGCAAGATCTCACCCCGTGGAGGCAAAATGATCATAAGAACAGTGACCAAAAATCCCAGAACCACACGGGGGACCTAGTGACCTGCAGAGAGCTGGGACCAACGTAACAGAGGCTACCATCAGTAACACTACAGCACTGTTCAGCATGGGTTTATGAAGGATCGTTCCTGTCAAACTAAGCTCATAAGCTTCAATGAGGAGGTTAGTTCTAGACTAATCGAGGTGAGGCATTGGATGTCATATCTGGATTTCTCTAAAGCATTTGCTACTGTGCCACATAAAAGGTCAAGTAAAATGAGAATGTTTGGATTGTGCGAAAATGTTTACAAGTGGGTAACTGGCTCAGTGATAGAAAACAAAGGGTGGTGATTAATGGTATATACTCGGACTGGATCCCTGTTACTAGTTGGGCATCACAGGGTTCAGTGTTGGAGGGTCACTTATTAGTGGGGCACCATTGGGGACAGCATTAGACCCACTTTTCTTTAATATATATCAATCACCTTACAGAGTGATTGCACAGTGGAATATCAATCTTGCAGAGGATACTAAACTGTGTAAAGGAATTAACACGAAATAGAAAAATATACAGGGTGAATCAATGGTTCCAGGACACCTTTTTGTTTCAGAAAAGAAAGGAAAAATTACATTACTGAATATCCCAGCAAGCAAGAGGTGAGGGGTCTATTTTTATGTGGTGTCTGGAACAAGGCTGTCATCTTGAAAGCCACCACTTTGAAGCAAGGGGAAGTTTTTCCATTGGGAAGGTGGTTATGTAGCAAATCAAAGACAACCACAACTGTGGTTCAAAAGTTATCTACACAAAGTTCTCTAGTCTTCTTTAACAGTCCTCTAAATTACTTGTTAAACAGAAAAAAATGACCTGGAGAAGGACTGGGCAGTAAACTTAACTGTAGCAGCCACTGTCAGGCAGAAGCTGCTTAAGCAAATAAGATCATGGGGTGTATTAAAAGGGACATAGATGCACACAATAAGAATATTGTGCTCCCATTATATACATTATACAAGTCACTGGTCAGACCGCACATGAAATATTCCTATAGAAAATAACCCTTTGTCCTATTCATCCACACATTATCCTAGTCACAAAGGAAATCTGAAGTCTATACCAGTGTTCCTCAACTCCAGTCCTCAAACCCACCAAGAAGTCAAGTCTTCATGATTTAATCAGTATAGTATATGAGAATATATATGCACAGGTAATACAAAATTGTCATTCTGTGGGAGACCCCGAAAACATGATCTGTTGGTCGGTCTTGAGGACTGGAGTTGAGAAACACTGCTCTATACCTTGACTGAACACTACAAGGGCCTACAATCTGCTGAGATTTTTGGAACACCACAGTTTTGATGAGGAGAATGCTAAACATTTCTGTTTAGATCTTCTTCAACTAGTACAGCATTAAAAATGGTGCCCAAATAGGAAGAATTTTTATCTGCAATCCTGTAGTACCGTGATGGGATCTAATTGACGGGTATACGGAAACCTACACGGCAATATTTGAGAAGGAACATATCTACACGATTGATCTGTGCATCCAACACACCAAGGCATAGCTTCAATAGATCGCCGACATGTTCTGCATATGGATGGGCCCACTGGCTTTCCTGCCTCTCACCATCATATGCGCATTACATTTTCTTCTTTCCTGCATTAGTTTTTCAGTTTTTATTCTCTATTCAACATCTATTTTAATACTTATACTCTACCATTACATAGATTTATCAAAGCCAACACATACCTCCATTTTCCACCATAGCCGCAACTGATTTTATCTGGAACAGCTTGCCATACACTACAGTCCCGAAAGCATTAATTTTCTGAACATACTTGCTTACAAGAACACAAAGGGCTGTTTTGACCTATAACAAAAAAAAAAAAAGGACAGAAGTAGTTTATTGCATTACTCAGGCAATCACCCTACCAACACACACACACAAAAAAAAACAAAAAAAACAAATGCCACCCCATTGCCTCGCTGTTAATTCCACGGTATAGTTGACAACCCCTCCGCCCGAATGACAGAATAGAAAACTGACCAATTCTCTGATACAGGCTTTCCTATCTTAAAATGCATCCAATCCTATACTCCCAAGGCCCTCACAAACCCATAGCAGTATTCCCCCTAATACAGAACACCCTTTTAGTCTCAAAGTTACACACATACACAGATACAATTGGCCATTTTTCAGATCATGCAAACCCGTCATTAAAGAATCCCAAAAGACACCAATTGAACGTTTCAGACATGACAAAAACTTGAGGGGATACCTTAGTCTCAGCCGACATTGGCTCCCTAATCTAACTTCAAGACAGTCACCCCCATGCACAATATTCTGCTATTACTAGGGGTAAATTTAAAGAACTTATCACTTGTGACCTGAATTTTGCAGGATCTCTTATCAAGTGTTCTTGCAGTATGGCAAGGCTGGGGGAGATCCCCGAATATATGAGAGATTTTGTGTATCGAACCACAGCTATGAACAGATGCAACTCTTCAATCACTGCGCATATTCATACACATGGTCACAGAATCTCACAATCGAAATTTCAGGCGACTGAATAAAAGCAAATTGTGTGACTACTATAGAGACGGGATTCCTACTGGATCCACACTTTACAGACCCTTGAAACATGCACACAAAACCGATTTGATTTTTTGTGTGTGAATGATTGTTGTGATTTTGATATTTCCTTTGCCATTTATATCGGTCTTTATAGTTAGGACGTCCATTTTTCTCCTTTCCTGACTAGATCCTTCAGACTTCATGCTATTTGGATGGGTTATCCTTCCTCCTCCAGGGCCTAGGCCCCTTTTCTCTACCGATCCGGTCCCTTATTCTCCTTTCCTGACTATATCCTTCAGACTTCATGCTATTTGGATGGGTTATCCTTCATCCTCCATGGCCTAGGCCCCTTTTATCTACCTCTATGTCCCCTTATTCTCCTTTCTCAGCTCTATCCTTTCCCCAGTATATACTGATATTTCCATTTCTTCCTCTCACCAGATTCGTATTACATTTTCTTCTCCTTTATCTTTTCATACTTTATTCTCTAATGTCCACTTAACACTCACAGACTCTACCACTAAATATATTTACCAGAGCCGTCTCACCATCATGCATTGGCTACTGCAGTATATCATTATCTATTGTTATGCCCTTTTCTTCACATTTGTCTTTCGTTTATAATTCCATATTCTACAACTGACACTTATCCTTCTATAATTATTTCATACTCTTATACATATATCATTATTGTTCTACGATTTCTACAGCATTTGCACACAAATATGATAGAAGTGTCTCTTCACTTTCTGTCCAGGGCATTGAAAGGGTTGTTTTACCAACTCAGGGAGGTAACCACCTGCATAAACCAGGAATCCTGAAACATTTAGGATTTTAATTGACATATGCATCTTATGGTCACAGATGTACTGATATATTGCATTGTAAGAGAATTTGTCTTTTTAATATTTTGTTTTTGAATTTATGATCACATGATAGGTTATTGGTGGTTAAAACCTTTTTAAATGTTTTCACTTGGACCAATCATGCTATGATCAAGAACCTGAAACGCGTAAGCAGTCCTGTGTTTATTTTACCATGTCTTTCAAGTGGAAATCAAATTTTTTTTGCTATAATTTTCCTAGATTTGTACTCTACCATTACTGCCTTGGTTTAATCTACTACTATCTTCTTCATTCGTGTTAATGAGTGATTTCAGACCACAATCCATTTGCCTGTTCTTTCCGGCAGGGCTGTGGAGTCGGAGCCGTCATAAAATGGACCGACTCAGACTCCCAAAATATATAATAAGTTGGTCCAGTTAGTTTGATGCGGTGCCAAGAGCAAGAGGAATTGGGTCTTGCCACTGCTACTGCTCCCATATCTTCAGCCTCATTACATGAGGAGTGTAATTGATGACATGGAGCAGGCAAAGCGCTGCCCCAGGGGAAAAGATTCTGCTCAGTTCAGCAAAATTTTTCACCTGCTTTCAAAGTAGAAGAGTTCAACCATTCATCAAAACTGACTGTGGCTGAGGCAATTCCATTATACCCTGACATTGCTAGAGATGTTGCCCCTGTGGTCACCGCTTTGCCCCCAACCCAAGTGTAGAGAGGCTGTTCTCTATCCTGGAAATAATGAGATCAGCTGTGAGATCATGTATGCAGGATCTGATGGAAGCAATACTATTTCTCAGAACAAATTCAGAGACTCCACAAATGTTCCTGCAGTGTTTTGCATATTTACAATTTTTTTTTGTGTCCTAAAGTCATGTCCAATAAATATATTTTACACTAACAAAATGGTAACAATGTTTTGAAATTGTGACTTTCAGGCTCCATATCTCTCCATCACTACAGCTTTGTACATGAGGCTACTGTAATTTTATATACAGTCATCTTACATCTTATACATAAATGTGACTTGCAAGTATTTAGCATCTGCTTAGTTACAGTTTTGCTCCTAAAAATCAAAGTGTTAATTTTTATTATTTTGTTAGTATTTGGAAAATCCACCTTTGGTTTTCAATACTGCCTGAATCCTTCTGGGCTCTGAATCAGATTCAAGCATTTATTCACTAAAATCTGCTCCCCGGTCTCTTTTACACATTCCCAATGTTGGTGCAGACTGGACTTGGATACAAATACAGCTTTTTCTTCAACTCTACCCACAAGTGTTCAAAAGATCAAAACATTGTTAACCTTTTGCTTGTCAGTGTCTGTTCTACCTAAATAGCTTGAATATTGTATCATAAGGTGATAAAACAGCCTGATGTTACCATTTTACTACAGTAAAGTTATCACTTAAACATGCGCCGTGTATGAGGGAGGCATTAGTCGGAGGTTTGGGAAATTGAGGAGTTGGAGCTTCGGCTTGCCCACTCCACAGCCCTGCTTTCCGGACAGCTTCCGTGTGCTTCTTCATACTGGCCCTCAGTAGCCTTGACAGGTCTTTATGCATGCACCTCCCTCCATGCTTCTGCCAGGTCGTACATAGTTATAGGACAGTCCCTGTCCTCCTTTTTACACTCAGACGTATACTCCTGCAGCTCCCTGGAACATGCTTCAGGCATCACCTTACTCACTGCTACCTTGTGATCTATTCCCGCCATAGTCCTAGCACTGGCTTATTTACCCCCACATCTTTTCCATCTCCCAACCTTGTGAGCTCTCCCTTCCTTAGTTCTACCATTGATTTACCATTCTATATCCTACCCAATGTTTTCCATTCCTCCTTTTATAATTGTGATATTGTCCTCCTCTTGTTCTCAGTTTCTTTCATCCCTTCACATACATGTCATCGCCTCCACCATGGCCCCACCCTTTCTATCATTTTTCAAGTGCTTTTATTGACACCCACTGCTCCTATCTACATTGGCTCCTGTTCCTTATCCCATATCTTAGCCATTACACTTCGATTTAGGCACTATATCCATGTTCTGCCCTGCCCCTTGTTGGATACAGTTATAAAAGTTTGGCAACTAGATCAAAACGCATTGCTATTATTTGCATTTCAGGTTATGTTTGCCAACAGCGGACACTGAAACATAGTATTAGAATTTTAAAGTGGTGTATTTAACCGCTAAACCGCAACACCATATGCATTTATGAAAGAATGTCTACTTCCGCAACATTGGCTTTCAGGCGTGCCATGGATTACAGTCTATACCATGTACTTTTATATGAGCACCTAAAGAACAGCTGTGCAGTGCAACCCATTACCTATATCCCTGCCAAAGCGTCGGCTAAAGAACAGGTCCATACTCACCAGAATAGCTTGGCCCATTGGGAGTGTCTGTGGTTATGATGCTTCACATGTAGCATGGCAGAGCCCACAGGAACATAAGTACCAGCATCTGGGGACCGCAAGGCATGTGGTGCCGGGTGTCCCTGAATGATCCTACTCAGATCTGTAGTTGTTGAAATTCTATATACCCCTGCATGACAAAGTCAAGAACCTTAAGACCGCACAAGCATCTGCCTACCACTTTATTATATCTAAACTGCTATAACTAAATGTATGGTACACTTTAAATGGGTAAAACTGACATGGAGGACATGGGAATCCTAGTGGACAGTAAACTTAACTGTAGCAGCCAGTGTCAGGCAGCAGCTGCCAAAGCAAACAGGATCATGGATTGCATTAAAATGGGCATATATGCACAGGATGAAAACATTCTTTTCTCATTATACAAGTCGCTGGTCAGACCACCGTTTTGGGCACCAGTGCCAGAAAAGACATTGTAGAGAATGCAAAGGTTCAACAAAAATAAAAGGATTAGGTGGACTACAATACCCAGAAAGCTTAGCAAGATTAGGGTTGTTCAGTTCGGAGAAAGCCAGCTTCAGGGTGACATAATTGTGTAAATAGATCAGGTGTCAATATAGAGCTCTACCAAGATCTATTTATACCCAGGATTGTATCTAGAACAAGGGGGAGTCCTCTACATCTACAGGAAGGAAGGTTTCTACACAGGAATTCTTTACTGTAAGAGCAGCGAGACCGTGGAACTCTGGCAGAGGAACTTGTCATGGTGATTCAAAAAAGGGTCCGGATGCATTTCTAGATGTAATAATTTATAGGGTCCAGGATTCTGGACAAGGGACATTGATCCAGGGATTTATTCCAAATGCCAGACTAGCATTGGGAAGGAATTTGCTCCCATCCCCCTCAGGGGCATGTTTACTGGCTTCTACTAGGCTGTAGTAGAAGCCAGGTCCATAGCTATAGCAACCAGTGCTGGCAGCCTATCAGGAGAGATCAAACAGGTCTGTAGCTATAGCAACCTGAGGAGCTGATGCAGCCCATACAAGAGGGGATATCTAGGAATAGGTAGGATACATATTGCAAAGTGACTTGTTTTTACAAGATCTTTAATATAAAAGCAGCAATTCTTGTAGGGAGACCAGGGCTGTGGAGTCGGCAAGCCGAAGCCCCGACTCAGACTCCTCAATTTTCCAAACCCCCGACTCTCAACTCCCTCATACACGGCGCATGTTTAAGTGATAGCTTTACTGTAGTAAAGTGGTCCCATCAGGCTGTTTATCACCTTATGATACAATAATCAAGCTATTTAGGTAGAACAGACACTAACAAGTAAAATGGTAACAATGTTTTGATCTTTTAAACACTTGTGAGTAGAGTTGAAGAAAAAACTGTATTTGTATCCAAGTCCAGTCTGCAGCAACATTGGGAATGTGTAGAAGAGACCTGGGATCAGATTTTGGTCAAGATATGCTTGAATCTGATTCAGAGGCCAGAAGGATTCAGGCAGAGCTGAAAACCAAAGGTGGATTTACCAAATACTAACAAAATAATACAAATTAAAGGGGTTGTCTCAGTACATTGATTCATCTTACCTCAGTCCTGTTTTCTTGGTTTCATTTTGAATTCAGGGGCGTGTTTACTGGCTTCCACTAGGCTGCAGTATAAGTAAGGTCTGTAGCTATAGCAATCAGTGCTGGCAGCCTATCAGGTGAGATCGAACAGGTCTGTAGCTATAGCGACCTGAGGCACTGATGCAGCCCATACAAGAGGGGATATCTAGGAATAGGTAGGACACTGTTAATGGATACATATTGCAAAGTGACTTGTTTTTACAAGATATTTAACATAAAAAGTCGTACTTGTAGTGAGACAACACCTATAAAACTGATTTTTAGGCGCAAAACTGTAACTAAGCAGATGCTAAATACTTGCAAGTCAAATGTATGTATAAGATAGGCAAGATGACTGTATATAAAATTACAGTAGCCTCATGTACAAAGCTGTAGTGGATGGAGAGATCTGGAGCCTGAAAGTCACAAGTTCAGAACATTGTTACCATTTTGCTTGTCAGTGTAAAATATATTTATTGGATATGACTTTACAACACAAAAAAATTGTAAATATGCAAAACACTGCGGGAACATTTGTGGAGTCTCTGAATTTGTTCTGAGAAATAGTATTGCTTCCATCAGATCCTGCAAACATGACCTCACATCTGATCTCATTATTTCCAGGCTAGAGAAGGGCCTCGCTACATTAACTTGGGTTGGGCGCAAAGCGGTGACCACAGAGACAACATCTCTAACAATGTCAGGTTATAAAGGAATTGTCTCAGCCACAGTCAGTTTTGATGAACGGTTGAACTCTTCTACTTCTCTGAAAGCAGGTGAAACATTTTGCTGAAATCGGTTGGCCAGGGAAGCAGAATCTTTTCCCCTGGGGCAGCGCTTTGCCTGCTCCATGTCAACAATTACACTCCTCATGTGATGAGGCTGAAGATATGAGAGCAGTAGCACTGGCCGGACCCAATTCCTCTTGCTCTTTGCATTGAACTAACCGGGCCAAATAATTAGATATTTTGGGAGCCGGAGTCGGTCCATTTTATGACGACTCCGACTCCTGCAAAATAGCCACCGACTCCACAGCCAAGTGAGACAACCCCTTTAAGTACAAAGATAACCAAGAAGATGCATTAACTGCAGCACATACCCCTAGATCAGCTACAGGTGAATATGTTCACACTGTACTGTGATATGCAGTTATATGCTTTCAGTGCTGTTGAAAATACATGCTTGCAAGTGCATACTTTCAACACTACGCAGCTTTCTGCCTCCTATACACTAGTTTGATGTGCAAGTCCCTGAAAGTAATGACCGGTTACTTTTCACAAGCCTACATTATGAGCTGAGAAATATGGTTGTAAAATAGTCATCTGAATGATTTTCCACAGCAATCAGAGTGCTGGATTGTGCAGTCACTCTCCATTCTGTTCTATGGGAGTTCCGAGTACAGCCAAGTGGTATATTTGGCCCGGAACTCCCACAGAACAGAATGGAGAGTCGTGTGCAAGTGTGACCAGCTCATCCGTCTGCGCCGAGTTGAGAGCTGCTCGCGCACGGCGCTCCATTCTGTTCATTGACAGTTCTGAGCCAAACCGCACCGCTCTGCTGTAATCAAGACTCCCAAAGAACAGAGTGGAGAGTGACTGCGCAAGTGCGACCAGCTCTCCAGTCTGCACTGAGTTTTGGGGGCCCGGTTTCCGAGAGGTGTGGGTCACACCTACCATACAATGATGGCATATCCTACTGATATGCCATCATTGTCTTGTGGCAAAAACCCTTTAAGTGATTTTACTGTGTTTGCAGGAAGTATGTTGGTGTGAACAAACCCAACAGCCTCACAAATCAAGGATTACACAATTCCATACTGTTTAGAAGTTAAAGGGGTTGTCTCACTACAACGATTCATCCCACCTCAGTCCTGTTTTCTCTGCTTCATTTTTGAATTCAGTGTTTACTGGCTACTTCTGGCCTGCGGTAACGAGATGCTGAGGACACCAGGTCTGTAGCTATAGCAACCAGTGTCAGCAGCCTATCACGAGAAATTGAACAGGTCTGTAGCTCTAGCAACCCGAGGAGCTGATGCAGCCCATACAAGAAGGGATATCTAGGAATAGGTAGGACACATGTTAAAGTGACTTGTATTTGCAAGATCTTTAACTAAAAGAAATCCTTGTAGTGAGACAACCAATTTAAACATTGTGGTAGAAGTTCTTACAAATGTGCTGCGCTTGTAGGTTAATTTGCCCTTCTATCAATTTAATACCAACTAAACGCAATTCATTTTAAGTCTGAAGACTGCAAGCTAGTGCGTTAAAAGCTGATGCATTCTAGCGGCGACATCTATGAAATCCCATGTGTGTGGCATATATTGTGCCAAAAACCTGCTGGCACACCGCATTTAAACGCACCAAAGTTTGAAGCGAAACCGCCATACAAAGTTTGGCGCATTACACTCATTTATACTGTTGTATTATACACTCCTTTATATCCCTTTAGAACAAATGTTAGTTAAAAAAAAAAATATATATATATAAAAATATGGCGCATATGAACTCATAAAAGTCGCTCTAGTGGAGTGCACAAAAGTCCATCAACTTACAAGAGTCATCTACTAGCTTGTAAATGGGCGCTGAATTTTGTATGCTCAACACTGAAATGACAATAGTAGAACAGACCTTCAAGAATGGCTTGTAACCAACCCAATATCACTTCGTGACATGTATGAAATTTGGTATTTAAGTACCAAATCTCATGCACATAATAGCCTAGAATGCACCCGATTTATGAACCCATTCTACAGCGGGTCATAAATCAGGCACATTCTAGCACTTGTAAAACATTTCTGCC
The DNA here is from genome assembly GCA_025379985.1 of Phyllomedusa bahiana. Classification (NCBI taxonomy): domain Eukaryota; kingdom Metazoa; phylum Chordata; class Amphibia; order Anura; family Hylidae; genus Phyllomedusa; species Phyllomedusa bahiana. The sequence continues at coordinate 121,020 of JAODAL010000324.1, forward strand.
TCACATAAACCACTTTGTAAGTGCTCTACCTGTTCCAGCAGAAATGTGCTAAGAAATGCCGTAGCGAAGCTATAAACCTATAGCTTTGTATGGTTCTAGTGCGCCCCACCTCCTGCACGTCCCCTGAAGTCAGGCACTTTACAAAGTGCCGCAGGCGCTCTGTAATGTACCTGATAATGGCATGCGGGCTATTTAAAGATGTAGCAAATAGGGCTGTGGTAGATATCGGGCTGACATGATGCCAGATATCTGGCGCAGCCCCATTCATACAAGTCGCCCTAATTGGCTGAAACTATGGATTATCTGCCTTAGGTTGCCACACTGTTACAAGGAATTCTCAGCACGAAAGAGAACAATTCCAATGACATAAGGTGCCCAAATATTTAATTCCCCAACTTTAGTTCTAAGAAGAGCCAACACTTAAGGGGTTGTCTCACTACAAGGATTGCTATGTTTTATGTCAAAGGGGTTTTGCCAGGACTTGCCTTATCTGCCAAGGAAATGTAAACAAGCCATGCTGATCTGAGAGAGTGAGAGAGAGACAGAGCCTGCATAAGGGATCGTGTGCAATGTTCGCTCAAATAATCAAACTACAACTAGTGGATTCTGTATACAAAAGAAAACACCTTTTCTCCACAGCAGCTTGAAAGCTTCTTCAGGTTCTCTGTCAGATAAAGCAGGGATCTACTCAGATAATCACACTACAACTAGTGGATTCTGTATACAAAAGACATTTCTACCCGGTGCCTTGAAAGCTTCTTCACCTCCCTCATCAGATAAGCTCTCTGCACAAGCCCGGCCAGCAGCTCTTGTCAGGTCGTATCTAAAAGAAGCTTTTAAGTAATTAAGGGCAGGTAAGGCAGCCTGTAGCTCTCTCAGGCTGCAATTTTTGTAATCACATTTAGAAAAGTGATTAAATACCCATTTTGGAGGATCCCACGTAACTACATCTGGAAAACCCCTTTAAATCAAAAAAAATCAAGTATTAGCATCCTTGTTCGTTTTGCTCCTAAAAATCATTATAGGGTTGTTCACACAAGATCTTTTTATTTAAAGATCTTAAAAAACAAGTCACTTTGCAATATGTGTCCATTAACAGTGTCCTACCTATTCCTAGATATCCCCTCTTGTATGGGCTGCATCAGCTCCTCAGGTTGCTATAGTGACTTGTTTGATCTCTCCTGATAGGCTGCCAGCACTGGTCACTATAGCTACAGACCTGTTGTCCTCAGCAGCTTGAGTAGCCAGTAAACACCCCTGAGTTCAAAAATGAAACTGAGAAAACTGGACTGAGGTCAGATGAACTGACAACCCCTTTAATTCCAACGAGGATATTTGGCAAGTCTAAATCACTGAACAAGTCATCCATAGTTTCCCCAAGTTCACTTTGAGAAAAACAGGCTGTACTGCCACCTACTGTCAGTTTATTAGAAGTTTATTTGATTCACTTGATATAAAATACATACAAAATATCAAATATAAAAATTACAGATAAAAAAAAAAAAAACATGGACAAATTGAGACTTGCTGGTTGGATCCCCTGGTTTACACTTCATATACAGAACAAGATGTGCAGAACGCTCGCTCTCCGAGATCACCATCCCTGAAAGAAAACACACTTCAGAACAGTTGTGCTGCACACACACCGTGACAAAGACTTGCGTTACAATAAAACCCACCAATGTGCGACACAATCACCTGGATTTTTTCCCCACCTGAGCTCAGCATGCTGCTTGTCACTATAGACTTTACACCCCACTGGGGTATGTCCACACGGGGTAAGGCCGTGTTCACACGGCTTATTCCCGACGGATTTGTGCGCTCACAAATCCGCCGTGAACAAGGGGCGGGGCCGGAGCGCCGCTCCCTGCCCCATAGACAATGCATTGTTTACGGCGCGTCCGTGCCGTAAATAATGTGCATGTCACTTTCTCCCCCCCGCGGCGGATTCGCCGAGCGGAGAGGAGCGACGGAATCCACTGTTCTCTATGAGCAGTGGATTACCGTAATGACTCCGACGGATTGGCGCCGTACTGCAGCACAAATCCGGCAAGCAGTATGGCGCCAATCTGCGGCAAAATAAGCCGTGTGAACGAGGCATAATTGTGGCACGCATTTTGTCACGTATTTGTGCCGAGATTACAGTAATCCATAGTTCTCTCCCTGCTCATGCAATACGATAATATTGTACATGTGGGGAGATAAGAGACATGTCAATTATTTGCAGCAAATATGTGCTGTGAGTAATGAATGTCAATGGGGCAGGAGGGCTTACCCCCCCCCCCCCCCCACGCCTCGGGAGTATGTGCATATCAGTGCGAGCTCCTGGAAGACATTATGTACTGCGGTGCATACTGTATGCACTGCAGTACATGTGTGAACAAACCCTGAAGGGTAAAAATATACAGGGAGCATTGAGCAAACTGCAGATCTGGAAGCTGAGAGATGAGAACAACCCTTTAACATAACTATTACACATAAAACACTGAGCTCCTGCACATTACCGGTAAGGGTCTGTGCAGACGGCATCTTGGATACTTAAAACGTATTGTGTCTAACGCATCCAGAAACGTACCACAGTATTGGACATATTTGGATACGTTACCTGGATGGCAGACGTGTATCCCTATTTCTGTTGCCTTTTCAATGCATTGAACGGATCAAGAATGGACAGGTCACTTCTTTGAACACATCCATTTAACGCAAGGCAAAAACCTCTGTAACACACGTATTGTCTGCTATGTATTTTATATTGAAGTGTGATTACATTGGACATTGTTAAATAGATATTGGGTCTGTTTTTTTGCGATACATAAACCATACCCAAAAATGTATTTAACAAATGCCGTGTGAACATACCCCTAAGTGTTTTAGGATTATGTACACCAGTTTAGTGAGTGTTAGTATAGCAATTACAGAATTTCTTCACTTATCAAGTTATAACTGTTATTTAACCCCTTCAGCCGACCGCTTGAAAACTACATAACGGCACATTTTTAGTTTTTGCCTTCTTGTGTTTGAACCATCACAACTGTTTAAAAAAGTTACATGAGGGTTTATTATTTGGGACTAGTTTAAATCCACTTATAAATTGCAGAAAATTCAAATTTTTCAGTTTCTCTAATTTATCTTCAAACACCATTCACACTTAACGTGTTAAATTCTACCGATTATTATGGTTGTGTGGATACCTAATGTGTAGTTGTGAGTAATGTATGCACAATTTTTAATTTTTATTTTTTTACATCTGCAAGAAAGAATAACTTTCCTCCACACTTTGTAATTTATTAGCATATTCATATATGCCAATACATAATCTGTGTCATTTTGATACAGGCAGCAGTTAGGGCAGCACACTGTGTGCCCCGATTGCAGCCTTGTTACAGACAGCCCTGGGGCTACTCTAGGCCCCCAGGGCTGACTGTGCAGCTGTTCCCCGGGCTCTGTTGGATGACCGGAGTCCCGATCACCCGACAGAGCAGGGAAAGCCCTTTGATTATGCCACAGTGACGTTGAGACGTTGCTGCAGATGAACGACCTGAAATGCCCGACGCCAAGAGACAGCGGGCAGTCATTAAGGTGTTAACATACTGTGATGTCAACAACCCCTTACTGTAGCTAAAGTAAATGCCATCATAGTTTCTGTATTGTAATCAGTAACACACTGAAGCCCTGCTTAAAAACTGAGTCAATCGAGTAGATACTCACACAAAAACAGTACAATCGGAGCAGGCGATGGCGGAGCAGCAACTGCACGACTGGCTGCAGTTTTGACAGATGTATCGCTCACACTGTTTGCACGCTTCTTTCTCACCAACTGATCGCACACAGGAGGAGCACGCTCTGGATCCCTCCACCAACTGTGCTGCTAAAAGAAAGAGGGGAACACATCTGTGCAGTCCAAAAAAACTAACATATTTTTAACAGCAGAAATAGCCCCCTTACTCCCTCATCTTTAAATTAAGGATGGGAACCAGTATCTTCTGCAACATTATCACTAAACCAGTCAGAAGCAGCAAAGGAAAGTATGCCATCAAAGTTACAGCTTTCTTTCCATGCCCTTAGTTACCTGACAGTTTACATTAGACACAACCAGGAGCTGATCTGGCTGGGCATGCGCGGTCTGCACTTCTTGTGTGAATACAGGGAACATGAAGGAGCTAGCAAGGGACTGGAGAAATATCCTGTCTTGTATAGAGAATCCACTGGTTCTAATGTAATTTTGTGCAAACATTGTAGATGCTCCCTGGCACTGCTCGTCTCTGCTCAGAACCCCCCCCTTCTTCCCCCCACTCACACCATTTAGCAGTGCAGACTGTGGCCAAAACCAGTAATGAGACAAAAGTATAAAAATGGAAAGGCTTGTACCCTTTGTTCTGGAACCATTTCTGGTTTTGGCTTCCAATCCATCTCAAAATACTAAATCTTGGTGGTTTCAGTGCTTAAAATATGCCAAAAATCTCACTGTATGCAGTGCTGTATAGACCACAATGAAAAATCCATACTGTAGTCTACACAGCATGGATTTTTCTGGCAAGTGTAAAAGACTTCTGGATCTCCCCCAGGGCAGCCATCTGATTCCCGTACATTCAATGCATAGTGCCAAAGCAAAATCTCAAAACAGACCGAGATTTTTATTGCAAAACCGACACCCCCCCCCCCCCCAAAAAAAAAAACAAAAAAAAAAAACACATGGCCCTGCAGTGTTAAAATGCTGTTGGATTTTGGTTGGCATTTTAAAATATGCTGTGTAGACATAGCCTTAGTCTATTCTAGTGCTAAACCTGTAGAGTTAGATTTCTTGCCCATTCCCCCCTCCCGCCATTAAAGACAGTTCACAATGAAATCTGAATAGATCAAGTGATTACTGCACTGTACAGGCAGACATGCACTAAACTGTCCCAACATATGGGCATTAGTCAAGGAAAATATGTGGTATAAATAAGAGTATCCCAGAAGGCAACAAGTTATCACTGCATGAGCCACTAATAAGTCCATGCTTTTTAATGCCATCAACACTTGAAGGATATGCAGATTTGGCATCAATATCAGTGCGCTGTCCACTTCTCAATTGTGTGGTGTAGGCGTCCTGGTCATAGTTCACACTAAACTGTGGCAAGGGTGTACATGTCACAATGCAAAGACCGTTCAGAATCATTGATACCAAGTCTATATCTAAATTTGTGGTGAAAACTGCCACCGGACATCAAGAGTCTGCAGCAGAAATACAAGGAGCACCGCCATTAATGGCAACGCCAATTCTTCCTGCTAGAAGAGTGCACACACCCTTAGACAATGTAAGTAAATCAGCCCCAGTGGTTTTGCTACAGGTTCTGAAGTCATTAAAGGGGTTTTATCGCTTAAAGCGTTCGTACTCTTCAGCTAATTCTATGAGATTCAATTTCAAACCCAGGGGAGTCATTCCTCTCAGCAGGTGTGTCTCTCCTCACTGAAGAGCTGTGACATCATCATTCTGTGTGTGCAGAGGAAGGATGTCTGGAGAGGACAGCTCTACAGCCTCCTGCAGTGTTATGTGGCTACAGAGCTTTCCGCTTCAGGCTCCACAAGCTCCTTGCTGTGCTATAACCAGTTATACACACAGCCTGAACTGATGAGAAATGCACACTGCCCCCCCATCCTCCCACTCTGTTATCAGGCAGGAGACTGTTATATGGAGGGAGCAAAGGATATAAGACTGTTATATGAGAGGTCAGTAATTAGCCAGATTGTTCACCTTAGAGCTGGGAGGTGAGTATAGAGCCAGCAGCCCTCTCAGATAGCTGGTTTCACCATCGGTTTCTACAGCTCAAAGGGGAGTAAACACAGTGAGCAGGCAGCCAATCAAAGCACAGGGGGTGTTTCCTGTCTGGGGGTGTATCCCAACAGGCTGAATGAAAGGTCAGCCAGCCAATCACAGAAAAGGGGGCGTGTCCCAACTAGCAGCTGCAAAAAATAGTTATTTATGCACAGAAAAGCTCATATCTGCTATACTAAGTGACCGGTAATGCAAACCAATTACAAAAGTGCTTATTTTTACTGTCCCCATAATCTGAGATATGACCTTTGTAGCAAGAAAACCCCTTTAATCTCAAAATTCATTGGAAGTGAACAGCTGCAATTCCAGCCTGTGCAAACTGAACCATACAGAGTTGCTACTCCTAGCTCCCTTCTACAACCCTCACACCATAGGAGATTGTTAAAAAAAAAGGAGCCAAATTAACAAAAACCCATTTAAACAATGTTCTGGGCAACACACCCCCCAATGCTCCCTGCCCTCACCTCTATTCCAGTGCTTTTGCTGGCTGCCATCTCCACACATCTTCCTAAACCGTGATGTCAGGAAACATCATGAAGTGATAAGGGTGGTCATTTAACATTTGCTGACACCACTGTTGGAAGCCCTTCACTACTGAACATTGATGTCCGGTGTGTCATGATGGCTGCAGCTAGTTACCACATGCAGAGGTGAAGTTCCTACTGCCAAGACATGTGGACATGACAGACAGCGGCAGTGCTGGAATAAAGGAACCGAGTATCAGCTTTACTACCACAGCAGCAAAACAAATTTGCTAGTGAACATGGACAAACCCCTTTGATAAATAGCTGCCTTTTGCTACTCAGAAACAGCATCATTCTTACCCATAGGAAATTATAGCATTGAAACCTATTTCTAGAACAGTGAAAGCTGTATACCAGAGTGCCCAGGGACAAGGCAGCCACCAGTTACGGTTAAAGGGCAGACTATTCACCCCTTCACACATGCAAGTTACCTATGTTGCTATGGCTCTGAAGCCCAGTCATGAGTGATCACATGTGGTGTAGAGTTATGTTCTTGTAACACTTAGGCTATGTTCACACGGGTTAAACTGGGGCGCATTTTGCTGTGTACTGTGCTCAAATATGAGCGCAATGCTCCCCAGTCATTAAGGTAATCCACAGTTCTCAGAGAACTATGGATTACGCCTCCTTCTCACTCCTACAATACACCGCGGGGGGGAGATAAGCGACATGCCACTTACCTAGTAATGACAGTCTATTGGGCTGCCGCCCCCCCGCATCACACAAGCTCCCAAAGTCCCGGCGTAATATACTTACGCCCTGCAATTACACTGTATGAACTTAGCTTAAGCGTATGTTCACACTGTGTTGGTTAAGTTTTTGAATGTGTTTGGCATTAAGCTGTCCATTGGTCATAACCATTAGGGTAATATGTGAAGGAGAGGGAGGAGAAAAAAAAAAACCCAAACAAATAGGACAAACACCCCTTCCTCCCCCAAAGAAATAGAGCCAAGCCCTACTCTTGCTCCATTTTCTGGCAGTATACACATCACATAGGATGCAACAGGCATACTGACTGCTTGCTCCGAATTTTATGGGGTCTCAGTATCCTAATGGATACATAACTTCATATGAAACCAATCTTTAGTCCATACAGGTAATGAACGCAAGTCAGATTGTTTCCATTCACTACTCACAAGCAGAGATCTTGAAGTAGGGAGAAACTGAAGCAGAGTATACTGCAGAGTTGCAGCAGGTTTTATAAAAAAAAAAAAAAAAAAAAAAAAAAAAAGTCAGTGGCCAAGTGTTCAGCTGTACAACAGGTAGTGATGTGTGTGGTGTTGTCAGCCATTCACACCCAAAAACCATGTGCCCCATACAGTCTTAATTTGAGGAAAATCTTAGGCGACAGTGACCCCCCAGCGTTCCTTACATGCCCGTGAAGACCTGTGCAGCTTTCCATCCTGTCCGATAGTCGTCTGCCCCGTCAGTAACTCGTGCACCGGGCTCTCCCCTTCTGCATCACTGTTCTTATTCTGGTTTCCTTGATTCCCCATAATGGCCTTCGCTCCATTGAACAGGAGTTTTTTGGTCCTTTCTGCAACAGAAAGTTAAGAGTTACCAGCAAGATCCGCACAAGGCATTAGAAGAGCAGGGTGACAACAATATGGCTGCTCTGACAGCTACAATAAGGGGTGGCAAGCAACTTTCCTAACTCCAAACTGCAGATAAGGAGCACAGGGGGTGAAAGGCCATAACTACAGAACTTGGAAAAGAACCTTAAAGGGGTTTTGCCACGAAGTAAAATTTATGTGGCAAACATGGAAAACTAACTAATAAACATTTTCACCATTCATCATTATTAAAAATTCTGCACCGTTTTTGTTTTAGCTGCTCCTTTGGTGATCCATTGTTTACAGCTCGTCTCCAGGGATAGCCAGGGCTGAGAGCTCCTCACTCCTGTCGCACATGTCAGACATCACTTCTCCTCTCAGGCAGCTACTGTGTGTTCAAACCCCAGGTGCGGTCATTCTACTCCCATCCTCTGTACTCCTTAGTAATTAGTCAAACAGTGCAAATAAATAAAAAAAGAAACCTCAATCAGGTTTGTGCATTGATAAAGAGAAAAAAAATCCACAGCTTTGGTTCCTGCAGGGATTTGAACCTAAGACCCTTGTGCCTGGAGGCAAAAACTTTACCTCAGCTACTCACAATGCTTTACATAAACAGACCTTTCTTTGACTACAGAGAGGTGAGGGCTGTGATGTCAGCCTGATGGGTCACATGATCAGCAATTCAAACAAATCACACACGCCCCCTTCTGAGCACACAGTGCTGGATGCAGGAGGTATGAAATTAGATTGTGGCAAAACCCCTTTAAGATGGGCTTTAAACATGTAGGGGGCCGTTTACACGGCACAGGACAAATACCAGTCAGTTTACCCGACCGGTATTTGCACTGTTTTTGGGCCGTGCAAACAGCCACGGGAGGACGGCTTTTCTCCGCGGTTTGCAGAGAAAAGCCCTCCCCCCTTCACATAGACCTCTTCTGTCTAAAACCCGGTCGGAAGAATGAACATGCTCTATGTTTTTCGGTCTGAAAAACCGGCAGGTGGAAAATCTGTGCAGTGGGGACCGCTGCACGAGTTTTCCATAGCGGCCGGTTTCTCAGACTGTTTTCAAAACCGAAAACCCGTGCCGTGGGGACATGGCCTTAGCCCCAACACCTGAGAAGTAGTTAATGACCAGCACATTTTTTTTTTTTCGTTTTGCCTCCTTGCATTTCAACAGACATAACTTATTTTTTCAATGATGCAGTTGCATGAGGCCTTTTTTTTTATTTGGGACAAGTTGTACTTCGTGGGGGAATAGTTTAAGTTCACTTATTAAATTTTTTTTTATTTTTTTTAAACACCATTCACACTAAATAATGTTAGCTTAATTCTACAGGTTATTACAGTTGTGTGGATACCTGATCTGTAGGGTTTTTGTGTGCAATGTATGCACAATTTTTATTAAGTATTTTTTCTACACTTTTTTACATCCCATGAGGGGATAACTGTTTTACATTTTTAGGGTATGTTCACACGGCTTATTGTGGGGCGCATTTTGTGGCGTACTGCACTTAATACACAGGGAAATGCGCCCCATGATTATGGAAATCCATAGCTCTCGTGATCTCGTCTCAATATGATCATATTGTACACACGGGGAGATAAGCGACATGTCATTTATTCGCAGTGAATACGCGGCACTAGTAATGCATGTCTATGGGGCCGGTGGGCTGCCGCCCCCCCCCCCCCAAGCCATAGGGGTACGCACTAATCAGCGCAACTCCCAAAACACCTGGCATAAAAGCAGTGGGGACTGGAAACACAGCTGCGGTTAAGAACCGCAGGAAATCAAAGGGTTAAGCGCTGGGGAGCAGAGACTTCCCCTGTTCCTCAGCGCTTGCAGGAGCTGCGCTAAGAACAGGGCTGTGAAGTACAGCTCTGTTCCCAGCGCTACTGTGGCACCGCAAACCCCGATGTCTGCAGCGACGCCAAGAGACGTAGATGGTAGATTCCAGTTATGAACTATTTTGTGTGGAATAACCATCTGTTTAAGGCAGGGGTCCCCAACCACCGGGCCGTGACCAGGCTGTGGCGCATGCTCTGCCGGTCCGCAGTCCCGGGCTACACCAGATGCCGACCGCCCGGTGACTTTAGTCCGTGTAGTCGGCATCTACTCTGCACGGCCGTTGTAATCCGGCCGCGCAGAGTTAGCAGTTACACACGTAGCGTGCAGCTGTTTCGCTATAGTGAAAGCAGGGGCAGTTCATTACCATCCCTGCTTTCCCTATTGCTGTAGATTCAGATCTCAGTGAGCACCGCATTTATGCATTAGCGGCGCAGGGGTGGTGGTGGTGCAGCAGTGTCATCACACCCCCAGCGCTGCTCGGTCTCACTGGATCCAGGAGGCAATAGCTCTGCAGGGAGCGGGAAAGGTGAGTAATTTATCTTTTTTTCTTCTAGCCGTGCTGTAACTACAGGGGGGTATATACTTATCTGTCCGACAGGGACACATATCTATCTCTAATGACTACAGTGGGAGGGGGTGCACTAATATATATATATATATATATATATATATATATATATTATACACATATGCGGGGGGCATATATCTCTATAATGACAGAGCTGATTACATATGTATATTATATGCATGCATAATGCAGACTGATTGTCAGCATTGTGGGTCAACGTTATTAGCATAATACTCACCCAACCAACAAGTTCTACTCTGCACTGACGAGGGGCAAATACCCTGAAACAGCTGTCTGTAGTTGAACTTAACTGGTTTGGCTTGAATCCCATTCACATTGCTAGGCTCCTGCGAGCTACATGTGAACTGAGGATAACTACTTCCAATAGAGTGCGCTGTGGAGATCCTCAGCTCTTTTCCCCATAAGCCTTTGCTTTACATTATACTAACCCACAGAGCTAACAATCAGTCTGCAGTTATAAAATACTGGTTATCCCATACAATACCCCAAAATGACAGTATAAACATCCAACCCCCTCCATAAACCCACCCACACTGGGCCGATGAAAAATTGTTCTGCATAAAACCGGTTGGGGACCGCTGGTCTAAGGGGATGTTCACACAGTGTTACTTAGATACGTCTTCAGGCACGTTTTATGTACGGGAAAAAAAAAAAAAACCTTACCCAAAGATGTATGCAACAATGTTCCAGGCAGATCCCACTGAATTAAATGTAAACAAAAAAAAACAAAAAAAAAAAAAAAAAAACACACCATGTTGTCTTTCACATGCGTTTTTGTATTGAGTAAAATGGATGCATTCAAAGTAGTGACACTTAAATTCTTGATCTGGTTTCTCACACGTCAAATCCCGATAGGAGTCTCAAACGTACCACACATACATTTTTGGATACGTTTTATATATCCAAAAAACACATTGGTTGCAAATCTGAATGTCTAATAGGGTCTTAATGGTTAATTTGAAAGCAAACATTGAAAAAATATATCCAAAACCATGTTGCAGATGTGTTAGTGGATACTTTATTTTTTTCAGTTTTCAATGTGTTATTTAACATATCAGTCACATATCCAACCCGCTGTGTGAACATACTCTTAGCCCGTGTTCAGATGGCTTATTCAAGCCGTAATTGCAAGCCGGATTGCACTTGCAATTCCGGCTTGAATAAGGGGCGGGTACGGGGGCGCTGCCCGCCGGCCCCATAGACTTGCATTATCCACGGCGCGTCTTGCGCCTGGATAATGTGCATATCACTTCCTCCCCCCGCGGCGGATTCGCCGAGCGGGAGGAGAGACGGAATCCACTGTTCTCTATGAGAACGGTGGATTACCGTAATTACTGCGAGAGATGGGCGCCGTACTGCAGCGCAAATCCAGCGCGCAGTACGGCACCAATCCGCAGCGAAATAAGCCGTGTGAATGGCCCCTAACATGCAGAAATTTTTTAACTAGGAAAATGGAAAATTCACACAATATTTTGATATTTTTCAGAAATAAAAGTATTGTATGGACCAAAATTTGTCACTAACAAAGCACAACATGTCATGAGAAAACAGCTTCTGAATCACCTGAATAGGTAAAACTGTCAAAAAGTTATTCCCACACTGTAGCAATAGATCCTGACATGACTATGGATTTGATAACCCAAATATAATAGAATATGCACACACAATGGGATCCTAATTACAGCCACCACTCAACTGTTAGTGAAGTGTTATTTCCTAGAGGCAACAGATTAAAGGGGTTGTCTCACTACATCAATTCATCGTACCTCCGTCCTGTTTTCTCAGTTTCATTTTTGTATTCAGGTCCGTGTTTACTGGCTCCTACTGGCCTGCAGTGATTAGCTGCTAAGGACACCAGGTCTGTAGCAACCAGCGACCGTCAGCCTATCAGGAGAAGCATACCAGGTCTGTAGCAACCAGCGACCGTCAGCCTATCAGGAGAAGCATACCAGGTCTGTAGCAACCAGCGACCGTCAGCCTATCAGGAGAAGCATACCAGATCTGTAGCAACCAGCGACCGTCAGCCTATCAGGAGAAGCATACCAGATCTGTAGCAACCAGCGACCATCAGCCTATCAGGAGAAGCATACCAGGTCTGTAGCAACCAGCGACCGTCAGCCTATCAGGAGAAGCATACCAGGTCTGTAGCAACCAGCGACCGTCAGCCTATCAGGAGAAGCATACCAGGTCTGTAGCAACCAGTCCTGGCAGCCTATCAGGAGAAGCATACTAGGTCTGTAGCTACAGCGACCAGTCCTGGCAGCCTATCAGGAGAAGCATACCAGGTCTGTAGCTATAGCAACCAGTGCTAGCAGCCTATCAGGAGAGATAGGACAGGTCTGTAACTATAGTGACCTGAGGAGCTGATGCAGCCCATACAAGAGGTGATATCTAGGAATAGGTAGGACACTGGTGCTCCCTTAGCTCCTGAAGTAGCACCCACATACCCCCTCCAGCTCCCAGCCTAGCCCTCTTTAGTACCACAAGCACCAGCACACTCCAGGTGACGCCCCCTCACCACTAGTAGGAGAGCTGCAGACAAGTCACCTGTGGCGCAGACCGAGGTAGATAGCGCAGGACAAGACACAGCAGGCCAGGCCACTCACCGAATATCTCCCGCTTGAGGCTGTCTCCACACACGCCCTGCAGTAGCTCCTTCTGCCCGACGTGGGTCTTCAGCTGCGGCGGGGCCAGGCTGTCGAAGGGGTACGAGCGTTTGGGCATGTTCCTGCGCTGGCTGCACGGGCCTCAGAAGACAGGAAGCTCGAGACGTAGAGACAAACTTACTGCGGCTGCGCCGCCTGACTTCTAATACCGCTCAATGAGGCGACACCTGCAGCGCCACCAATGGGAGAGGTCGCCAAATCCGGGAGCCGGCAGCTCATTGGTCGCGGGGGGAAAGTGGGCGGGAGTATCAGTCACCAACGCGTGATACGTGTTTATGTGTGCAGTTCCGGCGGTCGTCGCTGGGTGCTGCTGTTCGCTCCATGGCAGATTTAGCAGGAGCTGTTTATGTGCTGCCATGGCAACTGTGGCCTGTCTATAATGTGGCCAGAGCGGTTTATGTGCTGCCATGACAACCGTGGCCTGCGTGTAGTGTGGTTGACGTGCCGGACATAGAATGAGGAGCCCGTCCTCTCTATTTATGTCTATGGGAGTGCCGAAAACTGCCGAGTGCACTCGGCCATATTCGGAGCTCAAATAGAAATCTTCATAACAGGGTTAGCTAGTAGCGCACTATGGGCCGACCTGTTTAGGAGGATAGTTATTGATGGGAACACCCCTTTAAAGGGGTTTTGCCACGATCTCATTTCATACCTCCTGCATCCAGCTCTGTGTGCTCAGAAGGGGACGTGTGTGATTGGTTTGAATTGCAGATCATGTGACCCAGCAGGATGACATCACCAGGCCTTTCCTCTCTCTAGTCAAAGAGAGGTCTGTTCATGTTAAGCATTGTGAATAGCTGAGGGGTAAAGTTTTTGCCTCCAGGTACAAGGGTCCTCGGTTCAAATCCCTGAAGGAACCAAAGCTGTGTTGTTTTTTTTTTCTCTTTATCAATGCACAGACCTGATTGAGGTTTCTTTTTTACTTATTTGCACTGTTTGACTAATTACTAAGGAGCACAGAGGACGGGAGTAGAATGACAGCACCCGGGGTTTGAACACTCAGTAGCTGCCTGAGAGGAGTGATGTCTGAGCATGTGCGACCAGGACTGAGAAGCTCTCAGCCCTGGTCATATCCCCTGGAGACGAGCTGTAAACAATGGATCACTAAAGGGGCAGCTAAAACAAAAACGGTACAGAATTTTTAATAATAATGAATGGTGAAAATGTTTGTTATTCATTTGCAAGCTTCCCACGTCAATTTTACTTTGTGGCAAAACCCCATTAAGTAGCAATCTATGATCCTGTACCGCTACAGCATTTGGCAGCTTTTTGTGCTGGTTGCCAAGCAAAATTTGTGAAAGTGTGAACATGATGATTCTGTGTGAGCTGGGGGAAGGGAGAGGTTCTCAGCTGTCATGGACTAAGGCTATGTGCACACAGCAAATGAAAAAATGACGTCTAAAATACGATGGTATTTTGGTATTTGCTGTGTAGACAAAGCCTAAGGAATCACTGGAAGTGAAAAGCTAAGTGTATCTTGTATTTCTAAATTTCTCGAGGTAACTAGAATGGGTATTTGACATTCAGGACTCTGGGAAAGATGGGTGATTTTTTTTTCTCTGTATCTCTCTCACACAAAGCACACATTGATATATCCTGCAGATTATTAAACCTCTGACCTCTACAGATCTGCAGAACAAACTGTACGCTTTATCTGTTTGTGTTTACATGGGACTGCACATCTGTCTCACAAGTGATTTATGTGGGACTGCACATCTGAGTCACAAAAGTGACTTACGTGAGACTGCACAGTACACTTGTGTTCTCTGCCTGTGATTTACAGGGGACTGCACTTCTATCACTAAAGTGTTTTTACGTGGAACTGCACAGTATAGCAGCTTTATTTCTGTGCCACAAAAGTGTTTTACGTGGGACTGCGCATCCGAGTCACAAAAGTGATTTAGGTGGGACTGCACATCTGTCGCAAAAGTGTTTTACGTGGGACTGCAGAGTATAGCTGTTATTTCTGTGCCACAAAAGTGTTTTATGTGAGACTGCGCATCCGAGTCACGAAAGTGATCTACGTGGGACTGCACAGTATAGCTGAACTCTGTGTTTACATGGGACTGTACATTTGTGTCACAAAAGTGATTTACATGGGACTGCTCATCTGAGGCACAAAAGTCCCTCTACCAGGTGCCTTTTTTTTGCGCACATTAGGTGCGTAGAAAGTGCCAAAATCTACAGTATGAACCTGCTCTACTGCGGGTCATAGATTAAGCACTTTCTAGCTAAAAAGCCATAATTCTGGCTCAAGTAAACACTTTTAATGTGTTCTACCTCTTCCAGCAGTAATGCGCCTGGATTTGCTGATATACAGTCAGAAATGTGTAGCTTCGTACGGTTGTGGTGCGACGCGCCTCCAGCACGCCCCGATCTCAGGCGCATTACAAAGTGCCGCGAGCACCGCAGAATGCGCCTAATATTGGAACGCACCTGGTTAAGAATAGAGCGAACGGGGCTGCGCTAGTTTTCAGGCGCAGCCCCGTACATACATCTCGCCCATTGTTTCTAATAAGTCCTGCTAGGATACTGATAATCTTTTGTGTGTATTTGTTGTTCATCTTTGATGTGTATGTATCTTATTTTTCCCTTTTTCCTATACTTGTCCCTGATGATTCCTTGCATTATAATATATAGGGGGGTGAAACGCGTTGTTGACTAGCTAATAGGAGCATCTCTTTTTGATATTGTGTATTATGCTTCTATTTAGTTATATTTGAATTTTTCCAGGGAATATGTGTTGCTTTTTCTATATGTTATGTTTGTAACTGTTTCTTTTGGGCACTATATATATTTAAAGTAGGGCTTTATTAGGACTTGGTAGTGTAAGTTTCTGGTGGGGGCGCCCTTTTTGGGGCGACTACCCTATTTTCTGACAGGTACTTATAGTGGTATTTGAGGGATTAGTGTAGGGTTAAGTGCAAGGTATAACTTTTATCTATATGTTTTATTGATATATTATTAAAAGTTATGTTTTATTGTGTCCTAGGATTATACGGTAATTTGTAATTTTTTGTTGAGGTCCTGCTAGGATCCCTTAAGGCCCCTTTGGCATTTCCCCTGCATGGGATTACTGTTTAACTTGAATGTCTCGCCAGATGCCATTTAAACTTTGTGGCTCCTTTCTTCTTGCGATCATCAGGGATCTCAGAGGCCAGACCCCCAGGAAATTGCAACAAGCCGGATGTGAAGCAGCCTGCGTCCCATCTGGTGCCTCATAGGCTGCGATGGTGCATGGTGCCAGATCTATAGATGATCCACTACTGTTGACTCTGATGTAGCACTGGGGCTCAGTGGTAAATACTGTTGTCCTGCAGCGGGTACCGGGTTCAAATTCCACCAAGGACAACATCTGCAAGGAGTGTGTATGTTCTCCCTGTGTTTGCAAGCATTACTCCAAAAACATACTGATAGGTTAATCTGGCATTTAGATCCTGAGCCCCAATGTGAATAAGGACCTTTATACAGCACTAAGGAATATCATGAAGCTATGTAACTGAATAAAATACATATCTAATTACACTGAAGGATAAGTGAGTCCAGCCATCATGGTTCTGGGCACTGCTATATATTGTCTGGTCATTACTCGTTATAATCAGAATAAGAGAGTTAAAAGGATTGTCTCACTACAAGGATTGCTGCTTTTAATGTTCAAGATCTTGCAAAAACAAGTCACTTTGCAATATGTGTCCATTAACAGTGTCCTACCTATTCCTAGATATCCCCTCTTGTATGGGCTGCATCAGCTCCTCAGGTCGCCATAGCTACAGATCTGTTTGATCTCTCCTGATAGGCTGCCAGCACTGGTTGCTATAGCTACAGGCCTGTTTGATCTCTGCTGATAGGCTTCCAGCGCTGGTTGCTATAGCCACAGACCGGTTTGATCACTCCTGATAGGCTGCCAGCACTGGTTTCTATGGCTCCAGACTGGCTTTCTACTGCGCTATAGGCCCGTCACGCCCTGATTGACGATGATCAGTAGTGATACAGGCCTTTTGAATTGTTTTTAAGGCTCCAGCGCTGGTTGCTATAGCCACAGATCTGTTTGATCTCTCCTGATAGGCTGCCAGCATTGGTTGCTATAGCTACAGACCTGGCTTCTACTGCAGCCTAGTAGAAGCCAGTAAACACGCCCCTGAATTCAAAAGAAAACAGATGAATCAGTGTAGTGAGACAACCCCTTTAATGGCAGATTGTTCTAAAAGTTCTAAAAGTTGCCAGTACTAGATTACAGGAGCTTGTTCTCACAGTCCTGGTGGCCTTTGTGGGTGTAACCTGGTAACAAGCAACAACAAACTCTTCTCATAGGACATAGAGCGCTTCTACTATTTCCAGCAGCCCGGGCTTACAAGTAAGACATGAACTCATACACATATATTTATAACTTATTATCTGATCTTAATGACCTTTATATTCCATCTTAGCTTTATTATTATTAATAATAAGGGTATGTGCACACGGTGTATTTGCAGGGCGTACTTTGGCGGGTAATTGCACTGCAATATGCCCAAATTCATGCTTGCAAATACGGTAAAATCATAGCTCTCATTGACCCGACGTATTCCACATACAGTAGACATGTCACTTCTTTCTGGCGAGTATGCACCGGGGAAAATAAAAGTGATAGGAGGCCGGGCCATAGCTCTGTTAAAATTATGCATTAGCCAGCATGTACTTTCAACAGCAAGCATATTGCGGCATGCACAGGTACGTGCCGGTATACGCCTTTTGAACATACCCTTACAAACAAAAGCACATACTAAGGAGAAAAAAAACTAATGAGCATTTCCGCCTTAAAATATTTAAGGTGGAAATGACCTTTAAACTATATACTGTTTTACACTTATTTTTAATATTTATTGTAGTATTATTTCATACTATATTCAATGTGACATGTGTAATCTAGCCTTATTATTTTGTATACATTGACAATGTCATTTTTGTTAGATGCTGGCTATGGATGTAGAGAAGAGCAAATTGCAGAAACCGAGCCATAGAGCAGATCAATGGTGAGACACCTGATACCCGGCCTCTCTAGTTTATTGCTTTGGCTGTACTATGCACTGAAATAAAATTTGTGCCAAACTCCATCTATCTTCCCATCCAAATAGACAAAATCAGTATAAAACTGCTTTGGGGCTGCTTCTGGGGAAAAAATCTCTATACATATGGCATCCGCTGGCGTTTACAGCCATTTTATTTCAGTCAGATTCCTCTTAGCCCTTCTGCAATGTCTGTCTCAGTCTAGAACAATGAAGACTTCTAAGATATTTTTTAGAACTGTGCCTCTTGCTCTTCCTTTGCTACTCCTCCTGGAAATTTATGAATGCGTTAAAGGGGTTGTCTCACTACATCAATTCATCTTACCTCAGTCCTGTTTTCTCAGTTCCATTTATTTATTCAGGACCATGTTTACTGGCCTTAATAGCCTCCAGTGCAGAGCTACAGAGGACACCAGGTCTATATCTATAGCGACCAACGCTGACAGCCTATTAGGAGAGATTGATCAGGTCTCTATAGCGACCTGAGGATTTGCTGCATCCCATACAAGAAGGGCTATTTAGGAATAGGTAGGACACTGTTAATGGACACATATTGCAAAGTGACTTGTTTTTGCAAGATCTTTAGCATAAAAAGCAATCCTTGTAGTGATACAACCCCTTTAACAACTCAGCGATACCATTATCTACATGGTTGATACTCTCCAGTCAGTGAGGCCGGTGTCAGACTGTGGAGAGACAAACTGAATTAACAAGGGTAGTGGTAATACCCAGATGTCACTTTATTCTTATATTTCCATGACGAGTAACAGAGGAAAGAACAAAGTCGAGGTCCAAAAAAGAAAAAATGCTCCAGAATTATTATTTTATTTTGAGACAAAAATTGTTTGAGAACTGACAGGTCATTCAGCTTGAGGTACACAAAATTATTGTATCATGGAACTGGATACCAATGTAAGACATGATGATACTTAAAGAGGTTGTCTCATCTCAAAGTTTCATAGGATGCATGAATGAAATAATGCTGCTTTGCTCTGTCACTTCCTGGTCAAGCTGTCTGTAATTAGCATATGAGCTCCCTGTATTCAGACCTCTGCTAATTAGATAAATCTCATGCTGTCAGGACCAGGGAAACTTCAGAGTTAAAGTAAACAGCAGTAATTACTGTCTTTTGTCTGAAAGATCAGATAACAAACTAGCTTTCACTGTCTGGAGTTCTGTGCTGTGCGACCTGTGTGATGATGTCACTCCCTGCTATCAGATAGAACAAACAGCAGGGAGGAGAAGTACACAGGTTGGTCACTTGGAGAACCAGACAGAGCACAGTAGGTGATAAGATCACTTGTAGCTCCTTAACAAAAAAAATGAACAACGCAATATATTTGGAAAACATCTTTATTTAGTGTTCCCAACATGTTAAAAGCTAATCTTTGTAGCGAGACAACCACTTTAAAGGGGTTGTCTCACTACACTGATTTATCTTACCTCAGCCCTGTTTTCTTGGTTTCACTGACATGCAATTCTTGGATCGCATCCGCAAGACGGACCGGTCAGGCGCAATGCAAACACGCAGCGGCGATCTCTCA
The DNA here is from genome assembly GCA_025379985.1 of Phyllomedusa bahiana. Taxonomy (NCBI): domain Eukaryota; kingdom Metazoa; phylum Chordata; class Amphibia; order Anura; family Hylidae; genus Phyllomedusa; species Phyllomedusa bahiana. Next base: position 140,602 of record JAODAL010000324.1, read on the forward strand.
TGTGAATGCCGCTGCATGTCCTCATTGCCGGCAGTGATAAAGTCAATGCTAATTGTTAGATGCGTCTCTGGGTCCGTTCTGATGGACCCAGAGACGCATCAGAAAAGTGAATGTTCATATGGAGGCAAGACGCTATGTGAACATACCCTTACCCTTGAAAATCTTTGTTCAAAACAGAGAGTAGCTTATGCTTGCTCATGACTTTCCATTCTGTTCTATGGGAGTTCTTGAGTTCAAGTGAGCGGTGTATTCAGCTGTTATCAGGACTCAGGTCAAGCGCAAGTGCAACCTACTCTCTGTTCTGAACAAAGATATTTGGGGACCCATTATTCTGAAAGGTTCAGGCACGAGAGGTCGGATCTCCACCTATAAGACATTTATGGCATATACTACTGATATACCATAAATGTCTGACTTTGGAACACCCCTTTAAGTGAGTTATTCCTGTAAGAAGCAGTAATTTTAAGATAGCGAGAGACATTCAAAGTAATACTCTGTTCACACTACCGTCATGGTTGGAAAGGAAAGTATTATGGCAGTGCCAGAGCTGTTAAATGACAAACACTAATGGCGCCCAACGGCCCCCATTAACATATAATGGAGTCCATCGGGTTCTGCTGTGGTTGTGTTATTTTGGCAGGAAGAATAGCACGGCATGCTGCACTGTTCTTCCTGTCAAATCTGATGGAACTGCGTAAACATAGCCTAAATTGTATATTTACTGACATAGATTATACACATATTGGAGATGGCCATATGCATTTATTAGTTTTTTTTGTTTTTTTTTTCTATTGTCTCTTTCATGATATTTTCTGCCTGTATAAAGTGTTGCAAGCAGAACTGTACATTTCATTACTCCACAAAAGACGCTGCTAAGGTGTGACGAAGATACTTGCCCAAAAAATCATGAAATTCCATTGGACGTGTATGGCAAACCAGAAATTTACCGCTGGAGGACGGCTTACGATGAGGCGTATAATATGGACAACCAGGTTTGTTCCTATCTTAGTTGGGATTTTTGTAGCGATTCCGTGAAGTGCAGAATTGTGATCCATGTTTTTTTCTTTTATAGGGCAAATGGAAGTGACAGGAGTCTGGTAAGTAGGGTCGATATAGTTACGGACGACTTTTCCAATGGGAGCTGAAGTGGATGCCTAAAATGACTTTATGTTTTTACATCATCATATCTTTTTAGGGCAAATGGATGTAATGGAAAACCCATCTGAAAACCCTTCTCTTCAGGATAGCCAGGATAGCCTACAACCTAGAAAAATCCTGCTGTCACTACACCCTCACAAACATGTCTGCCCCTCACCTTCTGTCTCTTTCCCCCTTCCTTGTAGATTGTAAGCCTTCACAGGCAGGGACCTCTCTCCCTCTGTACCTGTTGTTAGCCACAGATTGTCAATATTGTACCTGTTTAACTTATGTTATGTATGTAACCCCCTGAATGTACAGCGCCCTGGACTCAATGGCGCTATAAAATAAATAATAATAATTATAATAATAACGGAGGCATCATTGGAATAGACACCATAAACTACTACATTACTCCTGCAGAGGCAGAAAAGTGATTGCATAGAGCGCCTCCTTGTTAGTAAGAGTTATACCTGTGGACAATCAGTATAGCCACTGCTGGGGCCATACCAGTGGCAATTGACTGATCACCAGATGCCCAAAAGCTCAGGAACAAAGTTGGCCAAATCTGCTGATTTTAACAAGCCTGACCAACTATAAGTATGGGAGAGTGCTGGTTGCCGCTGTGACAGATGATGTAGGGGGCAAAAAGGGTCAGATATGTTAAATTTCAGTGTTCAATCCTTTTATAAGATAAGCCAACAGCAGAGATGTCTGACAGAGACTTATCTCCCTCCTCCTATTGAGAACACATACACTCACCGGCCACTTTATTAGGTACACCATGCTAGTAACGGGTTGGACCCCCTTTTGCCTTCAGAACTGCCTCAATTCTTCGTGGCATAGATTCCACAAGGTGTTGCAACGATGCTCAATTGGTACCAAGGGGCCCAAAGAGTGCCAAGAAAATATTCCCCACACCATGACACCACCACCACCAGCCTGAACCATTGATACAAGGCAGGATGGATCCATGCTTTCATGTTGTTGACACCAAATTCTGACCCTACCATCCGAATGTCTTAGCAGAAATCGAGACTCATCAGACCAGGCAACGTTTTTCCAATCTTCTACTGTCCAATTTCGATGAGCTTGGGCAAATTGGAGCCTCAGTTTCCTGTTCTTAGCTGAAAGGAGTGGCACCCGGTGTGGTCTTCTGCTGCTGTAGCCCATCTGCCTCAAAGTTCGCCGTACTGTGCGTTCAGAGATGCTCTTCTGCCTACCTTGGTTGTAACGGGCGGCTATTTGAGTCACTGTTGCCTTTCTATCAGCTCGAACCAGTCTGCCCATTCTCCTTTGACCTCTGGCATCAACAAGGCATTTCTGCCCACAGGACTGCCGCTCACTGGATGTTTTTTCTTTTTCGGACCATTCTCTGTAAACCCTAGAGATGGTTGTGTGTGAAAATCCCAGGAGATCAGCAGTTTCTGAAATACTCAGACCAGCCCTTCTGGCACCAACAACCATGCCACGTTCAAAGGCACTCAAATCACCTTTCTTCCCCATACTGATGCTCGGTTTGAACTGCAGGAGATTGTCTTGACCATGTCTACATGCCTAAATGCACTGAGTTGCCGCCATGTGATTGGCTGATTAGAAATTAAGTGTTAACGAGCAGTTGGACAGGTGTACCTAATAAAGTGGCCGGTGAGTGTACCCTCTCAGCCAAACTGAACATATATGGGTATGAGGAAGATGAGAGGAAGAGTTGTCAGCCAAGAACTATTCAATGTGTATGAGCACTTTAAGAGAGAGTTGTCCAAACAAGACAAAACTTTTAATATTGCTCTACTTTCCGAAATGAACCTGAGACCCCTTTATTGCAAACCAGTTTTATTTAGGTGAGTGTAGGTTGTCACAAATTGTAACAAAGAGGAAACACATTCTCACTGCAGGTCCACAATACACTATTTTCTATCAACGCTGCCAATGTGCGGTGCTGGCATTAGGGAAAGGGCATTCGATGTACTGAACTCTAGAACAGCTCAATCATAGACTCTCTGGATTTTCCAACGCCGACCCATTTGACTGCAAATAAAAACAAAGCATAAGTGACTTCTCATATGATTGTTAATAGCAGACTAAACTGGTATATAGATATTATATCAGGAATAATGTGCCCCCTACTATACAATGTAAGAATATAAATTTTTTCCTAGAAGTTCTGACACCAAGTGCATGAAGCTGGAGACTAAGAACTCAGAGATGACTGCTTATACTCACAGTATTGGGTAGATTATTGTTTATTATACTAGCTTAGCTAGTATTATATATGGAATAATGTGCCCCCAACTATACAATGTAAGAATATAAAATGTTTCCTAGAAGTTCTGACACCAAGTGCATGAAGCTGGAGACTAAGAACTCAGAGATGACTGCTAATATTTCTCATAGTGTATAGTATTGGGTAATTCTTTTTTTTATTATACTAGCTCAGCTCCTGTAGAACTTATTTTTAAAAAGTAATACAGCGATTAAAATTAAACTCATGCTTCATAAAGTAGCAGCTGGTGTGTATTACATACATGCCAACTCTCCCGCTTTTGGCAGGGGGGGGTCCCGCTAATTGGGGTCCCCCCCCCCCGCCCTCCCCGGCAGAGTGGCATTCCTCCCGCTGCGGCACCAGAGTAGCACTGGTGCGTTACTCTGGCGCCGCCGGGCCGCTGCTACAGGCGGGTGAAGCGGCCGCTCCCCCGCACGGCGCGTCTTACTGTGCAGGGAGGAGGCAGGATGGATCGCTCCCTCCTCCCCCTGTATGTACAGCGCCGGCCGGTGTGCACTGTACATACTCCTCAGGGTCGCAGGGGGAGTGAGTGCAGCTGCGCGTCACTCCCCCTGCGACCCTGAGGAGATCGTCCGGAGCTGGCCGTGCTGCAAGGAGCCTGGTGAGGTAAGTGACTTTTATTATTTTATTTCTATTAGCTATAGGGGGGGCAACTACCTGGCTAATGAAGGGGGCAACTACCTGGCTACAACAAAGGGGGGCATCTACCTGGCTAACAAAGGGGGCAACTACCTGCCTGTAAGGGGCACTACCTGGTTATGGGGGGCTACTACCTGGCTATAAGGGCATCTACCTGTCTTTCTTCCAAAGCGATTATGCAGTTAGACGGATTGGGTGTGGCTTATTGAAGGGGCGCCGCACTCTTCAATCTCCTGCTTTTTCATTTTCAAAAGTTGGCAACTATGGTGTATTATGATATGCAGCAGCAGGAAAACAGCACTGTATTATACTCATTGCAGCTGCTGAGGAGCCTCTTTGTAACATATCAGTTAATCAACAGTTGTCCCAGGAAAATAAACTTTCCCTAAAAACTGTCTAAGGGCAGCACAGCCTCTCAGTGGTAGCACTGTTGCCTTGCAGCGCTGGGGTCCTGGCTTCATATCCCACCAAGGAAGGACACCATCTGGAAGGAGTTTGTATGCTCTCCCTGTGTTTACGTGGGTTCTCTCTGGGTACTCAGGTTTTCCCCCACAATCCAAAAACATACAGATAGGTTAATTTGGAATTTAGATTACGAGTCCCAATGGGGACAGGGATCAATGAGAACAATGACAATCTCTGTACTGCACTTTGGAATAGAACGACGCTATATAAATGAATAAAGTAATACTAATGATTGCTCCTACATGAAGAGATAAGTGGTGCCCATGTAGCGCCGCTTATCTCTGTTTAGTTATCAGAATAACATTTATATGGTTGATTAAAAAACATCAACTATTAATTATCAAAACTGTCTAATTGTAAAGCTGTTTTTGATGACCACAGCAACCAATGTGAGCTCAGCTTTCATGTTCTGCTCTGGAAAAATTAAATCTGAATTCTTATTGGTTGCTATGGGCAACAAAGACAGTTATTCAAAACCATTTTATTTGAAATCAATACGGTAAATTAAGGTAAGAATCAAATATACCATACATATAAACTCAGACATTATAATGATGATGTAGTTATCAGAACATTATTCCCTTCCAAGTGGAGAGGATCAAACAATGTAGAAATTACACATTTCAAGGGACAATACCTATTGACCAAGTCGGTTATTGCAGTTACACAGTTTTGATTAACGAAATCCATTGGTTCCAAATGGTGGAAAAATTCTAACGAGGTGCATTATAATGTAATGGAATGCAGCACAGAATAATATTTAGTCAAATACAATATCATTTTTTACATTGATTTCCAACTTAATTAACATCTGAATTGAACATTTTTTTGATTTCTACTAATAGTCCGCATGAATCTGAAGAACGTTTAACATATTTGCATCTGATGGAGCTGAAATATGTGACTTTAGATACATTTACTCAGAATTGTACGCATACCTGGCACTCCAATGTGATTCTCTACAAATCTGATATAGTTCTGAGCCTTGGCAGGAAGGTCTTCCCATTTCCTGGCACCTGTGGTGTCACTCTTCCAGCCTGGCATCGCTTCATATTCCACTTCTACCTTCTGTAAAATTTCTTGGTTTGCTATGAAAGGAAATAATAGAAGCATGTAAAAATTGCATTTGCAATTCATCTGGAGCCTTGTCCCTGCTGCTCCTATGTTGTGCCATTATCCATATCTAGGTGTCGCTAGAAATGACAGGGCGCCATAGCAAAATGAGATGGGCCCACACCACTATCGAATAACAGAAACTTAAACAGCTAAATTAGCAGTGTAATGTAGTACACTAGAAATGATGTGTATTCTGTATTGTCATAAAACATTTCTTATATTGCTAGTCAACCATTTCTGTAGCTTAAGACCTCCACCCCCCTTTTTACAAATGGACTTTGTAGCCTGTGACTGTGAAACATCACCTAGTCCTTTAGACAATTCTATTACCCCACTTGTTTTTATAACCCAGTGCTGTCTCTGCTATGCCGCATATTTATGTAAATTTTATGGCCTTAAGTATATACAGACTCCAACCAGATATAACAAGAAAAGCCAGGCAGATGTGCCCTATGACATGCCCACAGCCATCAAAGACTAGCCACAAAGTTCAGAGTTCACTGGCCTGCCCACACAGAGTTCACAGCCCGTGAATGCCATCTAGTGGAGACAGTGAGCAACAGTCCTCATTAAGCATCAAGGGTCCGCCCACCTCATTAAATCTCCAGCCAGTGAAGTGCGACCTAATTATCCTAATTAGCTGATGGGAGGTGTGGAAACCTGAGATGGTGAGTTGTGCCTATAAGACCCATGGTTAAGGAGTTAGTTCTTTGTACATAGTTGGGGTTCAATTCTGGATTGAGCTGTGTTCCATCCCTTTTCTTCCATACCCCTGGATTTGAAAGCTGAAGCATTGTAAGTGTAAGGACTTTCTAAGTTTTCTCCCTTTGATTTAATAACTGTTTGAGAACGTATGTCATATTTATTGTTATGGTATTTTTTTATGTAAGCACTGTACCTCTTTTCATATTAAAATATAAAAAAATTAATAAGTTAGTTCTGGTTGCTACAAAGACCCATTACCTTGAAGACGTGTTTTTAACCCTGTAGCTGCTGGACAGCAGTGAGGTAACCTTCTAAGTGTTTTTAAGTAAATTTTTGGATCAGAGTTCTTCCCTCTGATTTCCTTTTCTTTGGATTATTGAGGAAGGTGGTGGCAGCGGATATTTTTTGGGTGCTGGAACTGTCTTGGGGTGTGATTTATGCTTGATTTGCCACCTGAGTGAGAGGTGAGTGCAAAGTGGAAATAAATCAACTCCATTACATTGGCCCCCAGTCACGTGCTGGTGTTTGTGTACATGACAAGCAGCAATTATTAAGTATGGATGATATATCAGATTACCCACACATTAGTGCTAGACAACAGAAAGACACCAACTTGTTCTTCCTACAAAAATTCACAACGGGCGACATGTCCCAATACAAATGCGCCATTGTTTTGGTGTATTTTGCGCCAAAAAAACTGTTGGCTCCCTATTCTCTATATAAATGAACTGTAGTACACCAAAACCAGGTGCATTATAAGTCAGGTACGACACATTTGCATGCGACTAAAGTAAGCGCATTAAATAAGCTAGCAATGATATGTTATGCGCCTATGCGCATATGATATGCTCATCAATTTTACAATGCAATGTATAAAACATGCCAGATTTTTCTCAGGTTTGTTCATTCAGGTGCACGTTACACTGACTTAAAACTAGCGTGGTGGCGCCTCTTTTCGGATATGTCGCCCAATGTTCTTGCACCTGAGTGGGTCTCCTCAATCTCCAGGCCCCATAGCAGCTGCTATGGCTGCCACGGATATAGTTATACCCATGATCCACACTGATAGAAGGATGTTTGGTGGATTTCCCATCTTTTAAACATGAATTCATATAGAAAAGAAATGTGCATCTATGGATATCTTTCTACTGATTGTCTGGCTTCATTGTGTTGTCGTTGGGGTGTCTGCTTTAGGAAGTTCATTTTTGTAGATATATCTAATGATACAACTTCTCTAGGGAAAGCTCACATGAAGTGGCCAGCCACATACACCCGCAGCTACAACCACAGATGGTGGCCTGGTTTGGAAATATTTTGTAAAACGGTTGAAACATTTTGCAGGTAAACCCAATTCTACCTGCAAAACCACACAGCTATTAAAATTAAGTGAAAATAGCCACATAGCTTGGTGGATTAAATTACTGCTTAACAGCAAAATTACTCAGCCTATATGAAAACAGTGGACATGGTCTCGGCTGGCCAATCCATGTGACCTCACCCTCAGACTAAGCCTTGATAGCTATGGCTATGATTAAGGGTCGAGTATGACCTGAAACGCGTCAGCATTACTGCTGCCATTTGTTGTCTCCACGGTTTTATCTTGGTTAATAAAAACCTCCAGCTTTGCATTGATCTTGGAGTTGCTGGCAAATTTTTCTTCTCTTCATCTTTATGGACTCATGCTTCCAGAGAGCAGCCGTGCAGCCCTGTAACCAAGGAGTGGTGAGCTGGCAAAATTGTTGTATGTGTTTCTAAGCCTTGATAGCGCAGAATTTTAAAAACTGGTGCACTGTCTTCTGCGTAGTGTTGCACCTGAGAAGTTGGAGTATGACGCAAGGACTCTTCCTTTAGTGTCCTTGTTTAATGCACCACCCGTTTGGGTCCGACCATAGACCTATTACTGCATAAAGCCAAAAGGCCAGTGGGTGAAGAGTCCCCCATATGTAGGCTTTTCTTCGGTGTACTCAAGGCTTCCATAAGTAATTACAAAGGATGAAGCATCTGGGGCCCCTGCCCATTACAATTTCCTGTTTGGTGAAATATTAACTGGCCCCTTTATTTTCTGAATTTGAGCAGGACCCTGAGAGCAGTACTGCCAATACTGCTTGATGTCAGCCCTGGGGGGTACAGATAAAAAAAATTAGCCCTTTCTTAAAGGGGTTGTCTCACTAGAAGTATTGCTTTTTATGTTAAAGATCTTGCAAAAACAAGTCACTTTGCAATATATGTCCATGAACAGTGCCCTACCTATTCCTAGATATCCCCTTTTGTATGGGCTGCATCAGCTCCTCAGGTCACTATAGATACAGACCTGTTCAATCTCTCCTGATAGGCTGCCTGCACTGGTCGCTATAGCTACAGACCTGGCTTCTACTGCAGCCTAGTAGAAGCCAGTAAACACGCCCCTGAATTCAAAATGGAACCAAGAACACGGGACTAAGGTAAGAGGAATCAATGTAGTGAGACAAGCCCCTTAAGCTTGCTTATAGGACCATATGTCCACATCCAGTGTACCTTAAAAACTAATCTGCTCTACAGCCACATGGTTTTGCTCAGCTAAAGAAGATGCTGAGAGCACCCTTCTGAGCTGCATCCCAAACAGACTATAACAGCCTATTTTACTTAGGGTTTCAGGGTCTGTTCTAATGATGTCCCTTTGATGAATATTGCCCCAGCAGCACTAGTGGTTTGGCAACATTGGCAAGATGGAGGATGTTGAGCATTAGTCACCATGCCTCCAACTAAAGATTGGTTTACAGCCATAAACCTATGTCTCTTGGTCTGACCTAACGTCAATTTCCCATTAACACATAAAGCCACAAGTATCATGAGAACTGAAATTCACAAACCTGGAACGTATGGGATTCTCTTTCCATTGAGCCTGTATGCTACGCCAACTTTAATCTCATCCAGAGAGTCTAAAATATCCAGTTTTGTAAGTGCCAAGCTGAAAGTAAAAATCAAGTTGTTAGTACATTGTAGACATTGAAGCCATCTTCTGACATATAGTTGGTCCCTATAAGCTTTCTATTGATGGAGGCATCAGCTCAAGGAATCCCATGGATGTAGGCAAAGGTCTAGATCATTTCAGATGCAGTTCACCTGTAAGTCTTATAAGAGAAGTTTCATACAAAGTACATTGAGAGTATTTGTAGTTTATTGGGTCTAAACTTTGGATGTTTTCTATTTCATTGCAGGAAACCTAAGACTATTTTTGCAATTGACACCATGAATCTGAACGCTTGATGCCTGCTGAAAATTTACGATACCTGCTGTAATGTGGCCATAGACATCAACAGGAGAATCCAAACTTAATAAAATATCCAAAAAATAGTTTTTATAAGAAAAGTAATTTTGCTGGCCAGTCCAATTTTTTGGGTTTTCTATAGTCTATTCTTTGTATTGTGCATTTTCTCTGTGTGTTTGATTGATAATTCATAGACTTACGCAGTGAAGCCATTGATCATATGGGCATATCTTAAAATGACCAGGTCTAACCAGCCGCATCTCCTTTTCCGGCCTGTGGTTACTCCCCATTCATGACCACGAGTCTGGAGAAGGTTACCAATCTCCTAAGAAAGAGGGAAGGATTTAGTGTTCGATGATTCATGTACTGGAAGAAAATAGATTTTATTTTTAAAGATAAACTTCTGCATCTACAAGAAACATTGCAAGGAGGCGAAACTCAGGCTTGATATTGGTCATTGGTGCCAGTTATAAAATACATGGCTTTTATGGTGTAAGATGGGTATAGTCATGGTTTGTCTATAAGTTTAGGGCATGTAGGAAGCTATTAACTCAAGTTTTAAAGGGGAACCCCACCCATTTGCATTTCTACATATTCAGTAAGATTTCCTATGAATGTCTAAACTGTAAACAAAGGGACAACAGTGCTCTTTCAAAACCAGTGCTTCTTAGGGTTTGACCCCACGGCACCGGTTACTTGTCCCCACGGCACCGGTTACTTGTCCCCACGGCACCGGTTACTTGTCCCCACGGCACCGGTTACTTGTCGGTTTTACAAACCATCTGGAAGTCGACAAGCAACGCTCCCCATAGACTTCTATGGAAAATCCATACAGCAGTCCCCACTGCATGGATTTTCCGCCGGACAGTGTTTTAGACCACCGGCGGTCCGGTTTTCGGGCTGAACATGTGGGTGCGAAGGAGGAGGGCTTGAATCCACAAACCGTGGAGAAAAGCCGCCCCCCCTGCGTGCCAAAAAAGACCGAATACCGGTTGGGATTTCCAAACCGGTATTTGGTCGGTGCCGTGTAGACACAACCTTAGGCTTTACTTAGTCATATTCAGTTTCACATAGGAAATACAACGAAGATCCTTTGACTGTAAATGGCAGACAATGAGCCAAAGTAGCATGGTGTTTAAATTAAATCCTTAGGGCGATATGTCCCATTAGGGCTGCACCATTCTTTTGGTGTATTTTGCGGCAAAAAATTTTTGACTTCCTATTCTCTATAGAAATGAACTGTAGTACACCAAAACCAGGTGCATTATACATCAAGCACAACACATTTGAATGTACCAAATGATATGCTATGTGCCTAGATTAGGCGCATCAATTATACTATGCAAGGTAGACCAAAAGCCAGATTAATTCATTCAGGCCCCCTATACACTCATTTAATGCTCCTTAAAACTGGCGGCGCCTCTTTTCTGACAGCGTTCTCTTTATAATAGGCTGCGCCATTGAGAAAACCTTGTTTTGATATATAATGAAAATTCTGAGTTAACAGGGGTTAACCCTTCTAATAACTAGGGATTGTTCAAAGTGAAGAACACCTTTAAATGTTTTGTCTCCTTAAGGCTATGTTCACATGGGTTAAATACGAGCGAAATGCGCCCCAGTCATTACGGTCATCCACAGTTCTCATAGAGAACTATGGATTACGCCTCCACTTCCCGCTCGGACAATATGACGCGCGGGGAGAGAAGTGACATGTCAATTACTAGCGGCGAATACGCGCCGCTAGTAATGAATGTCTATGGGGCCGGCGGGACGGGCCGATCGGTGCAAGCTCCCGAAGTCCCGGCGTAATTGCGGGCCGTACTTACGCCCCGCAATTATGCCGTATGAACTTAGCCTTAGAGAGACCCTCCTCATGTACAGTCATATGAAAAAGTTTGGGCACCCCTATTAATCGTAATCATTTTTAGTTCTAAATATTTGGGTGTTTGCAACAGCCATTTCAATTTGATATATCTAATAACTGATGGACACAGTAATATTTCCGGATTGAAATGAGGTTTATTGTACTAACACAAAATGTGCAATATTAGTTATTAGATATATCAAATTGAAATTTCTGTTGCAAACACCCAAATATTTAGAACTAAAAATGATTTAGATTAATAGGGGTGCCCAAACTTTTTCATATGACTGTATCCTAGTACGACATATAGATGAAATATATGAGTCACAGATTATTCCTACATTGCATCAACTTGATTTATATATGAATTACACAGACTCTCATTGATTTCAGTGGATTTTGTGTCTTTCCTAATTTCCGCTGTGTTGTATAGAGAGCGCACCTAACACTAGCCCAGTGACAAGAAAGATCCAACATGGCAAGATTATGCAACGTAACAGCGTTTGTAAGTAGTTCAAACACTGTATTGTGACATATATTTACCGCTTAGCTTTAGGCTAGGGCTACACTGCATCGGACAAAAAACGGCCAAAAGTGGGCATTTTTTCCCAATGCATGACCGTGGTTTTTGTCATGTTTTGTGCAAAAACCGCGGTCACTTCTCATTTTTTTTTTTTCATCGCCCACACAATTGTATTGTATGGGAAGACAGCGAAAAAAAATAAAATTGCTGGTGTATTATACAACATGCTGTATAATACGCCGGCGCTAGAAGACAAGCGAAGAAAAGACGAGCTGTGGAGACTGTAGCTCATCTTTTCTATTGTAGTCTATGGGGCTGTACGACATTCATATTTTTGGCGCTTTTAAAATCCTATGTTTTAAAATCCGATATGTTCTGATTTTTTTTTCTTTTTAGAGGGGTTTTGCCTTGAAGCTTGCTACGATCCGGCCTGAGAAAATAGGGAGATGACCGCAGTTGCACAATTCACCCCATTTTTGTCTATGGCAGTTCCGAATATATAGCCAAGCCAGTGTGCTCAGATATATTCGGAACTCCGATAGATATGAATGGGAAGAGACGCGCAAAGACTACCATCTCCCCATTCACTGAGGTTAGCTCGTGGCAGTCTCAGAAAGGGATTTTGCTTTGTGGGTAACACAGTCATTGGACCATTCTACCTATAACTATGTCATTTCTGCTTTACTACCACAATATTGTTTGTAATGTAAAATGTATCACATTTGAACAAGACTTTTTTTAATGATATTTGAAATTGAGCCAACTCACATTTATTTGCTCTGTTGGGAAGGCTCCTATACCCACTCTGGTGGTATAGGCTTTAACCACACCATATACATCTCCTATATTCTGAGGGGGGATTCCTAGTCCGGTACAGACACCTCCCACTGTACAGTTTGATGATGTTACAAAAGGGTACGTACCTGCAATAAAGATGCGATAATGGTGAACAAAAAATTGTACAAAATATATAAATACAAAATATTTCAAGTAGGGAACATGCATTGAATTGTCTAAAGCCCAAAGGACATAGCTATAAAGGGTTCAGAGGTAGCAGTCTCTACCAGGCACTGGAGCCTGAGAAGACCACTCATGTGAAAGGTGTGGCCCCCCAAAAAAGTGCAATCTTCTCTTTCCCCTAACTCCCCAGCTATGCCACTCCAGTTCAGTTTGAGGCCATGTTCACACGGCGTATTTTGGCGCGCATTTCGCTGCGTATTGTGCGTTATACGCGGTGAAATGCGTGCCACAATTACGGTAATGTATAGCTCTCATAGAGAGCTATGGATTACGCTTCGTCCCCCCATGCGTACAATACGATCGTACGATCGTACCGTGAACAATGCATGTCAATGGGGCCGGCGGCCGTGCTTTGGGAATACGCGCTGATCAGCGCAACCCCCAAAACACATGGCGTATTGCGGCGCGTACTGTACATGACGCAATTACACCATGTGAACATACCCTGGATGTACACCAAGGAAAAGGCAATCAGCTTCCAAAACTGCCACAGATACAGGTAGTTGCAGATTATGGTTTTATTTTTTATTTTTTGTAAAAAATTGTACTCAGTGTGCTCCCATAGCTAGCACGTCCACTAATCACATATTAATTACTCATCTTTAGGTTGCCTTCACACAGCACAGTTTTGGTGCAGTTTTAACTGCGCTCCAATTAAACTGCCTTTATTACCAGCAAGTTTTTTTTCACTTATCCAAACTGTTTGGAAAGTGAGTAATCAATCAGTGTGATTGTATCCACAAGACTTCAAACACAGTCATTGATTACTTACTGGAAACACCTTTCTGAACAATTTAGACAACGGAAAGAAGCTTGCTGGTAATAAAGGCAGTTTAATTGGAGCACAGTTAAAACTGCACCAAAACTGCCTTGTGTGAAAGTCCCTTTAGGTTTTTTTTTTACACAGCACAGTTTTGGTGCAAGCTGATTTCAGTTCTCTAAACTGTTTGGAAAGTGAATAATCCATTAGTGTGATTGTAATTCACCAGACTTCAAACACAGTAATTTTCAAACAATTTAGATAACTGAAAGAAGCTTGCTGGTAATAAAGGCAGTTTAAATTGAGCGCAGTTGAAACTGCACCAAAACTGCGCTGTGTGAAAGCACCCCTAAAATAGGCCTTTGCTGTGTATTCCTGGGAAACCCCTTTAATAGGGTGAATAGGGTGAAAAGCGTTTCTTTGTAACTATCCTCTGTGAATATTGGGTCTCTGTGAATAGTTGATTACATCAATAAGTGAATTTAACTCAATTTGCATTGTATGCATTTAATCAGCTGGTCCTGCAGTGACAATTAGTCTGTGTGAAGACTGAAATTAATGAATGAAAGAATAGCATAATTACAGTCCTAGTACTTTATAATATGTCCAACCCATAGGCTAATTACTGTAGAACAGCTTTCTAGTCATTAAGTAGATACTTGGTTTCATCATCATTATGTAATTCATTATATTAATCTATAATGTTATTATACGTGTTCTCTCTGTCACACACCAGTGACCCTATGGCAGAAAGAGCAGGACAAATCTGTTCATTATTTCTGACATTCCTCTATAGAATAGATAGTTTAATCCATGAGGCCAATAGAGTTGCAAAATGTGTACAAAATGCAAGAATAAAAGGTATTTAAATACTGTAAATTCAGTATATTATGAACTGTGGATTCATAGTTACATAGTAATACAGTTGAAAAAAGACTTATGTCCATCAAGTTGAGCCAAGGGTGGATGAAGGGAGGGGAATAGGGAGTTTTTTAAACTCAGTTTCCCCTACTGATGAAGAATATGGAATCCATAAGGCAAGAACCAATCTGCCCGAAAGGAAGATTTCATTCCTGATCCCAAAGTTGCTATCAGACTGGATCCAGATGTTTTATACGGCTACATAAGTATTATATTATTTCGTTTTAGGTAGTTATCTATGCCTTTCTTGAACCCTCAACTGTTCTTGCTATGACCAGCTACTCAGGCGGCTATTCCACAGATTCACAGTTCTTATGGTGAAGAACGCTTTTCTCTTCTGGAAATTAAATCCTTTTTTCTCTAGATGAAGGAAATGTCCCCTTGTCTTTTGAGGGTTTTTTACATGAAATAGCTTTCCCCCATGCTTTTTGTAGGAGCTATTTATATACTTAGATAAATGAATCATGTCTCCCCTGAGCCGTTTTTTCTCAAGGCTAAAAAAGTTAATTCTTTTAACCTCTACTCATTAATAAGATGCTCCATTCCCCTTATTAGTTTGGTTGCTCGTCTTTGCACTTTTTATAGCTCCATTACCTCCTTTCTATAAACTGGAGTCCAGAACTAAACAGCATATTTCAAGTGAATGCGCACCAATGCCTTATACAGCGTTAATATTCCTGCAAGTATATGCTTCTTTTAATACATGCCAATACCCTGCTGGCTTTAGAGGCATCTGATTGACATTGCGTGCTGTTCTATAATCTATGATTTACAAGTATACCCAGATCCTTGTCAACAAGCAATTCTCCCAGTTTTTTTTATGCCCTAGGGTATATAATGCCTTCAGATTATTAGTACCCAGATGTGGAACTTTACATTTGTCCACAGTGAACCTCATTTGCCAATTGGATGCCCAAACCCTCAGTGTATCCAGGTCTGCTTGCAATTTATGAACATCTTCCATAGATTGTACTACATTAAATAGCTTGGTGTTATCTGCAAAAATGGAAGCAGTGCTATTAATCCCCTCCCTTATATCATTAATAAATACATTGAAAAAAAGAAGACCCGGTACTGAGCCGTGGGGTCACCACTTATAACCGGGGACCATTCAGAGTAGAAATCATGAGTTATTATTGGAAATAATAAAAAAAAGCTTGGCTTGTTGATGGACATGACTCCTATTTCTTTCTACATTACATAAGGGTCCAGTGCCTGCACATATGGCACTTCCTAGAACGCACATCATAAAAGCAAAATTTGGTGCTAAAATTAAAGCTATTCCTACCAAAACTATTAGAGCGACATGTATGTACGGGATTGGGCCAGTATTCTGGTGTCCTTTCAGCCCAAAAACTGGCGCACCCCTGTTCTCTAGATGAGGACACTCCAAAATTAGGCGCGCTATGAGGTGGCTAGTCTCAGCTATCTCTCTCTACTCTCGTTAGTGTAGGGATGCATCCAGATTGTCGTATAGATTGCTGCATGGGATAGGTGTTCGCTCTGAAGCTATCTATACAAGACAGGGGACAGAGGATTCCAGCTGCTGTCTCTATAAAGCATCAGCTACAGGTGACGTCACTATTTGGATTTTGTTTACCAACCAAAGTCAATGTCAAGAAGCGCAGCATTAGCTCCTTCCACCAAAATCTTCTTTGGAGATCCATGAAGAGCTTCATACATGAAGTATACGCCATCCCGAACCATTGGCCGTATTTTTTCAGCGTACACCTGTAACATTAGAGATGCGTATAAGGGACGAGTAATAGTTGACAAGTAGTTTAATGCGAAGCTCCAATTTAGAGAATCACGAGCCGTCCTCCAATTACACCATCATTCATAAGTGGATTGTGGAGAAGTCCCATCCTCAGGTGCTGTTTGTGGCAGCCTGTATTCCATGAGTGCACCTCTCACAGTGATTAGCCTACCTTTAGTTTCTTCAGTTGCCCTTCTATATCTACCTCCAGATTTGGAAACATTGACTTATGCTGATGCGCCAGGTTTTTGAACCTACAAAATACAACATTAATGGTGTAAACTCAGTATCACAAACTAAAAAAGATAGATAGATAGACAGACAGACAGATAGATATAGGAGATAGATAGATAGATAGATAGATAGATAGATAGAAATATGAGATACATACATGGACGGATATGAAATAGATAATAAGTAGGTAGATAGATGAAAAATAGATAGATAGATATAAGGTAGGTAGATAGATCTGAGATAAAGTGATATTAGATAGATAGATAAATCAATATAGATTTGAGATAGATAATAGGTTGGTGAGTAGGTGGATAGAAAGATATGAGATAGAATTATATAGGATAGATAGATGAATATAGATATGAGATTGATACACAGACAGATCTGAGATAGATAATAAGGTAGGTGGATGTATAGATAGATACGTGCAAGATAGTTTGATATAAGATCGATAGATGGATATGAGATATAGATATGTATTAGATACATATGAGATAGATAGGTATAAGATAGATAAATAGACAATACCGGCTCATATATCCAAGCCATGATAAGCGAGATAGATATAAGATTGATAGAGATATTAGATAGATAGATAGATAGATAGATAGATAGATAGAGAGATAGATAGGTAATAGGTAGGTGGATGTATAGATAGATACATGTACGATAGATTGATATAAGATAGATGGATATGAGATATAGATATGTATTAGATACATATGAGATAGATAGGTATAAGATACATAAATAGATAGATAGATAGACAAGACCTGATCATATATCCAAGCCATGAAAAACGAGATAGAAATAAGATATAGATATGAGATAGATAGATAGATAGATAGATAGATATGGGATAGATAGATAGATAGATAGATAGAAAGACAGACAAGACCTGACCATGTATCCAAGCTATAATAACCGGATATGTTGCTTTCTATGGATAAGGTTTTCGTCTGTGCGACTGATTCACTCTTGCAAAGATAATGATTAAGAAAACATGCCAGTATACTAGACCTGGAGGAAAACTCATCAAAATCTGCCAGCAGGTCACAAACTCTGAGACCGGTGCGCGATGCTTTTGATGAGTATGTTGGTCCAATGCCTTTCTTCGTGGTGCCTATGCTAAGACAGGAAAGATATGAGAATTACAACATTTGCAATAAATGCTTCACATTTTCATGTTATTTCATCCTTTTTAACTATTAAACAGATACTGGATACATGACGCCTATGATGATGACAACAGCAGATTATCTGCCTATGGTTTCTGTAGGATGGAGGGCGACCATCAGTTCCATATGGGTCTGTTATGGAGGCATTTGCATTCCTTCAGTTGAGAACTACCTGAGGCCAGTGGGTACATGTTCCGGAAATAAACCCGTGCACCATTTCATATTTCTCCACCTTTTTGTGTCCCTTAGTCAGGGTCGGGTCCACTGGGACGGCTCGGAGCGTCCACTGGGGGGTTGGTGAGTTCCGCTGCATGTTTTTATATGGCTATGCTAATGGCCTAGTAGACACTGGAAATGGCGTCCTGGGGCAGGTGTTGTGATGACATCACACCGCCTGCGCCGGACTCAAGAGGTGCTTGGCAGGTCAACAGGAAGAGGTAGGTAATATTTATTTTATTTTTAATTGGGGTCCCTGTAAACCAATCTACTTACTGGGGGCCCTATTGACCTACCTACTGACTGGGGGGCTTAAGTACCACCTAGCTAATGGATGCCCTACATACCTACCTATTGGGAGGCCTATATACTGTACCTACCTACTATAGGTGGCCCTACATATACCTACCAACTATGGGCCCTATGTACCTACCTACCTATTAGGGGCCCTATATACCTATTTACTGGGGACCTTATATATTTACCTACTAGAGGGGGCCTAACATACCTAGATACTGTGAGGGCCTATATACCTACTGTGAGGGCCTATATACCTACCTATTGACTGGGGGGCCTATGTACCACTTACCTAATGGATGCCCTACATACCTACCTACTGGGGGCTATATACTATACCTACCAACTAGAGGTAGCCCTAGATATACCTACTAACTGGGGGGCCTATGTACCTAATTACCTATTGGGGGGGCCCCATATAATACTTTTGGGGGCCCTATATATTTACCTACTAGAGGGGGCCCAATAAACCTAGTTACCTACTGTGGGGCCCTATATATCTATCTACCTACTAAGGGGCTTATGTACCTACTAATATACTGGGGGAACCCTACATACCAACTTATATACTTTTTAGTCTCAGTCCAGCCCTGCCATGAAGAGAGGTTGTTTTGTTGTGGGGAGCGCCAGGAATCAGCTGTAATCTGTGGTAGAACCCTGCAGGCAGTGTGCAATTTCCCTGCAGTGCCCCCACAGGAAAAATAAGGCATTACACAGCTCCTCTTGAAATTAAGTAATGCGTGGATGTTTGGGCCTTCAGAATAAAATATGTTCTTTGTAAGCACTCTGGCTAACTCAGGGCCAGGGGCGTAGGAAGCAGGAGTGGTCTGCCCTGGAAGCACACATTCCTTGCAGCAGGTCCGAGTGGCATGTCTGTGTACTGGCCCAGACCCGCTGCATATTTTCAACTGTAGACAGGTCCTATCTTCATGTAGGATATTATATATTGTATGGAATGGCTTACAGTGTTCAGTACATACATACATAATGTATCTATATACATATAAAAGCTTTTATTAATAGAACTTTCATTACTTGCTATAATGTCTGGGTTTTAAGCTATAAGAAAATTACTAACAGCACGAAGGTGTTGTTATATAATTACTTTTTCCCATCTTGAGCTTGTCTCTGGACTTCTTGGAGACCATCAACTGCCTGATGAAAATCACACACTGTACAGGCGACAGAAATGTGTTAACTCATTGAAAAGCATATATATAGACAGTACATACACATATGTACACATAAACACAGAGGTAACTCAAAGGCCCCCCTCCCTATGCCAGCGTGTATGAATATATCTCAATCTATCTATTGAGAGATAGATTTTGTATGAGACAGATAGATGGATAGATAGATAGTTAGATAGATAGCTATGAGTAGATAGATAGTGATGAGTAGATAGATATATACTTATGTGATAGATAAATGGAAATATAGATATATAGATAGATAGAGATTTGGGATAGTCACTGTATGAGATAGACAGGATAGACAGATAGATAGATAGATAGATAGATAGATAGATAGATAGATAGATACAGTATGAGATAGATAGATAGAGAGTGATGAGTAGATAGATAGTGATGAGTAGATAGATAGATAGATAGATACTGTATGTGATAGATAAATGGATATACAGATATATAGATGGATAGAGATTTGGGATAGATACTTAATGAGATAGATTGATAGATTGATATATAGATCAATAGATAGATAGACAATAAATAAATAAATAAATAAATAGATAGATAGATAGATAGATAGATAGATAGATATTACATTCACCTGCACTTACCAATATGAGCTCGGTCAGATATGATCAGTCTTTTCTCCCAGTCTTTTAGCCCTGTAAAAAAAACAACCCAAAACAGTTACACTACACATAGTGATATAATACGATTAATTTCCTTTCTTTCAAAACCAGCTCACTATTCATATTAAAGGAGCTCATTTGCAATACCATGAACAGCCCATGGACAGGTGTGGCGCTGTAGCCAGGATCTCCTAATCCCGTACAACCTTCAGGGCCATGCACACATGTGTACGGCAAACCACAAGTCAATGAGGGTTGTACAAAATCACATTCACATGCTGCGGAAACATCTGCTACAGATTTGCTGCAGAATTAAGGCTTTAGCTGTCAGTAGCAGCCATTTGATTGGATAATCTACACTGCGCCTGTATGTATGACCTGCAGAAGAACAGGTTCAAACATTCTGGAGCATCCTACACTGCCTTAAAGCGATTTAGAACTTTTCAATTGTAAATGGGTCCTGTCTTATATTCGTGTAGGATGTTATATATTGTATGGAATGACTTAGAGCTCGTTCACACGGCTTATTTCAGAACGGATTTGCCGCCGTATTTACGATGGTAAATCCGTTCCGAAATCAGCTACAAATAAGTAGCAGGCCATTTAATATTGCTTTCAATGGGAAATACGTGTCGTCGTTCAGACGACACGTATTTCCGTGCCGTATTGCGCCGCGGATTTGCGGCCGCAAAACGGCCGGAAAAACAATGGTCCTGTCACTTATTGAGCCGGATTTCGCAACGGATTCACCCCATATAATGAATGGGGTTTGTAAATCCGTCGCGAAATACGTGCCACACTTTAGTGACACTTATTTCACACTGATTTTCAACTGATTTCGGAACGGATTGACGATCGGAAATCCGACATGAATCCGTTCTGAAATAAACCGTGTGAACGAGCCCTTACAGTGTTCGGTACATACATGTCAGCGCCAATGTTCATGCAAGTCACCCACAATGTCCAACAAAGCAAGCTTTGGATGTCCCATTCCAATAACCCACCTCTTTGATGCCCATATTCCCTAATAGTGAATAAGGACATGGGTTATCTGGAGAGCAGAGTTATCTAGCAGAGGATACATCCGGCACATATCATCCCTGGATGTTTCTCTCTGTTTGGCCACGACCCCAATCTTTTCTGTTTTCTCTGATGTTTTAAAGCCATTCAATGAGATTTACCTTTCTTTTCATTTTTTTCCGCCTCCTCAAACAATCCCGGCAGATGGATGACGACCCCATTACCTGTAGAGATACACAGGAAAAATGTTTCACCTCTCTCTGTATGAGTGAGAATGGCAATGACGCTGCCATATAACAGCATTATACTCTTCTTCACCACTTGCTAGCGGATATGACTGTGTGCAGATATATGGACTCTACACCCAGCAGCAGATAGCCCCGTAATGTATTCACTCCGGATAGAACCGCACATCAATTCCCATTCGGGATATAGATTACAAAATACATAAACCGACTCCTGTCCGGTAGGAGGAAAAGCACAATATTAATACGACGCCAGGGAAATATGCTGCGGCTCCATTTGTCATCAGTAAACAAGAATATATGACCAGTTAGGGAATTTAAAAGAGCGTTTTTATAGATCTGCTACCAGCGCAAGATAAACTCACTGCTTTTTGCCATAAAATCCCATTAAGTAAACAGGCAGTACATTCAGGTAAAAGAATAATAGTAATGATGTAATATATAACACTCGCTGGAGCGCCGCGGATCTATGCTCTTATGTGGGGGTCTGCGGAAACCCTGCAAAACAACCAGTTTATTTTATGGTTCTTCGTATCATTTAGCTTCTTTATCTATGGTGAACAGATATTTTGTAGATGAATTGTACGAGCTTTGAGTCTTGATTGTTTGATTGAGCATAAAACTCTACAATGGACTGTAACAATGGAAGTGAGCGGCAGAGGCCGGAGGGCTGGAGGATAGGGATGGCTGACTGAATAGATATTATCAGCTTATATCTACACAGGAATGTACAAAGCTACTGAGGTAACCAACCCTACTCCAATACTATGTCTATCTATCTATCCATCCATCTATCTATCTATCAATCAATCAATTTATCAATCTATCTATCAATCTATCTAGGTATATAGTTATTTATCTCATATCTCTATCTTATTTCTATCTCGTTTATATGGCTTGGATATATGAGCAGGTCTTGTCTATCTACCTATATATTTATGTATCTTATACCTATCTATCTCATATGAATCTAATACATATCTATATCTCATAGCCATCTATCTTATATCAATCTTTCTTGCATGTATCTATATATCTATCTGTCCATCCATCTTATTTATCTTGTATCTATCTATCCTTCCATTTATCTCATATCTATCTATTTATCTTAACTCTCTATCCATCCATCATCCACCTATTTATCTCATACCCTATCTAGCTGTCCATCCATTTATCTCACATCTATCTATCTATCTATCTATCTATCCATCCATTTATCTCTTATCTATCTATCTATCTATCTATCTATCTATCTATCTATCTATCGATCCATCCATCCATTTATCTCTTATCTATCTATCCATTTATCTTAACTCTATCCATCCATGAAATAAATGTATCTATCATTCTATCTATCTAGCCATTAATAGATTAATTTATCTTAAATCTATCTATTCATCCATCTACCTATTTATCTCCTATCTATTCATTCATAGATTTATTTCTCTTAAATCAATCTATCGTCTCATATGTATCCATACACTCTTCATCTATACACAGCATTAACAATGACAGCCTCGGAAATCATGATAGAAGCCCTTCTCCAACACAGTGGTATCATCATACATCAGTATGCAGTGAGCGCCCCCTGTTGGTGCATGTAGGTAGCCACTTTAACTGCATTATGGAAGAAGGGTAAGCACTTAGGTGCTCGGCCAGCTTTATACGTCCCATACAGCAAGAACGCACTGATATATTCTATTATTCTAGTCTAGAATTAGACAGTAGAGTTCTGTCTCCACAGACACTGTAAAAAAGTATTACTTATGCACTGTTTGGTGATGTGAAGGTATTGTTTAAGCACTGCAGGGTGCTATTATTTGGACAATGGCAATATTGTGTGGAAAATATCTAGCAGTGTTATGTAGGCATTATATGGTAGTATTATTTGGGGACTGTTCAAAGGTATTATTTAAGCACTGCATGTGCTGTTATTTGAACAATTTATGAAGATAATATTTAGACAATGAATGGCAATATTGTGTGGGAAATATGTGGCAGTATTACTTTAGCACTCTGGGCCTTATGTATGAAAACTGTCTAACAATAAGACTGTCTTTGTTGTCCATATAAACCAATCAGAGCTCAGCTTTCATGTCATATAGTGCTCTGGAAAAATAAAAGTCAACCTCCGGCACGTCACTCTGGGGCGCAATACATAGCGCCTGCAGCACTTTGTAATGCGCCCCATCTCGGGGGGGGCGTAAGGCGGGGCACACTAGAACCGTAGCGAAGCTATATATTTGTAGCTTTGCTACGGCATTTCTAGGGGTATTACTGCTGGAACAGGTATACCACTTTCAAAGTAGTTTACTTGAGCCAGACGTGTCGCCCGAGCGCTAGAATACATCCGATTTATGGCCCGCTGTAGAGCGGGTTCATAAATCAGGCGCATTCTACACTAATGTTAGGCGCATGAAATTTGGCGTATTGATGTCACCCTGTATAGACATTATTATTTGTGCACCGGATATCTGTTTTGTGTGGTCATTGTATGAAACCATTATTTGGCATTATATTGCAGTATTTCAGTTTAAACAGCTAGTAGTGGGATTGGGGCTATGTTGCTTGTGGCAAACTGTCGGGCGACATGTCCGAAAATTGGCGTCACCGCGGCAGTTTTTAGGCGCATTTAATCAGTGTAAAGTGCGCGTGAAAATACGATCCTTTTAAAAATCTGCCATCTGATATAACTTGCATAGTAAACTAAATGCGCCTAAAAAGGCGCATTGCGCAATCGCGGCGCATAGCGTATCATTGCTGGTGTATGTAGTGCGCCTCTAAAAGTGAAAAAAAAAGTATATGTGAAAGTGCAAGACACCAGTCTGTGGATTTCTAGCTGGTGCTTAACTACAACTCCCAGCATGGTTTGACACCCACTGAAAAACCGCAGCAAGACCCCATGTGTGAATGAATGGGGGTATTTGGGGTAGGCGTTCATTGAAGTGCAAGACAAATATTGAGGTTCCTCATTTGACCACAAGATGTCACAATATGAAAAGGAATTTAGTTGTGCGTCTGCCCGTCACCCTTATATACTGCACACAATATCTAGGATGACATATTAAGAAAAACACTGACTAGCAACTAATATTTCACTTACAGATATGAAAATCCCACTGCTCATGGTCATTTGTGAGACCACTGGTAAATCTGCCCTATACTGAACATTTTGGACATGTCCAATTAGGTCTGCACCATTTTTTGGGTGTATTTTGCGGCAAAAAAACTGTTGACCCCCTATTCTCTATATAAATGAACTGTAGTACACAAAAACTAGGCGCATTATATGCCAGGCACGACACATTAGGCGCCTAGATTAGGAGCATCAATTATACTATGCAAGGTATACAAGACGCCAGATTTTTGACAGGTTCTTTCATTCAGGCGCACTATACCCTCAATTAATGTGCCTTAAAGGGGTTGTCTCACTACAAAGATTAGCTTTCAACATGTATAGAACACTAAATGAAGACGTTTTCCAAATATATTGCTTTGTTCATTTTTTTTGTTGAGGGGCTACAAATGATTTTATCACCTTCTGAGGAGTTTCTGGTTTCTCTAGTGACCGACCTGTTTGCTTGTTCTCCCTCTGCTGTTTGTCTTATCAGATAGCAGGGAGTGATGTCATCACACAGGTCAAAGCACAGAACTGCAGGCAGCCTGAGAGCCTGTGTGTCATCTGATCTTTCAGACAAAAGACTCTCTGGACTTGGTACCAGGAGATTGTTTATCTAATTAGCAGAAGGGCATGTCCCCACTGCACGGGTTTTCGGCCAGTTTTTCAGCCGGTTTGCGGTTTTTCAGACTGCCTGAAAACCCGGCAGAAAATGAGCACAATGGTGCTCTATGGAAAACCCGTGCAGCAGTTCCCACTGCACGAGTTTTCCGTTGGGCGGTTTTTCCGCCCGCGGGCTGCTCAAAGGACATTGAGCATGTTCATTCTTCCGTCTGGTTTCCGGACGGAATATGAACACCTCAATGGGCGGGGGTAAGGCTCTTCTCCGCTCATTGCGGAGAAAAGCATTACCCTCCCGCGGCCGTGGGGACGGCCGCAAGTCCGGACAAATACCGGCCGGCTAAACCGACCGGTATTTGTCCACTGCCGTGTGAACGCACCCGAAGTCTGAATACAGACAGAGACAATCCCTTTAAAACTGGTGTGGTTGGTGCCTCTTTTTGATATGTGGCCCCTATTGAGTAAATCATATTAGTTCAGATTTTTAGCATGTAAGTGAAAATACATTTCTTTCCCATCAGACCCAAACCCTTTCATGTATTATAGAAATGCACTTACCAATAAAGGAAATTGCCTTAGGATTAATAATGCCACTTGGAAAGAGATGGAAATCATATTCTTTTCCTTCTACCACAACAGTATGTCCTGCATTGTTTCCTCCCTTAAGAAAAACATAAGAAGACCATGCATCAGTGATAAAGCACTATTGGGATTACCTTTACAGAATACAAAAAATCACACCCCACAGCCATAGGCTTAAAATTTATTCACTGAACCAGAGAGTAAGTGTTGCAGACTAGGTTGGAGACCGGGTGAGGATCAGCTGCTTGGGGGGACTATAAGGTATTTGCCACCTGAGGTTAGGAACAGAGTTGGGACGACAAGTGGACAGAGGTAGGAAACCGACTAGGGCGCCTACCTCTGCCTAACGATAGAGAGGTGCAAAGATGTATGAAGTCGGCTCAGGAATATATACGAAGGGTTCCAGC
Organism: Phyllomedusa bahiana; assembly: GCA_025379985.1. Taxonomy (NCBI): domain Eukaryota; kingdom Metazoa; phylum Chordata; class Amphibia; order Anura; family Hylidae; genus Phyllomedusa; species Phyllomedusa bahiana. Next base: position 166,776 of record JAODAL010000324.1, read on the forward strand.
ACCTGCATTTACTGTCCAGGACCGGAGATAACTCTGATCCCGGCCATTTAATGCCACCGCAACATCTTATAGGAGGATCGCCCCTTACCACTTTCCGACCGGTTCCCTTGCGATAAAATTATGGCGTGCCGACCGGCAGTCACAGCAGGATATTTCTGCTGCTTTTTGGAATAAAAAGTGATTGAAAAGTCACAGGTATCCGAAAATGGTACCAATGAAAACCACACTTCATTCCTCAAAAAAACAAGCTGACATACAGGCTTATAGACAGAAAAATAAAAAAAAGTTATTGGTCTCAGAAAATAGAGCTGCAATGCAAATTAAAAAATAAATGAAAATATACATTAAAGAAAATGCTGGTATTATTGAATGTGAGTATTATTTAACACTGTATTGTAGAGTAGTTATTTTAATGACACTGTATGGTGCGTATTTTTTGAACACTGTATGAAGGTATTAGTTAAGCACTGTATGGTGGTATTTTTTGAACAATGTATGAAGGTATTATTTAAGCACTGTATGGTGGTATTATTTGAACACTGTATGAAGGTATTATTTAAGCACTGTATGGTGGTATTTTTTGAACACTGTATGAAGGTATTATTTAAGCACTGTATGGTGGTATTATTTGAACACTGCATGAAGGTATTAGTTAAGCACTGTATGGTGGTATTATTTGAACACTGTATGAAGGTATTATTTAAGCACTGTATGGTGGTATTATTTGAACACTGTATGAAGGTATTATTTAAGCACTGTATTGTGGTATTATTTGAACACTGTATGAAGGTATTATTTAAGCACTGTATGGTGGTATTATTTGAACACTGTATGAAGGTATTAGTTAAGCACTGTATGGTGGTATTATTTAACACTGTATGAAGGTATTATTTAAGCACTGTATTGTGGTATTATTTGAACACTGTATGAAGGTATTATTTAAGCACTGTATGGTGGTATTATTTGAACACTGTATGAAAGTATTATTTAAGCACTGTATGGTGGTATTATTTGAACACTGTATGAAGGTATTATTTAAGCACTGTATGGTGGTATTATTTGGACACCGAATGGGAATATTATGTGGGAAATATGTGGTAGTATTTTGTAAGTACTATATAAAAGTATTCTTTGGGGACTGTACAAAGAAATTTTTTAAGCACTGCATTGTATTATGTGGACACTGTAAAAAGGTATTACTTATGCACTGTTTGGTGATATGAAGGTATTGTTTAAGCACTGCAGCGTGCTATTATTTGGACAATGGCAACGACAATAATGTAGCAGTGTTATGTAGGCATTATATGGTAGTATTATTTGGGGACTGTTCAAAGGTATTATTTAAGCACTGTATGTGCTGTTATTTGGACAATTTATGAAGGTAATATTTAGAAAATGAATGGCAATATTGTGTTGGAAATATGTGGCAGTATTATTTAAGCACTCTGGGCCTTATGTATGATTCATACTGACATGCAGAATAAAGATAACATGTCGTTTATGCCGCACCTCCAAAAATAGATGGCGCAATTGTGTTTTTTTTCCATTTCACCTAGCTGGGACCAGGTGTAGCCGAAGAGGCTGTGCTTCAGGACAGGAAGAGGGATTTGAACGGGCCATTTGCCCTATTTGCTTAATACACCAAAATGCCTTGTCCTGGGCCTGATTAGGGATGACGCTGGCAAAATTTCAGGGGATTCTCATTGCTGCAAAGGACCCACTCAGTGTGGCAGGAAAAGATCACATTGGTGGCAATATTATAAACGCAAGTATAGATCCTGCAAGACACTTGTTGCCCTAAGGGTGGATTCGTATATGGTAGATTTTGCAGAAATGCCTCCGTTCCATTCATCTGAAAGAGGTTGTTTTAGCGACAAGCACATGAATTTCTGCACGTTCCATTTAGATGAATGGGACATTTATGAAAACTTCTGCAACAAAATCTACCACGTGTGACTACAGCCTAATTGGGTTTGAACTCAAGACAGCAGCACTGAACAGTGTTTTCAGATTCTGTTAAAGGGGTTGTCTAACTACAAGGATTGCTACTTTTTATGTTAAAGATCTTGCAAAAACAAGTCACTTTGCAATATGTGTCCATTAACAGTGTCCTACCTATTCCTAGATATCCCTCTTGTATGGGCTGCATCAGCTCCTCAGGTCACTATAGCTACAGACCTGTTTGATCTCTCCTGATAGGCTGTCAGCGCTGATTGCTATAGCTACAGACCTGTTCAATCTCTCCTGATAAGCTGCTAGCACTGGTTGCTATAGTTGAAGACCTGGCTTCTGCTGCTGCCTTGTAGAAGCCAGTAAGCACGCCCCTGAATTCAAAATGAAACCAAGAAAACAGGACTGAGGTGAGATGAATCAATGTAGTGAGACAACCCCTTTAACACCACATTTGGGGTTTACACTTATTTATCTTTTCTTTCTGATAAACCTATGCAACTCTGTGGCAACACATCTATACGTATATGTCCTCTATAGACCTTAAAGGACCAATCCAGTTTTTTTAAAACTAGAAATTGCCTCTAGGTGCCAGTACTTTTTCTTACCCGCAGCTGAATACAGGATTGCTCACTGCTGCCACTAGGTCATGTGACCTGCACTCTGAGTTGCTGAAACACACAGGAAAGTTGTGTGACCTGGTTGTTTGAATCTCTCTCTGCATTCATATGGGAGGTTCAATGTCAGTCTCATAAGAATGCATAGACAGAAAGCCATCCTGTCAGCTTCAAAAGCACAGTGTCTTTCAGCTAATCAGAGGGCAGGTCATGTGCCAAGAGACTGTTGCATCAGACAGAAATCCTGTATGCAGCTGCAAATAAGCTAAGTTACTGACACTACAGAGTGCTCTCTACAGTGCACAGTGTGAATGGAGCCCTGGGTTTTAAAGCCTTGGTCTCATCAGAGACATCCCCTTTCTGATAAAGGTCATTGTAGGTTGGAAATGAAAAAAATGCTTCAGTGGAATACACTAGTCCCTCAACATACAATATTAATTGGTTCAGGGACAACCATTGTCTGTTGAAACCATAACTCTATGGAAAACTGGTAACTGGTTCCAAGGCCCCAAAATGTGACCCCAACATAATGTAAAATGAGGATGAAAGAAAATAAACAGATACTAATCCTGATAAAAATAAGTCTTTATATAACAACAGAAAAAGCTGCTGAAAGCTGGAAATCACTTTCTATTTGAGGACATGAGTTTCATTGGGTCATGGACTTTATAGAAAATGTACTAGGAAAAAATGAAATGTGACCCACACCTGGTTCCCAAAGGAGCCACCCATCCTGACACATGTAATAGCAGTACAGGGCATGTAATACTGCACTATATTATATAGAGGCTCTACTAGACCGCCAATCAGTGCATGCACCTCACTAATACATGTAAGAACAGCACAGGACATGTAGTACCACACTGTACTGTAGAGAGATGCTACTAGACTGCCAATCACTGCATGCACCTCACTAATACATGCAAGGGCAGTATAGGACATGTAGTATCGCACTGTACTGTAGAGAAGCTCTACTAGACCACCAATCACTGCATGCACCTCACTAATACATGTACGAGCAGTACAGGACATGTAGTACTGCACTGTACTGTAGAGAGGAGCTACTAGACCACCAATCACTGCATGCACCTCACTAATACATGTAAGAGCAGTACAGGACATGTAGTACCGCACTGTACTGTAGAGAGGAGCTACTAGACTGCCAATAACTGTATGCACCTCACTAATACATGTAAGAGCAGTACAGGACATGTAGTACTGCACTGTACTGTAGAGAGGCGCTACAAAGACTGACCACATCACTTCTGTAACATGAAAACTCCTATTTAACATAGATACAATACCATCCCATAATCAGTTACGGCATGTAGTACCGCACTGTACTGTAGAGAAGCTCTACTAGACCACCAATCGCTGCATGCACTTCACTGATACATGTAAGAGCAGTACAGGTCATGTAGTACCACACTGTACTGTAGAGAGATGCTACTAGACTGCCAATCACTGCATGCACCTCACTAATACATGTAAGGGCAGTAAAGGACATGTAGTACTGCACTGTACTGTAGAGAAGCTCTACTAGACCACCAATCGCTGCATGCACTTCACTAATACATGTAAGAGCAGTACAGGAAATGTAGTACTGCACTGAACTGTAGAGAGGAGCTACTAGACCGCCAATAACTGCATGCACCTCACTAATACATGTAAGAGCAGTACAGGACATGTAGTACTGCACTGTACTGTAGAGAGGCTATAGACCGCCAATCACTGCATGCATCTCACTAATACATGTAAGAGCAGTACAGGACATGTAGTACTGCACTGCACTGTAGAGAGGCGCTATAGACCACAAAACACTGCATGCATCTCACTAATAAATGTAAGAGCAGTACAGGACATGTAGTACTGCACTGTACTGTAGAGAGGCTATAGACCACCAATCACTGCATGCACCTCACTAATACATGTAAGAGCAGTACAGGACATGTAGTACCACACTGTACTGTAGAGAGGAGCTATAGACCACCAATCACTGCATGCACCTCACGAATACATGTTAAGAGCAGTACAGGACATGTAGTACTGCACTGTACTGTAGAGAGGCGCTACTAGACTGACAATCACTGCATGCAACTCACTAATACATGTATAGGCAGTACAGGACATGTAGTACCGCACTGTACTGTAGAGAAGCTATAAAACCACCATCGACTGCATGCACTCACTAATACATGTTAGAGCAGTACAGGACATGTAGTACCACCTGTACTGTAGAGAGATGCTACTAGAGACCAAATCACTGCATGCACTTACTAATACATGTCAGGCAGTAAAGGACATGTAGTACCGCACTGTACTGTAGAGAGGTGCTACTAGATCCCAATCACTGCATGCATCACTAATACAGAAGGTAGTACAAGTACATGTAAATAATGCAGACAAGGGCCCTAGGACCCAATCACTTGCATACCAAAAACAGAAACATACAAACGTAAGAAGACCATTGAGACCTATATGAAAAAATGATGATTCACTAATAAAAGAAAGAGCAGTACAGGCCCTGTGTACTGCACGTACTGTAGAAGGCTATAGACCCCAATCACTGCATGCCCCTCACAATACAGTAAAGCAGTCGGTTTTGTAGTACCACACTGTACTGTAGAGAGGAGCTATAACCACCATCACTCATGCCCCTCCAAAACACATGTAAGACAGTACAGGACATATAGTACCGCCGTACTGTAGAGAAGACATAGACCCCAGTCATTATCACCCTCACTAAACATGTAAGAGCATACAGGACATATAGTACCACACTGTACTTAAGAGGAGCTTGACCACCAGTCACTGCATGCACCTCACTAAAACATGTTAAGCAGTACAGGACATGTAGTACTGCACTGTACTTAAGAGGCCTAAGACCCCAATCACTGCAGCACCTCACTAATACATGTCAGAGCAGTACGGGACATTGTAGTACCGCACGTCTGTAGAGAGGCCTACTAGACCACCAACACGGAAAAAAAAAGCACTAATAAAAGGGTTTTCAATACAATGTTCAAATTTTTGGCAGCGGGGCCCCTGGGCAATGCATCTTGAAACCACACCGAACATACAACGTCCCAAGAAAGACCATTGTATATTGAAAATATTGTATCCTGAGGCCATTGTAACTTAAAAGGAACAATGTATAGAAAATCTGCTTTCTCTATCATATATTGAGCAAATATCGATATGGCTTTATAACCCAAACAAGCAGCATAGGTGAATGAGGGCTGTGTTTGCAGTGCAATGATGTAGCATTCTCGTATAACCCTGGCACGCTGTGGTCACTTGTGAGGACGGCTATGTGATGCTGCGTCATTCTTCTGGCCTCTGTAAACAGCTCTCACATCTAAGAAGCCTAAAATAGTTATTTAACTGCAGCAACTCAAACCGTGACCTGTAACACTATGTTACCAGAGATGTCATGGAGATATCACGGCTTGGATAAATAAGGTTTATTGGGATATAAACTATGCAGATGTTGCTGAGCTGAACTGGTTATTGATTCATTTCCTTTGTGCACTGTGATAGCCCATGGAGATAACCTTGTGAATTGACCTGCAGTCCTATGTAAAACAATTATGATACATAATAATGTTGAACCCCATGGCGCTATTTAAAGAGGTTCTCCACTTTGGAATATCCCTAATTGTTAGGAGGACCCTTTGACAATAAGTTTATCACATAGTGTCCTCCCCCACAGGAGCCCCAAGCAATATGCTATAATTAGTGGGGAAATCCGGTAGTGTGTTTGATTTCCCTGCAGCGCCACCTCAGAGGAAATAAATATTACACAATTCCCATTCAAATAGATGAGCTGTTTTCACAATGCAGCACAAGGCAGGTGCTCAGGAGTGAGAAGCGCTCCTTGTAACCAATCTCCACTCTGTCCAAAAGATTAGGATCCCTCCTTTATTAACTTAGAATTTTATAATAGGGTATTTGAAAATTGATTTTCTATACTGGAGAACCATTTTCTTTTTTTTTGCAGTCCCATGTAAAACCATAAATTGTAATACTTAAGTGTGTGGCCCATGTGCCCCAACCCTTTGCAACCCAGAAGAAATGGAAGCGTTGGCAAAAATGTGTAAACCTCATCCATAGACACTCTGGGAATTACAACACTTTCCAAGTAACTTTGGTCCCATGATCTACATGGCTATACACTGAATTAGGTTAGGAGTCATAGTATAATTGTATGCAAGTGTATTAGAGCTGAGTTTGTCTATGTGGCATCATATTATTCTATCTTATGTTTATACAGAAGTTCTTCATACAATGTGCCCGGGGCCCACCAGTGGAGTTAATACTTGGGGCCCACCCGTGGAGCTGATTCTTGGGGCCCACCAGTGGAGTTGATTCTTGAGGCCCACAAGTGAAGTTGATTCTTGGGGCCCACCAGTGGAGTTGATTCTTGGGGTCCACCAGTGAAGTTGATTACTGGGGCCCACCAGTGAAGTTGATTCTTTGGTCTCACCCGAGGAGTTGATTATTGGGGCCCACCAGTAAAGTTGAGTCTTGGGGCCCACCAATAGAGTTGATTCTTGGGGGGCCACCAGTGTAGTTGATTCTTGATTCTCACCAATGGAGTTGATTTGTGGGGCCCATCAGTGGTGCTTATTCTTGAGGCCCACCAATGGAAAAGATTCTTGGGGCCCACCAGTGGAGAGTTGTTTTCTGGGGTCCACCAGTGGAGTTGATTATAGGGGGCCACCAGAAATGTTGTTTCTTGGTGCCACCAGTGCAGTTATTTCTTGGGGCCCGCCAGTGAAGTTGATTCTGAGGTCTACCAGTGGAGTTGATTCTTGGGTCAACTAGTAAAGTTTTTTCTTGGGACTCACTGGTGGCTCACCAGTGGAGTTGATTCTTGGGGCCCACCAGTGGAGTTGATTCTTGGGGCCCACCAGTAAAGTTGAATCTTGGGGCCCACCAGTGGAGTTGATTCTAGGGGGCTACCAGTGAAACTGATTCTTGGTCCTCACCAATGGAGTTGATTTGTGGGACCTATCAGTGGTGCTGATTCTTGGGTCAACCAGTACATTTTTGTTGAGGTCCACCAGTGGAGTATTTCTGGAGGCTCACCAGTGGAGTTGATTCTTGGGGCCCACCAGTGAAGTATTTCTGGGGGCTCACCAGTGGAATCAATTCTTGAGGTCCACCAGTAGAGTTGATTATTGGGGCCTGCCCTACATAACTCTTGCTTCCTGCCTCTCTTTGTACCTTAAAATCTGCCCCAGGATGGCTATGCTCAGGGGCCCACCATGCCCAAGAGCCCACCCAGCATTTCCCCTGCTTCGCTGAGGGCAAGTCCAAGCCTGCCTTTATAGGTTCACTATAGATAAGAAGAAGAGTCAAAGCTGTTTGTAAGGTGAGATAGGGGTGCTATATCGTCACCTCCCAGTTATAATGCAGAAAATAAGAGATAGGCTTTGTTCACACCACATTACTCTATCCTTGCAGTGACAGGTATAATGGACCTACAGTATTTTCAAATGGGTTCCAACAAATCCCGATGAACCCTATTGACTTATTATGGGGTCTGTTTTGAATTGGATTTCCTGTAAGTATATACCTGTATACTATGTCATTCTTGCTGTCAAAAACCCCAGAACCCCTATGGAATAGAACCTAGCACAAGTGTGAACAGTGAAATAAGAAACAGTTTGCAACACCATGTGTGAATTTCTTATACATAAATGGTATATGTCAATATAAAAAAATGATTTTATATCTTATTTGGGGAAATCAATATCTTCATCGCCTCCCAGCAGCCTGTTATTTCCATTTTCATGCTTGCAGCCTCTCTGTACAAGTTCAAAAACCTCCTCAGTCAGCAAAAGACCCATCTAGTGTAAAACTAAAAATAGGGAGGAAACAGAGAGGAGAGGAGGGGGATGTGGCTGCAGCTTCTCAATCATTATGTCACTCATGAGGTGGAAAGGGAGGAAAAGCAACAGGACGAGAGATCTGATTGGCTCAGAGCAAACAACTCATCTCTTATGCCAGGAAGGACCCGCCCACTCCGGGGTCACACTCACCTGTATATGTGCAGAAACACCTCACCCTTCGTATGCAGAGGAGACAACATTTCGTTCTGCAGTAATTTTTTTGTATTGTATGGCATGGAGGTTCATGATTTTGTATCATTCAATGATTTGGATTTTCAAATGGAAAAACTTTCATTAAATTTCAATAAAATTTACATCAAATCTGGTCAGGTTGAAATTACTGTTCAGATTTTGCTACCCAGAATTCCAACAGGCATAGAAATTTCCATTCTAGAACAAGGAATGAAATAAGGCTGCCTGCTGAGCTTATCTTCTCTCCTGATCAAATAAGAGGGAGAAAGAAAACACATATAGCTTGTAATGTAAAACCTGACCTTCTCCTACTGTATTTTTATTTTGCAGGGTATTGGCCTGACCTCTAGGATACTCGCAGCAAGCTTGCAGCTTTAAATAGCTTTCACATTTGGCTAGACTGGTATGAAGTTTCATATCCACTATCTAAAGGAATAGGAAGCCCAAATTAATCTGTCAAATTATAGATTTGCACATTAAGTTTGCAATTTCTTTAGTAATTAAATATACTGGTATCTTAAAATCCAGCTCTACCTTCTAGTAACATTGACCTTCAGCCATCAGCTCTATAGTCAGTTATCTTTGCCAAATATTGGCTCCATCACCTTTATTTTTTTGGGATTTTTTTCAATATTTTACTGAAAGAATTCTCCTGTTGTTACATCGAAATAGTCACCATGCTCATATTGACGGATCTACCATTGTTAGTCAGTAATACATACTTTTACTGCATACTGGTGCATACATAGTGACACCCTATATGTTAAAACAGGAACTCTTTATTCCATAAGGAGTACAAAATGCAACGTTTCAGCCACTACACTGTGGCCTTTTTTTTTTTTTTTTTGTGCTGCTTGGAAGGCCACAGTGTAGTGGCTGAAACGTTGCATTTTGTACTCCTTATGGAATAAAGAGTTCCTGTTTTAATCCATCTGGTGCTGCCGTTCGCATTCTTCTATTCCTGGCTATCTTGTTGGTGTGTTCAAGGCTTACACAACCAGTGGACTGGCTGATGCAAAGAACTTGGATATTTACCTGTTGTGGAGAATTGGTGCTGCTCTCATTTTCTGTTGGTTTTACCCTATATGTTAAGTGACTTGATGATCCAGCAATCTTTAAAATAAGTGTCTTCCTTTATTGATAAAGCCATTTAAAAAAGTGGCACATCACGACATAGAAGGACCGCTTACGCATTTCAGGCAGAAAGCCCTTAATCATAGCAAGCATAGAATGCTATGATAAAGGGTTTTGTGCCTGAAATGCGTAACCGGTCCTTCTATGTCGTGATGTGCTACTTTTTTAAATGGATTTATCAATAAAGGAAGACTCTGATAAGATTGCTGGATCATCAAGTCACTTACCATATACGTTGTCTTTGGTTGCCTACCGCATGGATCCGTGCAGTCTGCGAGCAGTGAGGTGGTGAGCTGGAAAATTTCATTTTTTTGTATGCAATAGTGACACCCTACTATCAAACTGCTGTGGGTGCGAATGGCTGCTTCCACTGGGCTATACCATCACTTCTTTTGCTATCTGAAAACAGTCAGTAAAGTGCTGTTGGTAGATCTGTCTTTATGTGTCTCTATTTAGTACCTGGAAACATGGCAATGGAAACTTGATGAAGTGTTCACATGAGAACACGAAACGCGTTGTTTTTAATGTACAATAAAAGTAAATCAGTCATTGGAAGAGGAAGGAGTACCTGCGTAGGTTATTGTACGAGTGAGGACTATGAACTTGCCACCCCGAACTAGCTCTGTATCTGCTTTCTATTTAGTACCTAGCGTACAGACGCACCCTACTGTGAATTTACTGTGGGTCTGAATGGCTCTCTCACTATGATATACCATCAGTTCCTGATCTTTTGCTACCTGGAAACAGTCAGTAAACTGCTGTTGATAGATCTGCCTTCATGTGTCTCTATTTAGTACACAGCATTTAATGGAACCCTGCTGTGAATATGTTGTGGGTCTGAATGGTTCCTTTCAGTAGCATATGCCTTCATTTCCTCATAGATTAAAGTCTGACTGTTGGGATCCCTAAAATCTTCAAAATAAAGGGACATCTATGGGGCCACAGTGTGCTCCCAATATTGCATAGGCCTTGACTACCCACTGTAAAGGGAAATACAACACATTCCCATTGTCTTCCTGTAGAAGTGTAGCAGTTTACACTTTAGTGGGTGAACGGAAGGGGCTTCGGCCCCTTGAGACTGGTGGGATACCCATTGATGTGGAAGTGATGTTTAACCTGTAACATTATTACATGGAAATATCCCCTTAAAACAAAAAATACTTATTTCAGGTATTTGGTAGTCACATGTTAATAAGGTTATTGGGATGCCCAAGTGCTAATAGACTGGGTACTGTTACAACTCATAGTGAGAATATCTATAGAGCTCTAATAATAACTAGCAGCAATAACAAGTGTGTAGGAAAACACCAAAAGTGACTTTACTAGATGTCAGAAGTAATATATGCAAGTCGGCACTGGCGCAGTGGCTGTGACAGCGGATAACTATGACTGCTGGCTGGGTCTACTAAACTTTAGATGATCTGTGATTGTGGAGAAATCTGTTGTAGGACTAGAAAAAGTGAGCCAAGCAATTTCTGACAGTTACAATGGTAAGAAGCCAGAGAGACAGCTGAGGTCAAACGAATCCTGGTATAGTAGTCATCAGTGACATCTGTGACACCTGGACCATCTGTGACTTTGGAGATGTCTACGATAGAAGAAATATCTCTGACATCAGCACCATCAGTGTTGTCAAAATGAGTAGCAACGGTCCAGTGCAGAGCATTGCACCCAGAAGAGTAGGTGGAGATGCATAGACTGGATATTGTCTGCCCTGAGTTAGGGCCTGATAGATTAAGAGGGACTGTGAGTGCTGGACCCCTGAGGCAAAGAAATTGTTACCAGTGTGTGATGCAAAGAACTGCCAGATTATACCAACCACGAAGAAGCGTGCCTCTCAGTCAGTAAGGCCAATACCTAGTGCCCCCAAGGAGTAAAAAGTCACCTAGCTCAAGTACAAACACAGTGGCCGTCTGACTTCATTATTATCACCATTTCCTGATAACAACATCAGACAGGAGAAGGGGAGTTTGCACAAACAATAAAAAGGGGGATAGGGCCAGTTAGAGATGAGGCCTCCATTGTTATGGGTCTCATAGAAGATGCACAGGCTTCCCTATGGTATGTATGACTTTAGTAAAATAATGGGGACAAACAAGAGGTCATATAGAATACTCTTCAGACTATAAACAATAACATTCATATAATGGGCTCACATTCAATGATTTCAATATAGTTAAGTTAGATGTGCCTCAAATACGTGCAGAGGCTGCTGTGATTACCTGCAGGAAGTAATTCCATATCATTGACCTGCTAGTCAGAACTCTGTCATCGCCCTTAAAGGGGTTTTGCCACAATCTAATGTTGACGTGGGATCCTCCAAAATGGGTATTTAATCACTTTTCTAAATATACGTCGTTAAAAAAAGTGAAGCCTGTGAGATCTACAGCCTGAATAAGATGCCCTTAGTTTCCTGACAGTTTACATTAGAAACGACCAGGAGCTGACAGGAGCTGAACTGGCCGCGCTTGCGTTATTTGCACTTCTTATCTGATGGCAGGGAACATGAACGAGTTTTAAAGGGACTGGGGAGAAAGATCCTGTTACTTTTGTAATTTAATTATCTGAGTAAACATGCAGACACTCCCTGCTCCCTGCTCAGCCAACTCCCTCTCCTCCTGCAGCTGTTTGAAGGAATGAAATAAGGCTGCCTGCTGAGCTTATCTTCTCTCCTGATCAAATAAGAGGGAGAAAGAAAACACATATAGCTTGTGCACAATACAGTTCTCCTCTGTGGATTAGCAAAACAATGTTTGCTCAACTACAGAGTCTGAGTATCAGGAACGTGCATGGGAGGTGGTGCGATGACATCACAGAGGAGGTACTTTTTTTTTTTAAACCCAAAAACAACCCCCTTTTTCAAGCCTAAGAGGGGAGTATACCGTTGGGAAAGGAACTCACTTCTTGGCAAAACCCCTTTAATGCAAGTCATACAAAGCCTGGAATAACATACAGTCTTGTCTGACATCTGTTGCCCGACGCTGGGAAGATTTTTTGTAGTCCAGGCTAGGCTATAGGCTCCTCTTTAATTACCACATTTTGAAGTCTCAGCTGTATGTATTTTTAGGTCACAGGAACCTTTTAGTGGTGTATAATTGCAATCACTGAATCACGATTAAGTCTCTCTCAAATAAACACCAATAATAGAACAATAAAAAATCTTCATATTCACATTATTATCCGATCAAGCCAAGCTAAAACCAAGGTGACCTTGAAAATATCTCCCATGTGAATTGGCCCAGCCATTTTACTACACGCATTTGCTCACTTCACAGTGGATATAGAGCATGCTTCTAGATGGTTTGACATCGCGGCACACTACTGCTGTATGTAAATGCTTCTTAAAAGAACAGAGCTGTGCAAAACTATACAGAACTAAAAAAAAGAGAAAAAAATGCGAAGAAACTCCAGCTAACACTTAAGTGCCTGCCAACCACCCCAACTTGATCCACATTTTAGCAGGGTGCTTCTATGTACTCCATGGCAGCCGCAGTATTTACATGCTCCATGTTTCCTGACCCAGACATCACATAGGCAGTTAAAGTTATATAGACCAAGTTAGTGAAGATATAATTTAATAGATAAAACTGAAATTGGGTTTTTCCAAACCCCCAACACCTCTAAAAACCTCCCTAAAAAAAAGCCCCAAACGAGGGTAGTAAGGGCAAAGCCCACGCCACATCTTTGCTTCTTTCCTAATTGCCCTCTGCCTTTGATACGTCGAATTTTCCTCCTCTAAAAATCCTATCACACACCTACCAGGGGGGCGAATGCCTAGTAAAAATCTGCACATTGGATAAGTACCAGTTCACACCAGTATGCAGAAAAGCCACAACACTATACAGGGGAGATCGCTGGTGTTAACTCAAAGCCCATTCCATGACGGGGTGTTTTCCCCGCTTATAATTACATATAGATAAGGCTGATTACTCCACTCATGGATAGTAGTTGTGTGAGTGGTTGTTTATCATATTTTTTTAATTTGTGTGATCTTTCCTGTACAGTGTTGTGGCTTTCCTGCAGACTGGTATAAACTGGTACTTATCCAATGTGCAGTTTTTTTTTTACTAGGTATTTGCTCCCCTCATGGATAGGTTTGTTGGCAACTGTTCATTAGTGAGCTGCACCTGCTGAATTTCTCCCAGGTAGCAGGGGGTTTTTTTTGCCCCCCCCACTGGAAAATTGTTCATTTCCACCCCCAAATTAGCTGTAAGTATGGCCTTCTTGCTTGTGTTTCTCAGAGAGAAAGGCAAAGAGAGGCAGAAAGCGACAGAGTAGAAGATTCATGTTCATTCATGTACAGAATCTGTAGACTGGAACCCAAGAATCAACTCCACCAGTAGGCCCCAGAAATAAACTCCACTGGTGGGAGAAACTCCAGGAATTACTGAACAAAATGGTGTGGCTTTAACGGCTGCCCTGAAAAAAAGCCAAACTCCTTTGCTCACCTGATCTCCTGGGCTTAACACAGAGATGTTTCCTGTGTGTGAAGACAAACAACTACTGAGCTTCATGTTAACAGCTGGGGTAGACATGCAGGAAGCCCACATATAATGTAATGAAAGTACAGCGAAAAGAATCAAACTTAAGGAAGTAATTTATTTAGAAAAGACAATATATCTACTCAATAAAACAAATTAACAAAGCTTATAGCTATTGGCTGCATTGAGGCTTGTTCATCATGATGCCAAAATTAAGGCTGTCTAGTTTGCTTTACAGTTTCCTATTTTTTATTCTGATTTTTGGGAGTTGTGACGATGCAGCTGCCAAGGTGCATCAAATTTTGCACATTTCATTTTAGCCCCATTGGCAATTAATGTTTTCCATTTGGGAAGCATGGCGTGCCCATGAGTACCACATTTCCCAAAAAGACCCCAGTTAGATCCAACCTATAGCAATGTCTTATACTCATCATATTTTACAAACCTATAATACAGGATACTAGATACAAGATGCAAAGATACTTGAGCCTGAACACTAGCGAATCTACTGGATTTATCTCATGGTGTCTTAGATAACTTTTGTTTCCCACCTTTCTGAGACTCCAAAAGTTGATCATGTGCCCAAGCCATTTCAACCACTATTTTTCCTTGGCTTCTCCAAATCTATGTATATAAATGAGCTATCACAACTATTATTAGCATTATTTTTAATTATGATTGTCTGGTATTCTTTCTTTTTTGGAATTAATGAGCATAGATAGCCAAAAATATCTTTGGTTAGAGTGAACAAATTTGGGGCAACATACCCAAAAAAACCCCAAAAAACAAACAGGGCAAATTGTAAACCCTAGTTTAAAGCCCAAAACTCCCAGGGGAAAAAATACGCATCAGAATTCAAGACATTTATTTTTGTCTCCTGTTTTCTTCTTGAGAGTGAATGGTTCTCATCTATTTATAGATTTTCCTGTCGAAAGAGTTTTTCACTGAAATTACACAACGAAAGAGACAGGGATTGGCATGGCGTGACTACTGGCAACTTGCTTCACCCTGCACAGAGCCAATCTAGCTTTTGACTGACAGTTTGGGGTTTTTTGAGACTGGTTTATTTTTGGGAAATGTAAAGGTACAAAGGCCCTAGAAACCCCAGCCCTGTCTCAGATGACACAATATTATGCCCAAGTGTGAACTGGTTTTGAGTTTATGGCAGAGGATAGAAGGGGCAATCATTTACCATTGTTTGGGGTTTCTTAATTTTTTTAATTTAAAAATGACTGTGACTAATGGAACATATGTTAGTCATAGGGGGGCATTTCCCCCTGGAGCTCCGGCTCTAAAAAACAGCTTGTTTGTTGAAAATCTGTTACCAGGTTATTGGCTCTAGAGTTTGGGCCAAATGTGTTTTAGGTTGTTAAATGTTTATTCTTCCCTAATTGCAGTGTGCTCCCTCCTCCAGCTTTGGAAAAAGGGTTTAAAGGGGCGGTGTGGGAAGGGGGGGCCCCTTAAAAAAGGTGGCTCCCCTCCCCTGCTAAGCAATAAACAGGGGGGGTGCCGGGGACCCTGCCGTGTTTTTTTTTTCTGGGGTAACCCGGGCCCTTGAAATTTTCCCAAAAAAAACAGTGGACCCCAAGAAAAAGAAAGTCCCCTGGGGGGAGATGGGGGGGGGCCCCCCGCAGCGCCACTAAAAAATTTACCCCTGGAACGTGGGGGGACTAAATATCCCAAGAAGGCAGGAAAGTCTTTACACAATGAAACGTTCAAAGGCGATATTTTTTTCCCTACAAGAGCACATTGGCAAACAACAAGTTTATCCCCATAAAAGGACCCCCTTGGGTGGCCCCACCAATACTGGCGAATTACCATTCAAAACCAGGGGGGTAGCAATCAAATTTTAGGAGGGGGAAAGGGTCTAAAGAAAAAATTTAAGACCCGGGAAGGCAGCTTTCTATATCTGAGAGTTCGTATTGCAAGCATCACTTACACACTGTGTAATGTTTATGCACCTTGTGGGGGGGGGGGGGGGGGGAGTTTTCTTTGATCTTTGCTGATTTTATTACCCATGAAACCAAAACCCCAAATCTTATACTGATGGGAGTTTTTAAAGGGCAGTGCCCGGACCCTGGGTTTAACGGGCAGGGCCCCCCATTAGAGGTTACCCCAGCGGTTTCTCAACTGGGGGGTTTTGATCCCCAACTTGCCCGTTTTTGGGGAATTACTGGGGGGCACAAAACCCCGACATCAGGGACTTTCACTTACAATTTCCCCTGTCCATGCGACTTTTTCCCTCGCATAAAAAGGCTTTGATAGCCTCCTCATTTAAAATCACAGTTTTTGGGTCCCGGGACATAAACCAATTTTGGGATCTCGGACCATCCCCCCCATAACAATACCCCTGGGGGGACCTTTTTAAAAACCATAAACGGGACTTGGAACCCCCCAAACGTATCCCCAATCAGTGGGGAGGTTTTAGGGAATTTCTTAGAGTACACGGGCGCATTTCCCTGCCCGGGACAATGCAATCCACAGAAAACACCCCTCTTCTAGGGGCCCAAAAGGCAAAAAGCCTTTAAAAGGGGGACATAAAATTAGTTATGCCCGGTAGGAAGCGCAAAGGCAGAAAAAAAAAATTTTAAAGGAGCTCACCCCCGTCTGCGCCAACCCCCCAGAATAGGCTCCTGCAGACCCTTGGGCCCGAAAAACAACAACATTTTAAAGAGGCGCAAAATCTTTTAAATGCTTTTCTCCAAGGAGAAACCTAAACCCAAAATTTGAATTTGCATGGGAAACCCAAATTTTAAAGGGGGGGGGGGAAACCCAGGAGGGGAAAAATTTTCCGGGGTTTAACACAGCAAAACCCTTTGGCGGGGTAAACCGCGATGCAGCAATAAAATCTCCCTCGTCGGGGGCTGTACTGACGGAGCATGGGGAAAATTGAGAAGGAAATTCATAGATTTCCATGAATCCCTCAAGGGCCCCGGCCCCTTATGAAACACGAAGGCAGGGGCCTTTTTGACTCGCTTCTATTCCCGGGGGGTTTTCGATGGAAAAAGCCGACCCCTTTTTAAAGGGGCTGAAAAAAACGTGGGCCAGGTGCGTGCGGGGGTGGCGGGGCTGGCGAAGGGGAAACCCCGGGGAAAAACGGCCCTTTTCCGGAAAGAATTTTAAAAAAAACTGCAGGCGGCCCCTATCTCCCCCCCCTACTAATTTTACAATGGAATTTATTCCCAATCACAGGGGGTTGGGATGCCTTCTATGACTGGGCCGCATTATACTGCTATTAAACCCAAAAAAGGGACCCTACTTTGCTGACATTTTAAAATAGGCCAAACCCTCTTTTATTAAACCCGGGACTATAAAAATTTTTGCAAAAATTTAAAGGCCCCCTAGGCTGTAGGTTTTTTTTTGCCCCATTTAATCCATCCCCACAAAATGGATTCATAGCTAATAGGCTTTCCCACAAAAAACTCCGTACAGCTATAGAAACCCAAAAAGGGCGAGGGCAAAGCGCACCCCGGTATCCCATGGTTTTCTTAGTTTTGGAGCCGAGAAGGCCTTTGACAAGGTCCTTGGCCGTTCCAAGATGCTGTTTCTTAAAACCCGGGTTTTGGGAGCCCCCTTTCCCCGGTTTTTCCGCCCAACCCACAGGGCACCCCCAATGCCACGACCACCCCCGCTTATTAACAACAAAATATCCCCTTTAATTGCCCTTTTTTTGGGGGACAAAAGTAGGGATGCCCCTTTAAAACCCTTTTTTATTTAATTTGTCCTATTGATCCCCTCCCCCCCCATATGGGACCAATCACCGCTATAAAACGGGCTTTTCCTTTTACCCCCAGAAAAAAGATTTAAGGTCCACCCCTAGGGCCGACGCCTGTTTTTTGTTTTTTTTAAAAACCCCCCGGGGAAAATTTGTCCTCTATTTTGGGAAATGTAAGGGAAAGGTGGAGCCTTACCGGCCTAAAAGATAAATGTAGAAAAAAAGCGAAGGGTTTTGCCCCTTTAAGGGGTCCACTGGGGCCTTTTTGGGGCCCGAGGCCCTTTTTTCGGTCCACGGGTGTATTTTCCAGCAAGAAGTATTTGGGGGTGTGGTTGACCAATCCCCAGCCAATTTTAATCCCGGTTAAAAAGTCCCAATACTCCGAGAACTGGCCACACTCTGAAAAGGTGGGTTTTAAAACCTCCCCTATCTTTCACGGGGCAAATCCCAAATTTAAATTAAAATGGTAGATTTCCCCCGCGCCTTTTATATTTTTTTTTCCATATCCCTTCCCCGGTTTTTTTTTTGCGGCCGAGGGAGGGAAAAATTTAAAATTGATGGCAGTATAGGAGGTTTATTTGGAATAAAAAGGGGGCCCGCGTTTTCCCCTCCCAATACTACAACAACGCAGTTTACATGGGGGGAAATAGGATTTCCTAACAATGTCCTAAAACCCTTGGGCGGCCTGGGGCTTTTCTGACGGACTGGGCCTTTTCTACAAAAAGGTGTTTTACTGATAGTTCCCCTAGATCAAAAAGGGATTTCCCGGGAATTTTTTCCCTTATCATCTTTTACATTTCCCCTTATGAAAAAACTTCCTCAGATGGTAAGGGAAAAACCCGTTCTTATCCCATTTTGAAGGGGGGTGGCGGAGATAAAGGCAACTTAAAAACTGAACCCGGATTACCCCCCTCTTTTCGTTAATCGGGAAAACCCAAATTTCCAGGGTAGAAAACCACAGAGTCCCTTTCAGATTTTTGGTATAAATTGGGACTAAAATCAAAAAAAACATTTTTTTAAATCCCAACACAAACAGCTGCAATCCTTTCGATTTTTTGAAAAGGGCCTTTTTTCCCAGCCCCCCAAACCCCCTTTTTTTAAAATTATTAAAAGCAACTAGTTATGTCTCAGAGAGAAGCGACGTTTTAGCCCGGGGCAAAAGGGGACACGACCTTTATCCAACTCAAAAATCCTCCCACTAGAAAAGCAAAAAGTTTTTTCCTGTTACCTTTTAAATATCTTCTTGGGATCTTGTTTTATGACAAATCAAAACTTGGGTTTTTGGCTAAATGGCAAGAACGAGAAGCTGATATTAAACCACACCTGTGATACTGGAGGCAATCCCCGGACGGAATAAATTTCCCGGAGGCCCCGATTTTTTGGGGGAAGTTTTTGAAGGTAACACACAATGGCCCACCTTACACCAAACAAGGGACACCGAATGGGCAGGTTTTTAAACTGATAATTGTTTTAATTTTGGGTCCCCCCGCAGCTGATTTCTCTACCACTGGGTTTTTGGGGAAATGTCCCCCTTATAAAAAGGAAATTTTGGATCCACAAATTTGGGGCCCAAAATTAATTAAATTTCCCTTTTAACTTTTTCCCATGTTTTCCCCCCGCTTCTTGGGGCCCATTTGGGGGGTTTTGCGTCAGGAAGGCACGGGAATTTTCTAGGCGGGTAAAAAGAATGGGGCATATTTTTGGCGGCGGCAGCACGAAAGAAAATTTTTAAAGGGTTTGGCTTTCCAGCCCGAGGGGGCCCAAATTTAAAAGTTGTTTAAAGTAAACTAAATTTTCTGATCACAGGGCTTTGGGTTAAACCACGTTGCAAAAGGAAAAAACGGGTGAAAAAGTTCTTTGAAAATTGGGAAAGGGACATAAACCCACAAAATCCCAGCAGATAACAGAGACAATATCAAACCTGTTTTCCCCTTTAACTCCGGGATCAAGAAAACAACCCTTTCGGGGAGTGAAACCCCAAATTGGTTTTTTCAGCAGAAGAAGATCCTTATTGGGGGGGTTATGGACCCGGATTAAAAGAAAACTCACGGGGGGCACGTGGACCAAGGGAAAACTGGGAAAGAAAGCTTTGGGTGGCCTTGGGGGGTCACGCACCCCCCTGGGTAAAGCCCGGGGGGGGTGGGGGGAAAACGACACCGACCCTTCCCTCACGGGGTGGGGGGGGGGGGAAAAAAACACACTGGGATTTTTTGGGAAATTTTAAATTTTGGGGTTTTGGTTTTTCTTTCGTTTAATCACAGTTAAATTAAAGATTAACGATATCCCTTTAAGAAGCTGCAACAGACTGTGTAAAGGGGTTTTTTAATTTATTTGGAGGTATAATTAATTGAAAATGACACTGTCCCCTTTATGTCAAAACTATATTTAAAAAGTGTTTCATGGTATCCCCGTAATTGTAAGCTTTTTTTTCCCTTTTTAAAATGGGTTTTCCATTTGATAAAGTTTTGTCAAGGAAAATTGTTTTAATAAAAAACAAAAAAAAAAAAAATACTGTGAAAACAAGGCCAAAAAGGGAAGGACTGAAGGCCCAAAAGGGGCACCTGGGCAAATAAAACCCCTTAAACCCAAAACCCCTTAAGGGGGTGTTTTTCTTTTATTAAATGGTCCCTTTAGAAAAAAGGGGAAAAGTGAAAACAAGCAACTTTGCAATTGGATGTCATTAAACAAAAACGCCTTGTTCTCACAGTGTCCCTTATCTTGTGTTTTTTTTTACACTGATATCCAGTGTGGGTTTGGGAAACCCTCCTCCTTGCAATTCACTGCTGAGGCTCCCTTTTCAAATTTTGTACAGCCCCTGGGTCGATTCACGGAGCTGGGTGTCGAAATTTAGAGTTAGGGGGCCCTAGCAAATTTTTTGTTTCCACACCCAGCAGAAAACAGACTGCAGCAGATTGACAATAGAAAACGAACAGTTTTTTTACCCCGTGGGCCCAACTCTTTTAGCAAACACGCAGATTTCCCTTAGAAAGCTGTAATACATCTCCAGCGTGGGGGAGATCATGGGTCAGAATTTGATTGAATGCAGCCTGTGGTATGTATAAAAAGCTCTTTTAAAAAAAAAGACTATAGGGGGAGACACAGTGATATTGGAATTAAGGGGGGGGGGAGGGGGGGGGGTCCCAGGCCCCGCAGTGAAAAGGGGGGGTGATGTTTCCCGCTGGGGGGGGAAGAAACCCCCTGCATTCACAAAAGCGGGGAAACTCAGAGCAAAGGGAATGAGCCCAAGAAAAGGGAAACGATACATCCCCTTTAAGCCATTGTAATGGATCATCTAGAAATGGGGTGGGTTGACAAACCTTCACCTCAATACCCTTTTCTTCTTGCTCAGTGGTTCAGAGGGTATTACAGTAATACGACCTTTTATAAAATAATAGGGGTACCCCATTGGTGAAAAAACCTACAAGGGGTTGCCCCCCCGGAAGAGAAACATATACCCTTTTTGTATTAAAAGGCCGGTATTCGGGTCTGTTTGGGGGTCCGAAACCCAAAACCCAGGGGGGAAGGGTTTTTTTTTTTTCCCGAAAACCGGGGAGAAAACATGTTCCATCTTTTTCCGGGCCGCCGGTGGTCCCAAAAAAACCCTCCACAGAAAATCCGTGCCCGTGGGGACCCGCTGCACAGATTTTTCCCTAGAGGTCCATTTTTAAGGGTTGACTCGGTTTACAGAGATTTTTCCCAAACTGAAAAATGGGCCCGTAAAAACCAAACCAAAAAAGCCTTGCCGTGGGGACAAGCCCTTAAGGAGGGCTATGAAGGACTAAGGAGGTGTGGACCTAACAAGTCATGGGTCTTTAGGCACAACTGTCCAGCTGGCGATGCAGGCAGAGAACAGAAAAACTCGAGAACAGGAGTGCCCAAATGGAGATGGGGGAAAAAAAAAAATAAAAAACACCTTAAAAAAAGGGAGCGGATGATATTTGCAGACAGAGAATCCACTGGAAAAACCCCCAAGGGCTTGAAAAAGGGGGCAGGGCCCAAAGGGGGTTCCTTTGCTTAGGACCCCGCTTTAAAAAAAAGTGCTGTCCATGTGAAAACCCCAAACCCCGACCCAAGTGGGAAAGGGGAAAGCCAAAAACCAACCGCCCAAAGGAAGTCCCCTTTTAAATTGGCCCCAAAGTCCCCAAAGTGGCTGTGGCTCAATACAACCCTCAGCATACCAAAAGGCCCAAAAACCTGCAGCCACCATGCTGGGAGTTGTAGTTTTACAAAAAACCCGAACATAATGATGGTCCCAAAAAACCCCCAAAGGGGCCCTCTTTAAATAAAAAATGTAACAATCCAAAGGTGGAGTCTATAAATCTTATATTCACTGAAAGTCATCATAACCCAAAAATTTCAAAATCCCTAGAAAACCTTAAAAGGGGAAAAAAAAACTAGCTTTCACTGCTATTTACAAATGTATCGATCTATCCACCTTTATATAAATACAGCAGCACCCCCAACACCACCAATTTCTCTTTTTAACCCTTTATACAACCAGTATATATAATTTTTATAAAAATATATAAAAATTTTATATATAATTTATAATATATACTTAAAATTTAAATTAAAAAACAGAGCCCCTGTAATTTGGGGGGGGGGGGATGCTGCACTTAAAAACATACAAATAAACTGATAGACCCGTAGCTCTACAGTAATTTGAAGAAGGGGGAAAACAAAGCATTTCCATGTTTTTTTTCACTTTGGGAAAAAATCGCACACAAACAATGAAATTAAAATTTGGAAATTCTTTTCCCAAATTTTCACAACAAAAATGGCATCTTGCCACTCCTGAATCTCCATATCCTCTGCCAGGGCGTCTAGACAGGTATAAATAAGAAACAGTTTCTTCAGTCCTGAGTATATATTTGCACTTGCTCTTTATTAAAGTGTTATTCTTGATTTTGACCATTTTATGCTATTAGATTACTTATTTGTGGGGTCCGGCAGCCAGTACCCCCACTACTGTGTAGATCAATGCATGGATGCTGTCATGGAGAGTACACCTGTTACTATAGTGTTTGTAAGCATTACTAGAGTATTATATAATGCATTGTCTGGAAGTATTTGGCAATATGTAGGGGTTTTATTTTGATTGCTGAACTAGTTTTTCCGCTCTCTCTTTACCTCACATATAGAGACTTTCTCAGAGCAGCTTTTTTACTCACTAATCAAATCACTGCTTTGATTTTTAATTTTGCCCTCAAAAAGTTAATGGGCACAAATAGGGCCTCAATTTCCCTCATTCATATCAATTTTGAATAAAATAAGAGGTTGGGCAGCACAGGCAGTCCCCGACTTACAACCTTTTGACTTACATCTGTCCCCTAGTTACAGATGGAGACTTATGGGACATGCTGGCACTTGTAGTTCCATGTTCCACAGCAGATAGTAGCTACAGAACGACAAGTTCCAGCATGCCACAGCAGCACATGAGGAGAAATCTTCTTAACAAAACAAATGTAAAACCCCTTCCCTGCACTACCCAAAACTAACAAAAAAAAAAAAAAAACTTTTGTATGGAGTTACATTTAATAAATATATCTGTTCCAACTTATATACAAATTAAACTTAAGAACAAACCTATAGTCCTTATCCCATTCATAACCCAGAGACTGCCTGTATTGAGATTGGTACAGGGTGACCCCCTAGGGCAGTATTGGCAGTTCTGTCAGGAACCCTGATCATATTTTTTTATTTTTTTTAAAGGGCTCAATAATTGGGTGCAAGGTAGGAACTGGTAATGGATGAAGGTCACAGATTGTTTGGTTGTATGGGGTACAGAAATGACTGTTGGTAGCCCTGAATTGGCACATTGGCCCAAAAAGGCATACATTTACAGCAGACCAGAAAATGACTGAATTACAGTAAATATAGGAATTTTTGGATCTATTTGTTTACATTTTGGCTATTTAAAATACTAGTAATTTTCAGTTTTATCAGAATAGGATTACAACAGATTACAGAGTAGCATAGCATGGGAAATAACAGTGGACTGGTGGTATACATGAAGTCGAGTGATGGGCACATAACAAAGATCAAACTGGGCCCCCATTGTGGGTCAGGACAGGGGCGTAACTACAGGGGGTGCAGAGGCAGCAGCCGCTACCGGGCTCTGCAGCCTGAGGGGACCCAAAAGCCCTTATGTCACATAAGGAGGCACCAGCATTGTAAATGGCACATTGTAACTGGGGGCCCCCATATCAGTACTTGCACATGGTTCCAGGAGCTTCAAGTTACGCCTCTGAGTCAGGAGATAACGCCTTTGTAATTGTCTGAGCCCTTTCCTTGACCTTTGGGCCAGTTTTTTACTCTATGTTTGCAGTTCCTCTACAGAGGAGAGTCCTGCACCTAATAGCAAAGGACATAAAATCAACCAAATTTGTATTGTAGAATCATTTAGCTTATACGTGCTGGATTATGTATTAAGGCATTGCTTGCACGAAAAAAATACAGGTCATCTTATCTTACACATCGCAAAATAAAAAAAATTTTCAATGAAAAAATGTAGGCTTTTTGTCCAATGCATTTTTCCCATCAATGAAACAGATTTTTATTGGACCGAAATGAGAACGAACATTTGTTTTAAGTCAAATAATCTGTGCTGCTCATGGCCAGAAGGGTTTCCCAGGCTGAAAATCACAGCAGTGGAATAATGATTAATTCTATGACCAAGGAACGGAAGCCCAGTGAAAGTTAGCAACAGGGAGATTACATAACCATAACATTGCCAGCCGGCTCTATCAAGAAAAATCAAGGGTATAGGATAGGAAAATACAGAAAATGCAGCAAAAACAAAATAGAATACACAGAACAATACAAAACACTGCGCAATAAGGGATACAAAAGTAATCATTTGTTAAAGTTGGGGTCCCTGTGGAAAAAAGACATTTGCAATTGTGGTTTCCTGCTTTTGACACATACCTGACACCTGCAGATAATATCAGCATCTGTAGCAATCAGATCCACCACTTTGCCTTTACCTTCATCCCCCCATTGCGCCCCCAAGACCACAATCACTTTGTTGCCCACATCATGCCGGGGTCTCTTGTGCCCCCCTGCAGTGCTGCGGTCATTGGAAGACCGTGTGCCAGACATGGCCAGGGCTGAGAGTCTGCGGTGCTGTGTGTGCCCTACTTCAGCGTCACAAGACTGGCTGGTGACAGGGAGCTAAGGGGCAGACAGAGGGGTGGGAGGGAGGGAATGAAATGGGAGGGGGGGGTGAGCGGCTCTCTGTGCCAAGCATGGAAGGAGGGAGGCTGGGAATGGGAAGGACGAGTGCTGAAGATATGCCGGAGAGCAGGTGCTCAGGGCAGCGCTGGCAACTTCTGTAAATGACGGCAGGCAAATATTTATTGTGGTTCAAAAGAAAAAAGAAAAGAGAAAATTAAAAAAGAAAAATTACAACAGCACAAAGTTTAATCTATCCTGTTGAAAACGATAAGAATAGTCAAAGTTTTGAAAGCATTTTTTTTTTCAAAAAGTGCACATTATACCTTGTAATACACACCCCAGCTGCTGCAGAACCTCGTTTTGAAGAAAAAGCTTAAAGAGAACCTGTCACATAGATTATGCCCCCTTGCTGAGGGCAGCACAAGCTAGTGTCAGACCTGCTGTTTCCAGCGCTGTGTCCCTTATTCTGTAAGATGCTGCAGATTTCGAGTATTTAATGCTCAAATCTGCAGTTTTCAACCAGAAAGTCATTCAAGGAGTCTGTTTTTTTCCAAACCCCGCCCACCTGAGGCTAGCCCCGCCCACCTCAAATGATAAACCTATTACTTTGAATAGGTAGAAACATGTGAATAACTGTCAGTGGGCGGGGCTAGCCTTGGTGGTGGAGCTAAACACCTGCTCATGAATAAAATTTGAGGGGTAAATGCTCTAAAACTACAGCATCTTACAGAATAAGGGGCACAGCGCTGGAAACAGCAGGTCTGACACTGGCTTGTGCTGTACTCAGCAAGGGGGACATAACCTATGTGACAGGTTCCCTTTAGGCTGGGTTCACACGCCTTATTACGCCGTGTGGACGGGGGCGGGGTTGGAGCGGGGGGCCGGCGCCTCGCCGGCCCATAGACTATCATTACTAGCGGCGTGTATACACTGCTAGTAAATGACCTGTCACTTATCTCCCCCCACGGCGGATTGCCCAGCAGGGAGAGGAACGTAATCCATAGTTCTCTATGAGAACTATGGATTACCGTAATGACTGGGACGTATTCCAGCCGTAATTCACACACTACGGCGCGTAATTACGGACTGATATACGTCCCATTTTAAGTCGTGTGAACATAGCCTTAATGTGATTCCTGGAATTGTTGGAATAATTTATTATTACTATTATTATTTTTAGAAAACAATATTTCGTTCTGCACATCCAAAAAACTTTTTTGAAAAAATGAGCCTAGGTGCACACTGGTGTGGCAGTAACATACAAACACAATGCAATAGCAGCAGCGCACTACTAGCACTAAAAAACTCAAAAGGCACATTTTTGTAAAAGCATTCCTGCTACTTAGAATACATGAAAAATGTTTGAGGTTCTTAGTTCAAATTTTCATTCTAAGTAGCAGAAATGCTTTTACAAAAATTCCTATGAGCCTTTTGATGTGTTTTAGTGCCAGTAGTGTGTTGCGGATATTCGATTGTGTTATTATTTTTAGTTATTTTTGAGCACTATTAATTATAGGGCGCTGTACAAGCCAAAGGGGGTTAAATACATAATATGAGAGCAGGACATATACAATATAAGCATTATATAACAAACTCATACAGAAGGAGAGAGGACCCTGCCCCCCTGAGGCTTGCAATCTACATAGGAGATGGATGGAGACAGAGGGTGAGGGATGGAGTAGTTTCTATTATGGTGTGGTGGCAGCAAGGTTATTGTAAATTGTATCTGGAAGAGACAGGGTATTCACTATTGAAACTAGTAAAGATAGAGGAACCTCTGATTAGTTGGGGTAGTGAGTTCCAGAGTATAGAGGAGGCACGGGGGAACAGCTGTGTGTGAGGAATGCATGGCAATAGCTTATAAAGTTCTGGAAAAGTTAGGTCAATGTTTTGTATAGTACAAACGACAGCTGCTGCAGAACCTCTTCTCAAAAAATGAAAGAGCTCAAACTTACTGGCTGATTATACAAAGCCATAGGCATGGACCCTGTTTCCCTGAAAATAAGACAGTGTCTTATATTAATTTTTGCTCCTAAAGACGAGCTAAGACTTATTTTTAGGGGATGTCTTATTTTTCCATGAACAAGAATTCACATTTATTGTTGAACAAATAATCAACCTGTATTAATATATTGTAGTGATTTCATCACAAACATCAGCATAAGCAGCCAAACTGAATTGCATAAAAACAAATGCACTAGGTCTTATTTTCGGGGAAACAAGGTAGCAGTTTCTGTGGGGTCCCACTTAGGTTCGAAACAACTGTAACTTTTTTTTATACAGAATAACAAGTTTGTGCCTTTCTTTGTGCTTATTATGTTTGTTTTCTCAAATATGGCAGAATTATTTATAATGTTAATTATTGCTACTTATGTAGCCGTTTCTGTTTCCTGTAATTAGGTGTTGTGGGACCAATCTCATTTTGCTATGCGGCAACCTTTGAAGGAAGGTTCTGCAGAGGTTAGGGTATATAGTGTAAATATTGTGTAGAATAGGGAAATATACTATTTATCAATCTACAGTTTTTATAAAATTTATATCTATAGTATCTATCGAATATATTTAATATATACGCAATATCTACAGTTTATATATATATATTTATTGATTTCTGTTCTCTGTTCTTTAGATACGGCCAAACAATTAGACTGACCAAACTTAGCACATAGGTGAATCTGGTGCTTCAGAAGTTTTAAACCACATTTTGACTCTTTAGGACCTACCATTAGTTCTGCTATTAGGGCAGCACAGGCAGTACTCCCGTACGGGGCCTGGCCAGTCTCTGAAACAGGGCCGGGACGACGGGTAGGCAGAGTTAGGAGATTGCCTAGGGCTCAGACAGGGGCCCCGAACCTCTCCGGGCTCCAGGCCACTGCCGTGGGCCTGAAGTGACGGAAGTCTCTTTGATGACTTCTGCGGAGCAAAGAGCGAGCGCTCCCTGCCCCGCAGACAGTGTCGGACCGGCTCTTGGAGGATCGCTGGATCCTCCGGTAAGTCACGGTCCGACACAGCGGGGTCGCCGGGTCCTCATAGCGCTGAGGACCCGCCACGGCCCCATGCAGCTCAGCTGGCAGCGTCGCTATGAAGTGATGTCATCGCGACGCTGCCTCTCATCGGGCGCACAGTCGTCATAGACCGAGGAGCAGCCGGAGGAGCGTCCCGGCGTTGGAGGCGGGGCCCGAAGAGGAGCGCGCGCCCGGGAAGCAGGTAAGTATGAATGTTGTTATTTTTAACTGCCTGAGTGCCCCTGTATACCTGCTGAGTGCTTCTATATACCTGCTGAGTACCCCTATATGCCTGCTGATTGCCCCTATATGCCTGCTGATTGCCCCTATATGCCTGCTGGGGCCCCCTATATCCCTTTCCCTGACCCCCTATATACCTGCTGAGTGCCCCTATATACATGCCTGAGCCTTATATGCCTGCTGAGTGCCCCTATATCCCTGCTGAGTGCCCCTATATACCTGCCTGAGCCTCATATACCTGCTGAGTGCCCCTAAATACCTGCCTGAGCCTCTATATGACTGCTGAGTGCCCCTATTTACCTGGTGAGTGCCCCTATATACCTGCTGAGTGCCCCTATATGCCTGATGAGTGCCTATATACTTGACTGAGCCTCTATATGCCTGCTGAGTGCCCCTATATACCTGAGCCCCTATGTACCTGCTGAGTGCCCCTAGCAATATACCTGCTGAGAGAGCCCCTAGCTATATACCTGCCCGAGGGTGCCCCTAGCTATATAACTGCCTAAGAGTGCCCCTAGCAATATACCTGCCTGAGTGCCCTATATACCTGCCTGAGAGTGACCTTATATCAATATACCTGCCTGAGTTACCCTATATTTATATAACTGCCTGTCTAATGCCATGTTCACAGGTTTTATTAAAAGCCGTAATTCGACCCGGATTGGCTCGAAATTTCCCGGCTTGAATAAGGGGCGGGGGCGCGGCCCGCCGGCCCCATAGACTTGCATTATCCACGGCGGGTATTGCACCCGGATAATGTGCAGGTGACTTTCTCCCCCCGGTGGATTCGCCGGGGGGGGGTAGGAGCGACGGAATCCACTGTTCTCTTTGATTACCGTAATTTACTGGACGGATTGGAGCCATTTCTGCAGCGCAAAAACCGGGCGCGAGTACGGCTCCAATCCGCGGCGAACTAAGCCGTGTGATCGGCCCCTCAGGGGACAATATCTATATACCTGCCTGACTGTGGAGACATATATATATTTACACCTTCCTGACTGAAAGGGCATATCTATATACCTGCCTAACTGATGGGGACCTGACTGAGGGGACTTATATACCTATAATTAAGGAGTTGCTGAAAATGTGAGGATTCTAAGATATTTGTGTCCAAATCTGCAGGGCGAGTTTTTGGCCGGGAGCAATCAGCATGAAGGTGTGAACCCGGGTGGGAAAAAGAAAAGGGAAAGTGAACCCACGCTGATCAGAAAAGACGTCTCCTGTGAGCACTAAATGTAACTGCAGTGTAATCACTTATATTTCTGCAGATCCCAAATTACAACTAGTATTGGTCACTGTATGGCGGTGGTATATGTAATCAGAGCCTGTGTAAGCTGATAGTCAATTGGGGGTTGCGTTTCGGTCAGGGTCTGGCAGGATTATTTGAGCCTTAAGTAGTAATAGTTTTGGGTCTTGGTTTTGTAGGAGTTTTTCTAGTAACAATCATTCGTCCGGTAGATTTGCTCCATGTATCGGTGGATTATTTGGTGATTGTTATTTGTAATGTCATACGGAGGGGAGTGATTTTGAAAAGGCTAATTTGTCATTGTGCAGTGACTGCTGAGGAGATGGACAGAACCAATATCATAGGTTGCCGGACGCTGGGCAGTAGATGCTGCACAAGTCCCGATACGTCATATCCGTACATGCGCACTTGCCGATGTGTGGAGTTAGCAACATGGGAGCCCGGGATCGAGCTCATAACAACTGGGCATTTAACTAACAGGTATGTTAGGACCTAATATAATTATTTATGCACTGGCGGGGTTGCATTACATTTAAAAAGGGGGGACGAACTGGCATTAGCTTGTCTCCCATACATCTTGGATACCAGTACATCAGACTACTCCTGTGAATAGGCATCATTGGAGAATCTTCACAGGATTTGGCTAAGTACCAATTTTTCTTAGTTGGATGTTATTATCTGTTTATTCCATACTGATAACTTTACAGCAACAAGATATCCCCTGATGAACCCCATTTTAGTGGGGGGAAACGCATCGGGAGGGCTGGAAGTAAATACAGTATCTATAATGTATATATGGTAATAAGGTTTATAACATCTATAGTACTTTGATTATGCACACGATAGTCATCATCATCATTGTATGCATAAGAGACCCAGTGGGTCACATATAGTGGAGCCGCCCTTATCAGGGCGATGACCCCACTGACTGATGGGGTTTTGTGTATTGCATATCTAGGTGATTGGTTGGTTATTATATAGGGGCACATTGTGATATTTTAAACGTTATTTAATAAAAGTTATATTTTAACAGGTATATATATAATTTGCAGTGATAGAGCTGGACAGGAGCTATGTGGAACATGCAGAAAGTTAGTGACAGGACCTGGCACAGGGGCGAGAGGAATTAGTGTGGGAGGGTGTACTTGCCTAGGGCACCAAAATGCCTTGTCCCGGCCCTGCTCCCTGCCGCCGGCACCCCCTTGTTTCACAGGCTCTTTCAATTGAATGTGCGTCCTTGTGACGTGCATGCAATTGAGATGTATGGCAGGGCAGAGAGAGATATGCACTCCATGCCCCTGCCGTACATTGCTGTGCAGGCGGCGTGAGGAAGTTATGTTATTGTGCCACCTGTGCAGCCTCCTATTCTAGGCCCCAGGCCTAAAGTAGTAGGCTTGGGGCCGAGAACAGACGCAGACACCGGGGGGAAGATGAAAGGTGAGTACCTAAGTACTGGGGGGCTTGAGCTACCTACCCAACTACCAGAGGCCCCGAACTACCTACCTAACTACTGGGGACCCTGATCTACCTGCTTATCTACCAGGGGCCCTAATTTACCTGCTTGGGACCCAGTGTCTTAATGGGGGGTCTGGGGCCCACAAGGAAGTTGATCTTGGGGGGCCCACCCTACTGTACATGAAAATATTACCGGCCTCTTGGATATTAATGCACCCATTTTACCACATAATACAGTGTGCAAAAAAGAACTATATTGTGTAGTACAATGTAGTCAAACATTTGTCAGTCTAACATATCATAGAAATAGGGCTAAGTAGCTCCATCCATACCTCCCACCACCCCCACATACAATATCCCCCTCCACCCACATACAATATCCCCACCATGTTTCCCTTGGTCACGCACCTCACCACATTCTAAAAGAAACACCAGCAAGAAAGTAAAAGTCTAACTCCTATCACAAGATCAGGTGTTCCCTCACTTTTACAATCAGGGAAATGTGTACTCTGCCACTATATCCGCGCCGATATAACCTACAACACCACCATATAGAGACCACATAGAGGTCAGACACCAGCTCAGATATAACCTACAACACTGCCATATAGAGAACCACTTTAGAGGTCGACACCGCTCAGGTGTAACCTACAACACCTCCATATAGAGACCACATAGAGGTCAGACACCAGCTCAGGTGAAACCCTACAACACCGCCTATAGTGACAATAGAGATAAGACACCAGCTCAGTAAATTACAACACGCATATAGAGATCAATAAGGTCGACACCAGCTCAGGTCACATCACATTACAGTGAATACAGCACTGATCCAATATAGAAGTAACATAACCCCTGACATCAGGGACTCACCGGAGATGTCATATCTGATGAGTTGTTCTCTTCTCTTGAGTCGTTCTTACTCCCTTTTCTTCTGCATCTGTTCCACACCGCCATGATGACTTGTTCCGGTCACAAC
Organism: Phyllomedusa bahiana; assembly: GCA_025379985.1. Taxonomy (NCBI): domain Eukaryota; kingdom Metazoa; phylum Chordata; class Amphibia; order Anura; family Hylidae; genus Phyllomedusa; species Phyllomedusa bahiana. The sequence continues at coordinate 198,863 of JAODAL010000324.1, forward strand.
TCATCCCTGAAGAAATTACACACAAATATCTTAGAATCCTTTTCCAGTGTCTCTTTACCTATTCCCACCTCTGTACAAAGTTCCCAGGGGTGGGAGAACGGGTACAAGCCATAACTTAGAGGCCTAGTATCCTAAGGGGTTGGGGGGGTGGGGAGAGGGGGACAAACCCCCTTGGGGATAATGCTAAAAACTATGGGCTGCTTCCCTTCTATTATGTTCCCAAGGTAGGTGGGCAAATGGGAAAGGCCCCAGGTAACTAGATTGGCCCTTTTTGGGTAGGTAGACCCCCGCTGGATAAGTTGGTAGGCCAGCCCCAGGTAGGCTGGTGGGTACCTAAGCACGGGTGGGTAAATAGGTAAGGTAAATAGCCCCCAGGTAGATAAGCAGGCCCCAGTTAGGCAAGTTGATAGGCTACAGTTAGGTTGGTGGACCCCAGTTAGGTAGACTGTAGGTTGGTGTTGGTGGGGTCCCCAAATTTTGTTAGGCTGTAGGTAGGTGGTTGCCCCCAGTTAAGTAAGCTGTAGGTAGTTAGGGTCCCCTTTATATAGGCGGCAAGCAGTTAGGGACCCTCTTTAGGTACTATACAGACTGTTAGGGGTCTCCTTTAGGTAGTATGCAGGCAGTTAGGGGTCTCCTTTAGGTACTATACAAGCAGTTAAGGCCTCCTTTAGGTACTATACAGGCAGTTAGGGGTCTCCTTTAGCTACTATACAGGCAGTTAGGGGTCTCCTTTGGGTAGTATGCAGGCAGTTAGGGGTCTCCTTTAGGTAGTATAGAGGACGTTGGGGTTCTCTTTTAGGTAGTATACAGGTAGTTAGGGGCCTTAAGCTAGTGTGCACAAAGTCAGGGCCACCCCTTTAGCTACTGTGTAGGTAGTCAGGGCCCATTTAGTATTTAGGTAGTTATGGCCCCCTTTAGGTAGCCAGGGCCCCCTATACGTAGTCAGGGACCCCCTATAGGTAGCCAGGGACCCCTTTGTAGTTAGGGCCCGATATAGGAAGTCAGGGCCCCCCTTGTAGCCAGGGCCCCCTTTGTAGCCAGGACCCCCTTTGTAGCCAGGGACCTCTTTGTAGTCAGGGCCCCCTATAGGAAGTCAGGGCCCCCTATAGGTAGCCAGGGTCCTCCTTGTAGCCAGGTTCCCCCTTGTAGCCAGGACCCCCAATGTAGCCAGGACCCCCTTTGTAGCCAGGGACCCCTTTGTAGTCAGGGCCCCCTATAGGAAGTCAGGGCCCCCCTTTGTAGCCAGGGGCCCCCTATAGGTAGCCAGGGTCCTCCTTGGAGCCAGGGTCCACCTTGTAGCCAGGGGCCCCCTATAGGTAGCCAGGGTCCTCCTTGTAGCCAGGTTCCCCCTTGTAGCCAGGGCCCCCCTTGTAGCCAGGGCCCCCCTTGAAGCCAGGGGCCCCCTTGTAGCCAGGGCCCCCCTTGAAGCCAGGGGCCCCCTTGTAGCCAGGGACCCCCTTTGTAGCCAGGACCCCCCATGTAGCCAGGACCCCCCTTGTAGCCAGGACCCCCCATGTAGCCAGGACCCCCCTTGTAGCCAGGACCCCCCATGTAGCCAGGACCCCCCATGTAGCCAGGGACCCCCCATGTAGCCAGGACTCCCCTGTTAGCCAGGACCCACCTTTTAGCCAGGACCCCCCTTGTAGCCAGGACCCCCAATGTAGCCAGGACCCCCTTGTAGCCAGGACGCCAATTTTAGCAAGGGGCCCCCAATGTAGCCAGGGGCCCCCTTGTAGCCAGGACCGCCAATGTAGCAAGGACCCCCAATGTAGCCAGGGGCCCCCCTAGTAGCCAGGACCCCCAATGTAGCCAGGGGCCCCCAATGTAGCCAGGACCCCCAATGTAGCCAGGACCCCCTTGTAGCCAGGACCCCAATGTAGCCAGGACCCCCAATGTAGCCAGGCAGGACCCCCCTTGTAGCCAGGACCCCCAATGTAGCCAGGACCCCCCTTGTAGCCAGGACCCCCAATGTAGCCAGGACGCAGGACCCCCCTTGTAGCCAGGGACTACTGTAGGTAGTTTAAAAAAACAAAACAATATTGATATTATTGGTCTGGGTATACTGGTTTGGTCAGTAAGATTAAAGTGGTATTATTGTCTTGGTGTAATGACTTATATTCAGTAACAGTACCGTGGTATTATTCAGTAAATTTATGGTGGGGAGATGTTGTGGTATTATTTGGTCCTTGTATATTGTTATTGATATCATGGTAGACTGGTGTGGTCCGAAACATTATAGTGATAACACGCCGTGCTCAGTGATCGGTATGTCCTGCCCTTGTATACGAACTGACCCACAACATACAGATAAACTGTATGTTGTACAATCCAACAAGACCTAAAATAAAAAACAAATGTCACAGTTGCTTTTTTTTTTTTTTTCACCCCAGAAAGAACTGTCAGGGTTGACTTTAATAGAAAATAAGCATTTAAATCCCTATTTTGTTGGTCGATGTTAAAGAGTAAAAAAAATAAATAAATTACAACATGCTCATTCTTCCATCGTATTCCATGTGGAAAATGTACTAATTGAGGTCAATGGGGATGTCATTTTGGACACAGATCCATATCTTAAACCTCATAGAAAGGATAGGGATTACTTTTCTGACTGTAAATTTGTCAGAATGCATCAGAAAAAAAACCCAAAAAACAAAATCCACATCAAATACTCATTGAAAACCGCTTTGTCTGACAATATTATCAATGGTAGAATACGACAAGTACATTTTACACATAGTCTAGATGTACCCTAACATTTTTGTCCTCCCTATGCGCTCACTTTCCCCAACATGTACTCCCCTCTACCCTAACATGTTCTCCTCCTCAGTGAGGTTCCCTTCCTCTTCCATGTGCTCCCCTTTCACTTCCATGTGCTTTCCTACCTAATGCCTATGCTCCCCTCCCACTTCCATGTGCTCCTTTCCACCACCATGTGCTTTCCTACCTCCAGAACGTGCTCCCCTCCCCATTTCATGTGCTTTCCTACCTCCTCCATGTGCTCCTGTCCCCCCTTTATGTGCAGCCAGACCTCTGTTTTTGTGATGTGCTCCTCATTCTCCCTCTTTACATTTTCAGTTCCTTGTTTTAGGTCTCCTGTTCCTCTGCTAATTTTTCTAGCCAAGAATCCTCAAGTTTCATCCCATGCTAGTTCATGCAAATAAAATTAAATGTAAAAAAGTGGAACCCCCCCCCATAAAAAGTGAAGTAGAAAATGAACATAAATACCACCTGTATCCCCAGTTACCGACATTTCTGCAGCCATGTGCGAATGCTGAAACATTTGCCATGGCATGGTCTCTTTATGGCCCCCATGAGCCTTGCTTGAGGTTGTCCATGGACTGAACAGAATATCACCATTGCAGCGGTCTTGTGACACTACCCTACTTCCTCCCTCGAAGTCAAAGCTCCTGAATTTTAGAAAGTGCCACATTTCAACGACAAGTACCAACCCATGAACCCACTGTAGGGTCTGTTGGGCACTGTCCCATGGAATGAAACCTAGAGAGAGAAAAGTATATTGGAAAGACTTGTACATCTTTTGTGTTTGGGAATCATTCAGGTCTTCGCCTTATATATGCATGAAAAAAAAAAAAAACAGTATGTGAACCAGCTTTAATTTTTCATTACATGCAAAGAAACTGGAATAAATAAACACCCATTTACTTCAAATAAAATAATTTAATAAGTAGGCAGTTTGCACTTTGAAAAAACAATTGCAGAAGAATCCAAAAGATCTTTACCAAAATACGGATATATACAGATCAAGCAACTATATTACATGTTAATGCATAATAATTACATATACTTCTGCAGTTCGTAGATAATGACATATACCAGGTCAGCATTCAGTGGATAGGACCCACTTGCACAATATAATTGCCAAGAAGCAGTATTGGTCTGGTTACAGTTACAATAAGTGTTTGGTCTAATTGTTTTGAATTTTTTATGCACACATTATCCAACTTTTTGCACATTTACATGTGCCGCGATTCCAAAGATTGCTTTAATAGATATTTTTTATGCTGATTTGGGGGTAATATTTAAAAAGCAAAATGCATCAAAAACTGGAGTGCATGGCATACGGCAAATATATAGAACTTGAACAATTGTTCAAAGCATAGAAGAGAAAGGCAAATGAATAACAAATGGGATAAATCTATTAAAAACATTTTCCATTCTGTCCCACGACATTGGCATAGACATATGGCAGCCTTTAAGGCACCACAAGGAACAGAAGCGCATCTAATAGGCCTAGTGAGTTGAGCCAAACATATTATTGTATATTCTTCATACTGAGAATTTTGGAACAATTTGTGCTATTTTTACTCACTAGAAAATTACAGATGTGTGGTCTTTTCTTTGAATGAATTTTCCACAAATCCATTTGTAGAATGGTAGACTACCTATCAATACAAATATAGAGCCACCTAATATAATGTGCAGTGTCAGACACTAAAGGGTTTGTGTCAAAGATGTAGTCTTTCCATGTTTTACTCTAAGGGTATGTTCACACGGCGTAAATTCAGTGTGCATTTTGCCGTGTATTTGCGCTCTAATACGGGTGAGATGCGTGCCAAAATTACGGTAATCCATAGGATTACGCCTCCTCTCCCCGCTCGTAAAATACCATCGTATTGTATGCGCGGGGAGATAAGTGACATGTCAATTACTTGCAACTAATACGCGGCGCGAGTAATGAATGTCAATGGGCCCGGCGGGGTACCGGCCCCCCCGCAGCGCCACAGTAGTACACGCCGCTGTACATCGTGTGAACATACCCTAAATCATATGGACATTATGGAGAGGTGGGGGGGGGGGATCTGTGAGGGGCTGACGAATTCTACTCAAGAGCTCACGCTATGTGCTAGAGTGTAGAGTTGCTGACAAGAATCGGCTCTTATTCTGGTTAATCAGACATATGTAATAAATTTCCCCTTTAGTGGCTGCTGCAGGGGAAATGGGTGGTCAATGTCAACCTCAGCACATTGGCTAATAATGGGGTTGTCTGTACAAATAAAATCACGTTAATGCAGGCATGATTATGGCTTCAATGCCTTATTGCTTTCCTCTATCTTTATATATCCTTCCTGTCGGAGAGTCACATTTACTTGGCGAATTTTTCTGAGGTTGCGTGCCATTGATTGGGATCAGGCTTAATGCAATGGCAACAGTTAACTATAGGACCTAGAAAGAAAAAAATGGAAAACTGATTGCCCATTAGTTAAGGGAATTATAAATTCCCTTCCATTGGCATCCATCATGCTTTCAGGATTCTATATGATAGCATGTCATTGTATCTACTTAAACAGCAGCTTTCAAACTTCAACTGAATGGGTGATTATATAATACATGGTCTCATGGAGCCAACAAAACAAAGTCAATCAAAATAGCTCAGTACTCCTCATAGTAGTTAATAGAGAAGGGGTCCCAAGAGGAGACTCCAATCTATGATGTCTCTCGTCCAGGTGGGCCAAGGCCTTTTAAACTGATGGAGTGGAGAACTCAAAACCAACATCAGGCCCAAGAATGAAGAGGTTGTAGTATATTTTTGTTTCATGCGCCCATTGAGCCATCTTGGCGGCACGAGAAAATGTCAAGGAATACATATACCTTAATGCATGGAATTGCACATTATAGTAAGTAACTCTAGACCAGATAAGATCATGAGAAAAAAGGAATGTACACACGACTAAGTACATAAGTCCTATTGGGCATGACTCCTTCCATACCCAATGTCATCTTTGACTACTTGCTATTACCTCCAATATCATAAGGCTCCTGTTTTATATTAATACTTTGAGAAAAAACATACCGTATACACAATAAGGTGCCATGTATCATCAGAAGAAAATGCTATGGTTTATGTTTAAATGCCACAAGACATTCAAGATTGTCCTAAGTAGTTCCCCTATCACTTAATATAGTATAGTAGGTTATTCTTGATTAGACTATGAGGATAATCATACGAGTTTATGGAATTGCAAAGCTTATACCGCAGGGTGTGGTATACTAATTCAAATTATTTTTGCCCTATAGAACTCTATGGCCCCATCATGCCATCCGTCCAGATAACTTTTCATGGTATCTCGAAGGATACCATGAACAGGGACCAAGACGTGATGTTAATGGGGCCTTAATGGCCTACCATCTTCAGTGCTTAGACCATGTAGTTTATGTGGGTAACAACAATATGGCTGCTATTTCTCCCACTTCCTATTCATATACTTGTTGATAAATTTCTTCTTACTAACCACCCATTTTTGTTGCCCATGGTCATGAATATGGAGGCACCTGTCAGGTTTTGATATAAGTTAGTGAATGTAATGTTTGCTTTAGGCAATATCTCATGGGTGGAAGCCCTTAAAAGTAAAAATAAAAAAATTATATGGCATGTTGCCTACTTTCTACCGGATAACACTTGCATCAAAATTGAGAACCGACTCTCTCAAATCAAAGTCATTAACTGATTTTCCATTAACAAATCCCTTTCCAGCTTCAAACCTATAGGATGGAAACATAGAGGTTCCTTGCCTATGCCACATTATACCCAAAAATTTTAGAGGGATGCGACAGGATCAGCCAAAATTTGCAAAGTAGAATCCATATCATGACGACAAATATGGGAAGCTCATAGACCTAGACAGTCTTCATACATGTCTCCAGTAGTGTTGGCATAAAAAAATTTTGCTTTCAAATTGTAAAAACTAAGACTTTCTTTGTTGACCATAGCAACAAGTGACAGCTCCCCTTTTATTTTTTCAGAGTACTATGTAAAATGAAAGGGGAGCTCTGAATGGTTGCTATAGTCAACAAAGACAGTTTTAGACCTAGTCAGGCTTCATACATGAGAAGTCTTTTTTGGTCACAGTTTCCCTATTGGGACTACATAGCTAGAGAGGCTCATCAGCTTTCAAATCCCATTTCGGGCAAGAATACCAAAGTCTTTGTGTTATACACAGGGCATGTCCAATCCCCTTTTAAAAGGGACCTCTAGGGAATTTAAGAAAAAACAAAAAAACAAAGAGAACATAACTATGTACAAAAAGTTGAGAACCATTAAACAAAAAAAAGTTATGTACAGCAAGATGCCCAAAAACCACGACGTTACATTGATTTATAGTGGAAGCAACTGGAGCAAATGATAGGAGTCTTCACCAAGGCCTTCATTGCTTGGAGATCTTCCTTTTTCTGAAACCTACAATGGAATAAAAAGGCAGAGTAATCAGAAAAGCAACTTTTGACTATTGTGCGCACATGACCCATGCAGCGCACAATTAACGATCCTTCCATTTTGAAAGACGATTGGTTAGACGGAAGACTAGAAAGAGGACAAATGATGTGTTACTTGGACACATAAGTTTCATCTATTCCTCTGTAAATTTACATTGGTCATACACCAAATATGCAAAATTGTTTGGTTCAGGGTCGTAGTGAAAAGACAAAAGTGTGAAAAACCTAAGAGGAACTTCTATGAGAGCTGTAGCCTGTTATACATATATGAATTGTCTTGCAACACATGTAGATGCAATAGAGCTAATTTTAGAAAGGTCCCTTGAACGCAAGCGACTACCATTTGTACCCCTGATGTGACCCCCAGCAACCAGGTGTAATCTGTGGTAAAGCCTGATTGTGTTAGATTTTGCTATAGTGCCACCACTGGAGAAATGAAGCATAACAGTTCTTACTGAAATCAATGGGTTGTCCATATAGTGAAGGACCTGACAAAGCAAGAGACACTCTTTGTAACCCCTCTTCACTCCAAAAGATAATAATCCTCAATGGGAGGCCTCTCTTTATTCATACATTTTCTAACAAGGTATATGATAATGGGTTTTCTAAACTGGACAACCCCTTTTAACTGAAACTGTGAGATACAAGTGTACATTGTAAGCGACTAGCGACTGGCTAAATATTACAATATTTAGAACTGTGCACCGCCTGAAGTATGTGTGTATATGTAAACTACATATGTGTATTCCATTGTTTAATATAGAATGTATCTATAGACACAGAGACTGTATTAAAGGTAGAGTTTCTTATCTCGTAATGATCCAGAGTCCTGAACCCTTAGGTATTGTCTGCACAGCAATGTTAAAATGCAGTCCAAAATCCAGCGGCATTTTAATATTGCTGGATGCGGCTTTTGCGCCCAAAAATTTGGTCAGATTTCCCATGGCCCCATACAAGCTATGGGAATCTGGTGGAGGATAGAACATGTTATATCCTCTGCCGCAGTGCCGCGGCTCATGTAGAAAACCTGGCTGTGTTAGATCTCCATTGAGAATAGCACTGCATAAGATACAGCTGATTTGGTGAGACAAATTCTAATCTGCAATGCTAAGGAAAGCCAGAAAACATGACCTGTTGGTGTGCCTTGCGGACTAGGGTTGGGAACCACTGCGCAGCCGGAGGGCCGGCGGCTTCAGGAGAAACCCTGTGCTGTGTAGATTACATTGAGGTATACACAGCACTAGCTACAGCTGGATTTGGGACAAATTCTAAATACTGAATCCGCCCCAAATCGGATATAAAAAACAAAAAAACCCCAATGCTGTGTAGACATAACCTTATTCAGTTTTGCAGCTTATCACTGGGAGCAGTAGATGACAATCTTGTTGTCAGACACACCCAGAGGACTGAAGTCCCATAATTCAATGTCGCGGTAGCGTTTTCTCCATTATATTACTGTACAACGCTCAGTATACTCAGTAGAGAAGACAACAATTTAGGCCTCATGCACATTGGAACAAAGGCCGTAGGACTTAGTTGTGCTCCAAATGTACAGGGGTATTTTATCCTGTAGCTAAGAGCATGCAGTGATTGTTCTTCTGTTTAAGTTGTACGTATTGAGGAAAATATGAAAGGTACCATAAAGGTTTATGCACATTTGTGGAACACCTACCATAGTTTTCTACAAAATGAAGCAACATGGCCATGAAAAAAGCAGAACGATTTCAGCTCTAGCCCCAGTTAAGCACTGTATGCAGCTCTGTTTGATAAAACAGGTTGTAACTCAAGCAAAGTAAAACAATATAATGTCAAAAAAAAGTACATCTGCTTCCATAAAAATCGAGGTGACAGTTACTTTAGTGACCATGTTGTGTTCATGTCAAACCCTCCAAAACATACCTTTAAAGCACCAAAAGTACCTTAATTTTTTTTTTTTTAAATGATCATTTACCATATCTGCTTGAGAGTCTACACTGGGTTTGGCAGGGCCGGGCCGATTGACCATTTCTGACAACCAGCTATACTTACAATTTAATACATAGTGTCCAGGACTAGAACAGGGACATTGGGAGGATGTTACAAATGACACAAATAAGCAAGACACAATCTACTATTTTATATGAACATAAAATGTCGACACAACATTTTTTTTTAAAGTACAAAAGAAGGGAAACGTAATGATCTTAAATTTGAAATATCATGAAGGGTAGGTACAGTTGTAGAACAAGCCAGTGGGGTAATTAGAAATGGACTTTATAACTTATGTATACCATAAAAGTCACAGCTATGGGGTACCGGTGCCAGGAACCCCTTACCAACACTGAGAAAGAATGGGCCCCAGAGAGTTGACCATGTATACAAGGCAAGCAAGTTCACTGGGATGAATATCTTAGAACAAGTCTTTGGGACTTGTCAAGAATGGATGGATTCACGTGACCCAATGCAGACCCATTTTAGCACCTGCAACACTAGGACTTGCGATTCAGCTTCTAAACCAAAAACTTAGATCAAAGTTTGGATCCACTGAACAGTGGAGAGTCTGGGACTTGGGTTAGGGTTTTAGCTTATGGCCATCTAAAACTGGCCTAAAGTATATTTTTCCAAGACACCCAACAGTGTTTGGACTATATGGTTAGAACTTTGAAAAATTATCAAGACTATTTAATATCACCCAATCATTCAAGAAGCATTGCTGGTATGAACCCGATTTCTGTAATTCTCCATCCAAGCTCAATAATTTAGAAGTTTTCTGAGGCCCGAACATCAGTTTTACCCATCACCCCCATTGAAATTGCAAAGGGCAACCACATTAACAGTTATTATTCATGAAGTTTATCCATTCACTTGGACATGCCAAGTGAATTCAGCTCATTTACATGAATACCACCACTGGACATAACATGGCTGCCTCTTTGTAGGTTGAGTATTGAGATCTACAGCTGGAATCACACCCACTGGCTGTTCCACACCTGATTAATCATCATTGGACTGGGAGCAGGAGACAGATATAAGCACCAATTAATTTGTAAGTCACATAATCAAGACACAGAATACAAGTAGCTGAACACAAGGGAATGATTAGTTTTGTAATTTACTTTGTAATAAAGGGATGAAGAGCGACTTTTTGTTGATGTATGTGACATTAGTGGACATAAAGCCAGCTTAACTTCCGTACATACCTTACTGTACCACACAACTCTTTGTTTTGTGTGTGCCAGAGTCAACTCCAATTTCTGTTTTGTGAGAAAGAAAATTGAATATTGCTATAGACAATTACTGCATTGAGGCGTTAGGAAAACCGTCCAGGTAGGACATACTCGGCTAGTTATCAACCTATTACGACTTGTGGCCGTTTATTAGCATCACTATTATGGCCACAAAATTAGGACCTGCTGCAGTTCTGCTGAACCAAACTTGGATCACTATCGAACCTTATTGTGCTCCAAGATCAGTTCTGTAGAACAGAAGGTCAGAGTACCATGGTGTAATACAAACACTACAAAGACTACAATATGGTCGTCCAAAGAAGGCTTAGAGAGTGTCTATAGAATTGCCGATAAATTAATATTTAATAAGCTCAATAGGTTAAAAAAAAAAAAAACATAGGACCTAGAGATTCATATGAAAATACCATAATCTAAAAGACCCTTCTGGCCAGCACTTGACGTTTCAACCCCTTATTGGGCATATCAATCTTACTGACCCCACGTACTGGGAGTGCTTCATACTGCATCAGGTAAGGGTTAGATTAATGCACCCTATAACCAATTAGTTACTATTTGGTAGTTTAAAAACATAGACCAGTCCATTATTATTCATGCATATCAATTCTTTGTTATCATGCTTGCCACTACAGCGCACACATTAGGCTCCTGCTTTATACAGCTCAATTTTCTGCTTTCCTATGTAGACTGGAAAAGCTCAGCAGAGTCATCTCATTATTATAAGATATTTGGGAATATAAGGACTACTCTACTGCTGGAGGTTTATAAAAGAGGTCCTTATACATTTGACTTGCTATTCTGTAGAAGACTACAGTAGTCGAGTAACATTTTTCTGTCAATTAATTCTCTATCAAAGATGCTATAAAGCTCACATACATAGATATAGATAATGCAGGAAAGATGTGTGTACCATCAATATGGCTATGTTTGTAAACATAAAAATACACCAATTACAATATAAAAATGCACCAATTAAAATATAATTTACATTTTAGCAGAGTAAAGGAAATTTATCAGGCAAAATTTTGAAAAGCCAAAAAAAGAAAAACAAAGCAAGTTTTGCATAAAACATGTTGTGGGCATCTAGGTTTTAACAATGTGGATGTGTCTCTGTGTTTGGCTACCTGCTTGAGGAGTGGAGGAGCAAATATACTATGAATGATCTATGCTGTATGCCCTTACAGGAACAAATTTCTTCCTACAAAGCGCTATGGCTAAGTTCAAGAGCGGATATCCCCATAAAGTTAATGTGGTGAAATTCCTAAGTAAATTTTTTTAACTTTTAAGGATATAAAAGCACATAGCAGATACACTTAATAAAACGGAAAAAAAAATATGTATCATGCGTTGCTCTGATTCTAAGGAAATTTCAATAGCCTTATGCACATGACAAAATATGCTGTCATATTTCTCCATGAAGCCACATATGTTAGATATTTCCCCCTAAAAGTAACATTTATAGGAAGAATAACGCTATAACCCAACACATGATTCATACATAATCAAAAAGAAAAATAATCTATATGCCTCAATATCAAATTGGAAGCCATACTACTGTGCCCCCATCCCTCACCTCATAAACTGGTGGCTGAACGGAGCCATAGTATAACCATGTGCTTGAGATGTTCTAGTGATAGAATTTATAAAAATGTGTAAAATATAACAAGATGAAATATTTATTTGATAAAGCCATCTAATGTTTTGGAGTACTGAATTCATAAAGGAGCTAGGTAAGTGGCCTAGGGGAGTAGAAATTAAAAATATTTTAAAATAAAATTACCTTCTCCACTTTTTGAGTTTCTTTTCTTCTTTTTACTTTTTGTGGAGCCTCTTTTGACCTTGGAGTCCTCTGAAGTCTGTATATGTGTTGTAGTTTCCAAAGATGTATTAAAGGAGCTGTCACTTAATGTATTTTCCTTAGTTTGTGGTGCTTCATCTGACTCCTTGCTGTTACTTGGCAGAGCTCCTTCAATTGACCCATTTTTTTCAGCTGGCGGGGAAACATCTGTGGTTGCATCACTCTGAACTGAAGGGGGAACCTCGGTGGTTTCATTTTTTTGGATTGGTGGGAATTTATCAGTGGGCCCTTCCTTTTGGATTGATGGGCACTCATCCGTGACCTCTTTGTTTTGGACAGGTGGCAAATTGACAGAGGTACTGATCTGATCTGCCTCAGTCTTCTGATCTAGTTGGAGTTAATCCTTTTTCTTCTCCTCTGTTGTCGATGGCTGAACGTTACATTGAACTAAAAGCAAATTGTCATCCAATGTTGTCTCCTTAGAGGAAACACAAATGGACCCACTCTCCACAGCTGGTACGGAATCACCCAATGTCCTTTCACTTATTTCAGAGCATTCAATGGTTTCTTTATTCTGGTTGTTTGGAATTTCTTTGGTTTCGCCTTTGCAGTCTACTTCATCTGGTTGACGTTGCGATTTTTCTAAATCACATGTAGAATTCTGTGGCATCTGATCAGTTTCTGCAACATCCTGAGGACAAGAAGTCTTTTTATTGGCAACACCAGAATGCTTAGGGGCATCGGTATCACTAGAAAGTTCCCGCTTAGCACTCTCTGGAAGACATTACTTGTCAACATTGCTGATGTTTGAAGTCTCAGTGGTTATACTTGGAACAGCACTTGTGGTCACTGTCTCTTTTGTATCACTACTTTCAACACAACTTTGTGCAACTTGAGTTCCCATACTTGAATTTCTATCCACACTTCCATTATCAGATGGCTTACTAAGAGGCACGTCCTTTTCATCTTTATTGTCCTCAGTGGCAGGAGATGGGTCGGCGTTATCTTCACTCTTATTCTCTTTTATTGCACCCAACTTTTGTGAATCTTCACCCTTCATTTGCTCTGGTTTGCCTTTGCAAAATAGGATCAGACATGACTTTCAGATGGATTCAAGTCAAGAACACCATAAGCACATAAAGAACTTGGATGTCGCTAATGGGTTAGTTGAGATATGTATTAGTCATGCAAAGACTTTCACATGTTACATACAAAAGCAGATTGTCTATAATCAGACTTGCCTCTGTTTCATATTATTATACGTGAAGACATTGACCCTTCTAAGCCACTAGGAGCAGCGTAACAATATGGTACTGCTATTGAGTGATCTCAAAGAGCAGACAGAAGGGTGTCCACACCACACATACCCCACCCTCCACACCCACAGGTAAATCTCCCAATTTAACAGACCCTTTTTAACATTTCACAAATTATTAAAAATTAAATTTACATGTTACACCTACATCTGCAACCAGGCTTACATCCTGGTGTTTATACAAAAGCAAATAATTAGGGCATATTTTGCCGCCTTTTTGTGCTTTATATGCAGCGAAATGAAGAGCTATGAATTATGCTTCGTGTCCCCGGGCGTACAATACGATCGTATCGTACACCCGGGGAGAGAAGTGACATGTGATTTGTTGCGCCGCTTATGCACAGCTGACAACGCATGTCAATGGGGCCAGCTGGGCGCTGATCAGTAGGTGCTTCCAAAACACCCGGCGCGTACTGTATGCCCCCCCCATACGCTGTGTGAACATACCCTAAAATTTGACATTATGCAGAACCTTTAATACAAACCTAAACCTTGCATCAAATCAGGTTCTGTTGTGAGCAAACAAACAGGAATGGCCAAGTAGCAAAAAATTATTTTATTCCCTTTTGGCGTGGGAGGTCTAGTCTACAAGTCAATAAATAACAAAAAAATCCAAGTTCTATTAATAATACTCATGAATTACATTTTTTTATCATAGAATGTACTTTCAGTATGTAAAAGCAGTTCTACACTTATGGCTCCCATTGCCACCTAACTTTTACAAAAATATGTCACTAAGCAGAATGATGTATCTTAGTGCAAAGGAGTCCTTCAGAGGGCTTTTCTGAGACTTGATATCGATGTCCTTTCTATAGGATTGGCCCTCAATATTAACATCATGGGTGTCTGATTGCCAGTTTCCAGTTAATTACCAAAATTAAGGTACCGCATCCTCTTCATTGTTTACAAAAGCACAAAGCCATATATATTTTTGGTACTGCAGCCCAATAGGCACAGCCACAACAATATATATATACAGCAATGAACCTTTGTAAAAAAAAAATGCAGTGGCCGCTCACGAGAGTCAGAATCCCATTAATCAATATCTAGGAAAAACCCCTATCAGCAAATATGCAAAGTGCAAAAAAAACATTTCCCCCAAACGATATAAAATTTTTCTAAACCCCATCAGGAGTCATTAAATTTTATTTGGGTGGGATTCCCAATTTTACAGGATAAGGGAAAACCCCCCTGTTTAAAAAGGAAAAACTTCCCCCTTTTTTTTCCCAGGGAAATTTTTTCTAATCCTGTACAACGGCTTTAAGAATTTGGGGGCCCTAAATTCCACAAAAATGAATTTGGGAAACACTATAGGAAACCTATAAAAGATCTTTAAATTTTATTTAGTAAAATGTTTTAAAACTGGGCATTGTGACCATAATATAGACATGGGGAAAAGTCCTGGCCCGAAACCACGCCCCAGGATAAATTTAAAAAGGGGAGGGCCCCCATTAAATTTAAAAACTTTCCCTCGGTTAAAATAGGGAAATAAAATCCCTATTGTTAAAAGGGAGGGAAAACTTTTTTAAACAATGAATATTTTTTTTTTTAAAAAGTTAAACTACCAAACCCTTAAAAAAAATTTTTGGGTTTTTTTTTGTTAAAAAACTTTTTTGATCGCATGCACAATCAACCCTCTGCAGCAAAAAACGAAAAGGGTTAAGGGGTTAAAAATAGATGTAAAAAGAAGAAACGGGAAAAAAATTATGTGCACGCCAAAAATATTTTTTTTTCTGAAATTCTTTGCTCCGACTCATTATTTAAAATTTTTTTAAAAAAAAAAAAAAAGGTTTTTAATGGAATGGGAGCAACAGTCCCAAAAGAAAAGAGCCCCAAACCAAAGGTTACCCTTTTTTGAAAGCAAGCTTGAGAATGCATTCCCCCCTTAAAGGAACCAAGCGGGTCAGGGGGAAAACCCTGTGTAACATTACCATGCAGCACTACTTAGTTTCTTTGAGATCCCACTTCCTTTTTTTGCTTTTTGTAGTTTTTCGGAGCTAAAAAACTTCTTGTATCACCATAAAGCATCAATTATACAACCCTTCTTCAAAACCTTTGCTCCTCCTTTTTTGAAAATTGGGTAGACAAAAACTAAAAAGTTTACAAAACTTTTAACTTGTTTTAAAATTTGTGTGTTTCGAAATCACATAACGTCAAAAATAATCAGAATTTCTTTTTAAAAAAAAAAAAAAGATGAAATACTAAAATACTTTGTATAAAAAAATAAAAATTTATTTTTAAAAGAACATTCAACAATTTTTTGTTTGACAACATGGATAAAAATGAAAAATTTGCCTCCTCAAAAGCACTTGCTCCAAGTTTAGGTCTGATAGGTGATAGATTATCATTTATTATAAAATGGAATCTTTCCAAAACTGAGCCCTCTTTTTCTGATTAGTAACCCTACAAAAATTTCCTTTATTAAAGGAAATTTCCATTCCCCCCAACCCGTCAAAAGTCAACTAATGTTCCCAACTTTTAGATTAAAATTTTTGCCTTTCACCCTCCCACAAAAGTCTTAAAATTTTTGGCCCCCCTTCATTTTTTCTTCTAAAATCTTTGGTCTTTCCTCTCCAAAATTTTTCCCCTTTTTTTATCCCTTTTGTGTAAACCAGACTCCTCTTTAGTAAAACAAAATACCCATCCAAACCCCCACCAAATCACTTAATGTTGCCACCAATTTGAATTTTTAATTTAAAAGCATCCCCCACCCATAAGGGTCTTCACCGTACTGCACCTTCCTACATGATCTCCTCCGTTATCTTGGTCTACCACCCTATGATCTAAGACTAACCTACATGATCTAAACCCTAGACTGTGATCTTTAACACCTTTTCTCGCCCTGCACCAGTATATGAACCATTGCTTATAAGGGGTAAAAGTACTCTTGGAAAGAGCCCCTACAAAAAAAACTGTTAAAATTTGGCTTTTTCCCAAAATTTGTTTTTGTCAGTTTTGCCCCGGGTCCTGTGAAAATCCACATCACATTGTTGTTTGTTGGTGAAAACATGTCAGATTATTAGATGCTAAATAAATTGCATTTGGCTGCTCTCCAAAAGCTACATGGAAAATGAAATTGTATCCATGTGATACCTACATGGCTAAGTGGGAGATTGTTTTAAAAACTGGCTGAAATAGAGGGTTCTGTGTAGGGGCTTCCCCTTTAAGAAGTCATTTCCACTAATAGGGAACATAAACAAGGAGAGTGCACCTTAATACGATTTTCAAAGTTTTGTTAAAGTTTGTTTTAAGGAACTTAAATATTCACAGTGGTCCTATAGAAAAATTTGGAATAGGGTCCCTCGTAGTTAGTTGTGCTGCAACTTACTGATTTTTCCATTATCTCCTTTCTGCCTCTTTGCTTCGTCCTCCTCAAGTTGCTTCTTTCTCTTTTCTGCCTTTACTGCTTGCTCTTTTCTATCTTTATTTTCCTAAAGGAAAAGTCATAATGAACCATCATTAAAAGAAGACCAGGAACAGAAACTAAAAAGACTGAGAACGTATCAACGAAAGCACATTTCCCCATCATAAAGTATCCCGCAAAGAAAGTTAGGACGCTAGGATCTTTCCACCAAACATGAACAATTTAAAAATTCTTCATATGACTTTTTTGACCAGATTGTTGGAATTCCAGTAAATTACAACATCGATTTACTAATTTCCACAAGCTAAAAAATGCATGAACAACTTTGATCCGAATCACTAATGTTCCAAAGCACTATCTTGCTGCTGAAAGAGAACCCCACCAAGGATCACATGGGTTGTTGTTCACCTTCCTCTGAATTTGCCAACATGTAAAAGGTTTCCGTGGTGTGTAATTGTAAGAGCACAAACCTTCCTTGCTTTCAAGAAGAGGTCCCTGAAGGTTTTCATAGTTCCAAAAGTATCTTCTAGTGAAAGTTTTGCTAGGTCTTCACAAAGATAATCTGCCAGTTTCTTTTTCCTCTGCGAAAGATCTTCCAAATTTTGTTCCAGACCCTTAATTGCATCAAGACATTCCTGCAAATAGAATATTGAGCATGATGAAAGCAAAATACATTTCCTTTTAAGGTTTGACTTTTTGCAACAATACACAAAACATTAAAAAGGACATCACACTGAGCTTCCTGGTCATAACAAAAAAGAAAATTAGTCCTTCGGACTGTAGGTTTACGTACTAATGAACAACACACTAAATTTGCTCCCTATAACAGGATTATTTGTATCCGCATATTTTATATAGGACTGTGACGTGGAAATTACATTTTAAAGGGGTTGCCTCACTATAAGGATTGATTTTTATGTTAAAGATCTTGCAAAACAAGTCACTTTGCAAAATGTGTCCATTAACAGTGTCCTACCTATTCTGAGATTTCCCCTCTTGTATAGGCGGCATCAGCTCCTCAGGTCACTATAGCTACAGACCTGTTTGATCTCTCCTGATAAGCTGCCAGAACTGGTTGCTATAGCTACAGACCTCGCTTCTACTGCAGCCTCGTAGTAGCCAGTAAACACGCCACTGAATTCAAAATGAAACCAAGAAAACAGGACTGAGGTAAGATGAATCAATTAAGGCTATGTTCACACGGCTTAAAATGGGACGTATTTCAGTCCGTAATTACGCACCGTAGTGCGCGAATTACGGCTGGAATACGTCCCAGTCATTACGGTAATCCACAGTTCTCATAGAGAACTATGGATTACGTCTCCTCTCGCTGCTCGGCGACTCCGCCGCGAGGAGAGATAAGTGACAGGTCATTTACTAGCGGCATATACGCGCCGCTAGTAATGATAGTCTATGGGCCTGCGAGGTGCCGCCACCCCCGCTCCGCCCCCGTCCACAAGGCGTAATTGCGGGACGTAATTAGGCCCCGCAAATAAGCCGTGTGAACATAGCCTTAGTGAGAAAACCCCTTTAAAGCAGATCTGAATTTTTAGATAACTTTTAGGGTAAGCGGTCATGTGTATGTAGATGAGGAGCAGCACTTTTTATCGTAAACATATAACCTGTATATGGCAAAGGGTTTCTTTTCTGCCGGCTTGGGCCCTAATTTTTTGGTTTGTCCCCCGACGTTAAATGGATGAAAAACTAGCTGTTAAAGCAGGGCTTTCTTATTCATTTTTGGGGACTCAGGCAGATTCTAGAGGGACCCCGATCATTAAAATTTTTTTTCTGGGATGCAATTTGGGGCCATTTAGTTTTTGTTTGGGTCTTGGGGCCACCGTGGAAATTTCTCCACTTTTTGGGCCTCAAGAGGGCAAAATTTTGGGGCCCATCCTACAGCTACTGTACACACCTCTTGCTTTTCCGGCCCCCTTTTTCTCTAAAAAAACACAGGGGCCCCGGGGCCAAACATGGCCTAGGGGGGCCCCCCGGGGAGTTTTTTCCCTTTCTGCCCTAAGGGGCCGTTTTAAAACCTGTTCTCCCGGTAACCCCCAGTTATGGCCAATGATAAAACCAGTTTTTAAGCGATTAACTATGTAAAGAAAGCGTATATTTTTTGGGGGGGTTTTGGGTTTTCCCTTTATTCAGGAAAAAAAAATTTTTGGGTTTTGTTTCCTTTATTACATGAATTTCCAGTCCCACTTGACAAAACAACCCCAATTTTCAGGCTAGGGTAAAGGGCCAAAAAAGCAAAAAAAAAAAACCCAAACTTAAGATTTTAAAACGCTGACACCGTTTTTTGGTAACACTCCCCCTGAAAAAAACCCTTTTTTTGTACTGTTCTTTTTCCCCCAAAAGGGACTTACACAGTTAGGGTTTTCGTTTTTTTTAGCCTTTTAAGATTGCTGCTGCATTCAGAGTAAATATTTTCTATGTTAACACTGGAAAAAATAAAAAAATAAAGTTAAATTTTTAGAGGATCAGGGTAATTTGAACCCTAAAGCCAAAAATTTTAAAAAAGGCTCTCATCACCCCTGTTCCCCCCAAGGGCCCCCAAATTTTATTTATAAATTTTCCCCCTGCGCCCTGTGCCCGGAAAGGGGGTGCCTAGGGCCCACAGGGGGTGTTAAAATCTATAGTCCACCGTTGGTTTTTTTTTTTTGGGGCCCCCGGTTTGGGGTTTAAAAATCTAGAGGCCCCTCCTCAAAATACTGTAAATGACTTTACATGCTTTTTTACTCTTTTCTTGCTTTTTGCATATTTTTTCTATGTTTTTTTTCCTCTTTTGAGAAAATTTTAAACAGTTTAAAAACCCAAAATTTTGGGTCCTAAAATGTTCAGGGGCCTACGGGGGTTTCCCCCATTCCCCTGTGGGGGGCCCGTCTTTAGGGCCTTTCCTCCACCCCTTAAAGTTTTTTCACCTCTTTAAAGGAGAAATGGGGAACGGATGCTCAACCTTATGTTCTTCATTATATAAGAAGTTTTAAAGAAGGATTTACAATTCCCCTACATTACTTAACTGAACCCCGGTCCTTCAAGCTTGGGAAAAACCCATTTCACCTTTTTTTTTCTTAAACCCCGCCCGCTTTGATACATTCCAAGGGCATTTGGTGCTCAAAAGATTTGTATGGTTTTCCTTCAATTTCCTTTAATAGTAAGAAAATACATTGTGGTATAAAATGCAGTCTAAATGATTAAAGTTAGGTCATGCTCTATTATCAATATGTACGATAAGAAAAGGAAAGGGCTACCTCCAGGATATGGTGCAGCAGAGTAATACGGGTTTGATTGGCCTTGGTCTCAGTCAGTTTCAGTAGGGTGCTTATCTTAAAGCCATTGGCATTTCCAGTGTGACTTCCCTAGAGAAAAAGTTGCCAATTATTAACAGGATTTCCTTTTTTCCAAATTTTTTTAAATTTGAACATTTTAATTACATTCCCAAGAAAAGTCCAAAATTCTGTGCTTTTTTAATTGTTAAAGAAGGGGCCCCCCAAAATTGGCATGGGGACTTTAAAAAGGGAAATGCTCTATAAGAGGGAACTAAAGAAAAAATTTTCTCTTCCCCAAAAGGAAAAAAAAAAAAAATAAAAAGAGGGCTCCTGGTTTACGTGGTATGAGCTCTCCTCCTGAAGGCCCAAAAAAAAAATTGCAAAAACCTATTTTATCCCATCTACAAAAAACAAAAGTTAAAAAAACCCTAACATACAAACACAAAAACAATTTGTTTTTTACAGCCCCGTTAAAAAAGGTTTGGCCCCCGGTTTTCCCCATATTGGGGTTCTTCCTTGCGGCGGTTTTTGCCTTCCTCTGGATCAATGTAGCTTCTTTTCTTCCATAAAAAGGGACTAAAAACCCTGGATTATACAATTTTTTTGGAGTTAGGGTTTTTTTAAGTCCAAAAAACCCGCAAATTTTTGGAGAGAGGCACTGGCCATCTTTTTCTATTCTTGTATAATCCCTTTAAAAGGGTTGTTTCGACATACTCTTTCACTGAGCCACAGACAGATCACACTTCCTTTTTGGTGTGGGGGGTTCTGCACAATGAATTTTGGGTTTTTAAAACTCTGCTATTCCTAGCTGAACCTTTTACAGTGACATGAGTGCTTTAAGGGGGTGAACGCAAAAGCACAACTTGTCATTAAGAAAGTAAACACTTCTGCTCTTTTTTGGGTAAAAACAGACAGGGAGTCACCACCCTGCCCCACTGCCGGGAAACCTGTTAGAAAAAAGAGGATTTTAAAGGTTTTCCTGGGAAAGTTGTGTACCAAAAGGGAGGATATTAGATTGCTTCAAAACTGTAAAAAAAAGCAAAGTTTTAACAGCAATGTTTTGATAATAATTTTTTGCTTATTTGGTTGAATGCTAAAAAAAAGAAAATGGGAATACCCCTTTAAGTTCAATGTATGAACAAGTATACTGCCCCTAGGGCCCGCGGGGAAGGGAAAAAAAGTGCCCCCCAAAAATTGATATAACCGAGGTTAAAAAAGTTTTCCCGCCATAAATTTCTACAGGGTGGGAAAAATTTATAGGTTCTTTGGGAAATTATAACAGGTTGGGTTAAATATTCCCATTTTAAAAAAACCCAAATATATTTTTATTATACCTAATAGTTCAAAAAAATTCCCAAAATTTCAAGACCCAGGGTTTCAAAAAAACCCGGAAAACCTGTTTTTTGGCAAGGATATCTGGGGAAAAGGGAAAAAAGGGGGTAATTTAAAACAAATTTTTTTAAAATATATTTAAAATTGGAAAACCCCCCAAACAAAACCCAAAAAAATTTCCATCACAACCGTGCTGAAACCCCTTCTGCCCCTTTTGGGGTAAACATTTCCAGCAGAGGGGGTTTCATTTTTCACAGGCCCGCATGCATTTTAATCCGAGCTGGGGGGCTACAAACACAATTACATTTGGGTGAAAAATGATTGAATTGTTTTAAGATTTATTCAAAGGAAAACTGATGCCCCCCCAAAGAACCTCTTGAAAACCCTTTTTTTTTGGAAAAATGAACATGGTTTTTTTTGTTTTTTGGACCCCGAACGGGCTGAAAAACGTTTGGGGGAAAAATTTCCCCTGCAGTGGGGACAGCCCCGCGGGGGGATTTTTTTCCCCTTAAGGGGGGGATGGGGAAAAAATTTTTTACCTTTTTTTAAAAAACCCAGAAAAACCGGGTGAAAAAAAAATGTGCCGTGGGGACTTTGGGCCTTTTGGCTTTTTAGGGGCTATCTCTCATGGGAGTTGGCCAGGGTGCCATTTTCCCGTCCCTAGGTACTTTTTTGGGGATTTTTTTGCTAATTTTCACTTCAATAAAAACTTGTAAATTACTTACTGAGAAACACCAAGAAGCAACACATAAAACTGATCGGCATTTGACAGCTTGGACTTATCTTTTTGGGGAAAAACTTCAATTTTTTTACTAAAAAGAAAAAATACAGTTATATTTAGTGTGGGATGTATAAATCCCCTCCCTTCATGAGGCTCCAGATCTTATCAAAATTGATCAGTTTAAAAGTGGGGGAGTTTTAGGTTTATTAGTTACCCAAAAAAAATTATTGCTTTCTTCCAAAACCGACGAAAAACCAGTCCATGTCTAGTATTGTAGCTCAGCCCATTAAACTAAATAATGCATGGTGTAATTTTACACATAACCTCTGGACAGATTTGGGGTTTTGGGGTTTTTTTCCCGGGGGGACATGTATGAACTGGGCCTGCCCCCGTTTTTTTGGTACCTTTGAGCCATGAATTTTAAAAACAGGGGGCAAATCCCAAAACTTTGGCCCTGATAAGTGCCCTTTATAATTTCGCCAGAGTTACGGGGGGTTCTGGGGGTGTGTTGCACCCCATTCTTAAATTAGACACATTTAAAGATTTTCCTTGACGCCCCCAATCTAGGGGGCAGAACAGGGCCCCCCAGGGTTTAAAAGGGGGTGACGGGGCCCGACTTTGTGGTATTGGGTCTAAAAACTGCCCCCGTTTTAGACCCGCAGAAGAACAAACCAACCAGGGTAAAAGGGGGTGCCTGAGCCCGATTGTGGTTTGGCTTTAAAAATGCGCTGTATGTATGACCCGCAGAAGGCCAGACCAGGGTAAAAGGGGGGGCCTGGCCAGACTTGTGGGTTTGGGTCCCACACTGCCCCCGTATGTATGCTGCAAAGGAACAGCCAGACCAGGTTTAAAAGGGGGTGTCTGAAACCAGACTTGTGGTATTTGGGGTCTCACTGCCCCGTAAAGTATGAAACTGCAGAAAAAACAGCCAGACCAAGGGTAAAGGTGGTGCCTGAGCCAGAAAAAGTGGGGAATTGGCTTTACATGCCCCTGTAAAGTATGACCTGCAGAAGGCCAGCCAAAGGGAAAGGTGGTGCCTGGCCGACTTGTGGGGGATTGGCTCTGCACTTTTTCCTGTATGTTTGACCTTCAGATGAAAAAGACCAGACCCGGGTAAAGGTGGTGGGCCCCAGCCCCGACTTTTTGGGGATTGGCCCCTACACTGCCCTGTATGTATGGGCCCGCAGAAGAACGACCAGGGCCCGGGTTTAAAAATGGTGCCTGAGCCAGACTTGTGGTATTGGCTCTACACTGCCCTTGTATGTATGACCTGCAGGGAAAATCAGCCAGACCAGGGAAAAGGGGGTTGTCTGAGCCAGACTTGTGGTATTGGCTCTACACTGCCCAAAGGTTTTGAACTGCAGAAGAACAGAAACCCCCGGGGAAAAGGTGGTGCCCCGAGCCCGACTTGAGGTATTGGCTCTTCCAAATGCCCTGTTTTGTATGACCCGCAAAAAAAACGCCAGACCAGGGGAAAAAAGGTTGGTGTTTTGGGGCAGACTTGTGGTATTGGCTCTACACGCCCTGTTTGTATGACCCCGCAGAAGAACCCGCCAGGGCCGGTAAAGGGTGGTGCCTGGCCCAAATTTTTGGTATTGGCCTTTTACACTTTTCCCTGTTTTGTATGACCTCGAAGAACCCCGACCAGGGAAAGGGGGTGCCTTTCCCCAAATTTGGAAATTTGGGTCTACACGGGCCCTTTTATGTAGGGCCCCGCCCGAAAACATCCGACCAGGGTAAAAGGGGGGGCCTTTGGGGGCCCGACTTGTGGGGATTGGCCCCTACACTGCCCTGTTTTGTATGCCTGCAGAAGGAAAAAGCCCGAAACCCGGGTAAAGGGTGGGGCTGAGCCAGGGCTTTTGGTTTTGCATTTTTCTGCGCCTGTATTTATGACCTGCAGAAAACAGCCAGACCAGGGGAAAGGTTTGGGGCTAGCCCGACTTGTGGTTTGGCTCTACCGCCCTGTTTTAAAAGGGTATACCTGCAGAAAACGACCGGGTTAAAGGTGGTGCCCGAAACCAGACTTTTGGTATTGGCTTAAAAACTCCTGTTTTGAAAGACCTGCAGAAGAACAGAAACCCGGGTAAAGGTGGGGCCTGAGCCAACTTGGGGATTGGCTCTACAAAGGCCTTTTATGTAGGGAAAATGGGAGAAGAACAAACCAGACCGGGGAAAGGTGGTTTTCCCGAGCCAGACTTTGTGGTATTTGGGTTACACTGCCCTGTTTGTTTTACCCGCAAAAAAACCCCGACCAAAAAGGGGAAAAGGGGGGTGCCCCGGGGCCCAGACTTTTGGGAATTTTCTCTTTCACTGCCCTGTAAAAATTAAAGACCCGCAGAAGAACCCGGCCCGATCAGGGTTAAAAAAAGGGTGTTTTTGGGCCGACTTGTGGGTATTTTGGGTCTACAAATGCCCCTTGTTTTAAAGACCTGCAGAAGAACAGCCCGACCGGGTTAAAAGGGGGTGCCTGAGGGCCCGACTTGGGGGTATTGGCTCAAAACTGCGCCCGTATTTTTATGGCCGGGAGGGGTGGCCAGGGCCAGGGTAAAAAGGGGTTTGGGCCCGAGCCAGCTTGTTGGTTTTGCTCTGGGACGTCCTGTAGGTTTTGACCTGCAGAAAACAGCCAGACCGGGGAAAGGTTTGGGGTCTGAGCCGACTTTTTGGGATTTGCATTATACCCGCGCCCCGTATGTAAAGACCTGCAGAAGAACAGACCCCCAAACCCGGGTAAAAGGGGTGCCTGAAACCAGATTGTGGGGATTGGCTCTAACTGCCCTTTTATGTATGCCTGCAGAAGAAACCCGACCGGGTAAAGGGGGGTGCCTGAAGCCAGAATTTTGGGATTTGGGTCTACACTGCCCTGTAAAGTAAAGGGCCCTGCAGAAGACAGAAACCCGGGGAAAGGGGGGGTGGGGCCCGAGCCAGACTTGTGGGATTGGCTCTAAAATGCCTTGTATTTTGGACCTGCAGAAAAAAAACTCCAGCCCAGGGAAAAGGTTTGGGGCCTGACCCGACTTGTGGGGATTGGCAAACACCCGCCCCGTATGTATGCCCTGCACAAGAACAGCCAGACCAGGGTAAAGGTGGTGTCTGAGCCAGACTTTTGGTATTTGCATTATACTGCGCCTGTATGTATGACCTGCAGAAGAACAGACCAGACCAGGGTAAAGGTGGTGCCTGAGCCAGACTTGTGGTATTGGCTCTACACTGCCTGTATGTTATGACCTGCAGAAGAACGCCAGACCAGGGTAAAGGTGGTGCTGAGCCAGACTTGTGGTATTGGCTCTACACTGCCCTGTATGTATGACCTGCAGAAGAACATCCAGACCAGGGTAGTGCTGCCTGAGCCAGACTTGTGGCATTGGCTCTACACTGCCCTGTATGTATGACCTGCAGAAGAACACCCAGACTAGGGTAAAGGTGGTGCCTGAGCCAGACTTGTGGCATTGGCTCTACACTATCCTGTATGTATGACCTGCAGAAGAACAGGTTCATACATTCTGGTGCACTCTATACTAGCTTAAAGCTATTTAGAACTGGCCCGTCAGCACCAAGGTTCATATATGTCGCCATCAGTGTTCAGCACTGTTGCCTTGTGTAACGGAATAAAACCATAAGAAATGGCTGAAAAATAAAGGACTTAGTGGTTTGGGGAGTCGCGATCCGTTTCAGTCCATTAACCGTTAGAAAAAAAAAAAAAAAAAAAGGAAGAAAGATAGAAGAAGGTCTATTGATTTCATTATTTTAATAGGTATGTAACAGTAACAAGTTTCCCTCCCTCAAGACAAATGATGTTCTGCACAATGTAAGGAATCAGCAGGGACAGTCCTTAGTAGTTGGGAATGTAGTTTTAATATTTCCAACATGAGACAGTTTAGTCCCTTATAATCTGCATCAAAACCGTAACTATAGTTTAATCATGAAAAACCCCTATATACTGCTTACTCTTTCCCAAGGCAGCTAGTCTTTGATGGGTGTCCAGATTGACGACAACTGGGGCATTTCTTCTTATAAATAAACTTGCAAATCGACTACTAATCTTATGTGATGTTGAAATGCAATTTTACACATCTACGGATTCAATACATAAAAGCACAGCTTTTTTTTTTTTATTTATTTTTTTTTTTTATTACCTCATGTTTTTCCGGAAGCAGCTTGAGGAATTGTTTTAGAACCTCGATATCAAACTTGGAGCGATCTCCTTTTTCAATCAGTTCAATTATTTGTTCATTGGGACTATGAATGTAAATAGGAAAAAAGGTGACTTTGATAGACTCCTATGTAAAAAAAACAACATGTATACGATGCAGACATACTATACAATATTACTACAAATACTACAGAATAATACAAACTGATAGCCCCCAAAAAACAAATTAAGCACCTGATCGCCATGAATTCAATGGTCTTCCATAGACACGTATGTGACTGACTTACCACTTAAATTGCTTCAAAAATATGTTCAAGTTAAGGTTCTTTTTAGAATCCAAAAACGATATCTGTAAAAAGAAAAAAACATAAGAAATCTGAATCCACTGTGATTGTGGCACAACAAGCATGGTGCTAACAGACCTCTTTTGGTGGTTTCTTTACTGGTGTTGTGGCTTTGTCTTTAACTGTGGTTTGTGGAAGACAGAAGAGCTGTTCAATGCTGGAGTAGTTGGGTTCTGGAGTTTCTTCAGTGGTGCTTGCTGAAGACCACATTGACTGACGATCTAAAAAGAGAGAAGAATGTGACCATGAGACCCTTAATGAATTTGTGTATTACAGATAGCAAATCTTCTACTATATAATCACACCAGAAACATACCTTTGGTAACATTAGGAGGCAGTTTCTGCCAATTCAATTTTTTCATCTTTAACGATGGCTTATTGACTTTGATGTAAGGAGGTCTTGCATAACCCAAAGAATAACCAACATGAGCAACTACAATATCTTCACCAAAGCCTCCTGGAGGTGGTGGTGGCGGCGGCATCATTCCTTGGGGTAGTGGTCCATCAGTAGCTGTAAGAGGTGGTGGTGGGCCACCCATGCCTGGGAGAGGAGGAGGTGGTGGTGGTAGAAAGCCACCCATGCCTGGGAGAGGAGGAGGTGGTGGTGGGCCACCCATGCCTGGGAGAGGAGGAGGTGGTGGTGGTAGAAAGCCACCCATGCCTGGCAGAGGAGGAGGTGGGGGTGGAGGGAAACTACTCATACCATGGAGTGGTGGTGGAGGAGGTGGCATTACCCCCATCCCTGGAAGAGGAGGTAATACCCCCATGCCAGGAAATGGAGGAGGAGGGGGTGGTGGTGGAGGTGATGCCAAAGCACCTGGAAGGGGAGGAGGGGGAGATGGAAATCCATCCATGCCAGGAAGAGAAGGAGTTTGTGGTATAAACTGGTCTCCAGGCAATGGAGGAGGAGGAGGGGAGGTGGTGGAGGGCTCCCAGATAAAACAGCTGATGAAGTTTTTTCAGTCACTGAAACTGTTATGTCCTGAGAACCTTGTGTGGATTCAGGTATCTTTTTACCAGATAATTTGTCCTTCGTTTCATCTTTGGGTTTGTCTGTCTGTATACTTTTGTGTACTTTCTCGACTTTTTCATCTTTGGTCTTTTGTTTACTTTGTTTCTTGCAAGCTAAAAGTCTGTCCATCACCTCCTCAAAATTGTTATTTTTGCCTGTTGGTCGAAATGAAGAAAAAAAATGTAAAATGTAATTAGATACTACAGTACAATTTAATGCAAGTATATGACATTTTTTTTTTTTTTTTTTAAGGACTTCAGGGTCTACGTACAGTCATCTGCGAGCAATACAGCTCGGTTCACCAGGAATTCAAGGGCCTCCCACAGTAAGGGACTGGAAGGATGTGAAACATCAAAGTGCAGCAGACCTTGCAAAATGGAGAGAAGCTGGACCGATAATGGAGAACAACTTACCTACAAAATATAAAAAACAAAACACATATGTAAATATACTTTAATGATATAATGCACAATCCAAAAAGTTAGACGACTAATTAAATTTGCTGTTCCAGCCAAAGAAATGAACAAACAGAGACAACATTGACTAAATTATGAAGCTGGAACTTGTATCTGAAACCAGGCTCCTACTGGCCCACAGTGGGGCAGGTAAAACCTCTGGTGGGCACCTGGTCATGTTGGTCCCCTGGATATGTCAGGCCTGTAGCTGCTTTTAAGGGAGAGCGAGGGAGAAAGTAAAAGAGTGCAGGAGTCATGTATAGTACCTATAGGGTGGGCCCCAAAAATCAACTTCACTCCAGTCCAACACCGTCTGAAACAGTATTTCACATATGCCTACTAAATTTATTATCCCAATATTTTCCAAGCTTTAACACAATAGCTGATCTCGAAGAAAGTTTGTCAAGTAGAACAGGGAAGCAGGACCATCACTGGTATATGACCATTGGTGGGTCACTAATATACTGTATATTGGTTATTAGGTCCAAACTTGAGGCTACTCTATTGACTAGATATAGAGATCACCAAACTACTTGAAGCCCTCCAGAAGAAATTATTGTAGTAATCCCTGCTACCTTCTTGTGGTTGAGAAGCTAAAAAACGTGTCCATCAAAAGACACCTGAAGATGACTTGCATCATACAGCCTCAGCAATGTCCTCTCCATGGCTGGGTCTTGGTGTAGAAGATCATAGCATAGAATACACAGCAGAACATACGTACTTTGTTAAAGAGTGTTGTGAAAACCTCTTGATGATTGTTCATATCAATCCCTCCATAAATCTTAAGAAGATCTTCATCATCCTCTGACTTGGCTTCCTCAAATACGGAGGCTTGTACTAATAAGTCTTCATCCTCCAGATCCCTGAATGAAAAGTCATAAGAGGAAAGATCAACAGAAAGTTGGTCAATAGTGCTCAATGAGTGAGATAAAGAACCTGATCTACGGCCCCATTCACATCACGTTTGTGCTCCTCATCCACTCTATCTGTCGGCATACTGTGAGAAATTTATCCAGGCAGATGTGGGGCAGGGCCATAAAGTTCTATAGGGTAAACATAGCCCGAAGCGGGCTACACTTGCCGAACCTATATAGTCTCTGTGTCAGACACTAAAGTGTGGTAGACCACTGGCCATTTCAAAGGATAGGTCAGGGGGGTATGTGGCAGGACTGTACAGTTCTATAGGGCGAACATTGCCACAATTGGACTAGGTTTGCCCTATTGACTGAACCTATACGGTCTTTTGTGTTGGGCACTGAAGCGTGGTAGACCACAGGTCATCAATATGAAAGTCTTAGAAAACATCATCACTCTCTTTACATCTACAGCCGTCCAACGTTGACATAATTTACCAACAGGGTGGATGAAGTGTAATTTTTTTTTTTTACCTTAATTTTGTTAGTACATCCAGTAACTGAAGACCTGCAAAACATAGGAGATCAATTTATTCTATGGTTTTATATTAAGTGTATGCAAATTACACTTTTCATTAATAAACATTTGCTAATTTTGGTACATACTATCTAATAGTATTTCAGCCTCGTCTTAACCCAAATCCAAACAGGCCTCATGTAAGTAAACAAATGCTGGTGTCTTATATCCATCAGCCACTTGCAACAGAAACCATATCTTCTAATTGGTGGCATAATCAATGTATTTATTCTGATCAACTTCCAAGTGTGCAAAAACGAAAAGGAGTCATGTATCAAATTTACTGCATGGAATACGAGCAGGCTGAGACTGGCCCACACTGGGTATGGTGGACCCTTAGCCATGGGAGGCCTGGGCTGCTTTTCAGGCAGAAATGAAGAAGAAGAGCACAATAGTCATGTAAAGTAGCTGTAGGATGGGATCCAAGAAACAACTCCCCTAATGGGCCCTAAACACCCCAGCCAGACACTTAATATGGATTTTAGGGCATTGCAATGGCACTAAAAGGGGGCAAGTGAAAAATCAGCTTGGGAGCAGTAGTAGGTCTAGTTTCGATTCTAGGACTTTTAGGGTCATACATGTGGCCCCTGGTTCGCACTTTCTACACAGTGATTAATAGTATTAAAAATATTTGTCTGCAAACTTCATTAAGTAATAGGAAACATCTGCTTACATCAGTCTCAAGAGTCTCTTGTGCTTAATGATTGCTGTGCAACAAACAATCAGTGGCTGCTATAATACAGGACGTGCAGGGGAGTAATGACATCCTGAGCTGTGTCACAGAGCAAACAGGGATGAGAGGTGGTTATGGAGTAAACCGGTTCACATCTGCATATGCATATTTATTATTTCTGCTTAAAAGGACAGCAACCTGATGGACTCCATTATAGTCAAAGGAGTCCGGTTCAGTTTGAGTCCATCATGTAATGGATTCAGTGCCGCTGTTATTTTAACAAAACAGAAAAATGGAAATAATCCAGGCCAAGTGCCTCTTTAAAAGGTGACCTCAAAGGAAAGCTCCAGACCAAAACTGACTCCCTTTTCTCCTCTGTCCTTACAATCGCCTCTCTCCCCCATATACTGTACATTCAATCAATATGTTCACCAAATACATGGAAACTACTACCAATTGAGTTTCACGTCTTAATAAGTGCTTTTGGAGGTGGTGTTAAACCAGGAGGAGCGATTGGGCAGGGCATGAGTGTCCTGGATAGACCTGGGGTTTATTGACCATGTCTCAAAACCCAAAAATGGCATGCAAAATATGTATTATTATATAAAGTATTACATATATTATTAAAAGTATGAAGGGTGCCTACGGAACATAACCACAAAAATTTAAAAAAAGACCCAAACATTTTTAGCAATTGTGATAGGCTGCAGAGTCACGTAAAGACTGAATAGTGATGCCATCAGTCAGGATCACCAGAATAGGCCACAGCGGAGAATGAGTGGGTTTAAAAAGCAAGCTTTTATTTCTGCTTTTAATCATCCCAACGGACTGACGAGGAGTTAGTACTTTTGGAATGTTTCTTTAACAATATCCATCTTTGGGAAAGCCGAGTGGTAGCACGGTTACCCTTAGGCTTAGCGCACACTGTGTAATTTTGAACGAATGACGAATAACTGTACGCGTTGACTCCTATAGGTGGACGTATGTGCAATGTACATAGACAGTGTCTGATTTTTACACTTTACGTCATATATGCATTTAATTTGAACAGATGGAAGACATAGGGTGCTGCGCTTTTTCAAGTTGAAAAAAAGTATACGCTATATATTTTTTTTTTAAATGTATGTCAATTTAAAATGTATCCTAGTGTTTGTGCCCATGATGTAAATGTATACATTTGTATCCATCATAAAAATCTAAACAAACCTACCCAATCAAATTGCAAGGAAAAACGGGTGACAGCCAGTAGACAAGCCGAAACGTTGACTTTGGACATGAAATAAAGCACATTTTTTTCATTTTCCACATATTGTGTGTGCAAGCGGTTTTTAATTTTTTCTTTTTTATAAGCCTACCCGTATTGGGGTTTATACCTGCTTGCACCCAACTACATGTATTTTGAGAGGTGCTGCCTTTTTCATATTTTTTCTTTCAGTAGAAAAGATATCTAAAGATAAAAATATTTTTTAAATAGTCAAACTTACGCTCAAAACAGTGCATGTTTTGCATACGTTTAGCGCACACGTTTTGATGTATGGTCCAACGAAGTGCCTTTGTATATATTCACATGGTGATTTTTGACACATAACCCTCTCTCCCCCCCCCAAAAAAAGTGTCAAGACCAACTGTAAAAAGCCTCCCATTCTTATGAAAAATCCACTTTGCCATTCACACAATGCTGATTTTACGTGCTTATTTTCAGCACTTATTTTAAATGCTGCTGAAGAATTGACATGCCAATTCTTTGACGCATTTTACGCGCCTCCCGTTAAAAAGTGTAGGAAGTAGAAAATCTGTCTAGTTCAATATTCAGCGTCGTTTCATCGTCTTAATTCCGCTCTTAGGATTCCACAGCTGAAGTCCATCATCTGAACCGACCTTAGGCTTAGGCTATGTTCACACGGCTTAAAATAGGTCGTATTTCAGTCCGTAATTACGTGCCGTAGTGCGCAAATTACGGCTGGAATCCGTCCCAGTCATTACGGTAATCCACATTCTCATAGAGAACTATGGATTACGTCTCCTCTCCCTGCTCGGCGAATATGCCGCGGGGGGAGATAAGTGACATGTCAATTACTAGCGGCGTATACGCGCCGCTGGTAATGAAAGTCTATGGGCCAGCGGGGTGCCGGCCCCCCGCTCCCGCCCCCGGCCACACAGCATAATTGCGGGGCGTAATTACGCCCCGCGAATAAGCCATGTGAACATAGCCTTAGGGTACGTTCACATGGCGTGTTGGATCCATGTTTTGGACCCTAAACAGACCCAAACACGCATCTAACAAGGTGCAATGTGATTTTACATTGCTTTCAGACGAGTGATGACCGATGCTTGTTTACTTTTTGTCTTTCTGATCCGTTCAGAGAATTGTCATGTCAATTCTTGATCTGTTTGATGCAGCAGGCGCCCTATTTTAATCTATAGGGTGCGATCCTGCTGCAGCCAAGATGCATCCAAACACGCACCTGTGTGTTGGATACGTTTTAGCGCTTTTGGATGCGTTTTTCGAATCCAAAAACAAATCCAACATACAGTTCCCATTAATATCACTCAGATTTCCTAATGACTAATTATACAGTTATACCATAGGAGCCATAATATTGGTCATTTTGAAAATCACCCATCTTTCCCAGAAACAGATATACAGTAAACAGGATTTTTAAGCATATATTACATAACATCCAAAAACCTTGCAATGCCATAAATTCATTCATCACTTACTCTGACCAGACTTCATCGGTAGGCAGCATCAACCTTAGGAGGAAATTACTCATGACCTACAAGTGACAGAGCCCTCAGGGACACTGCGGACACTGCACAATCCACCATGGCCTGATCGGCTTCCTTCCCCTCCTCTGATCCTCACACACCTGGAGCCAGGTTACAGATTGCAAGCAGGATGTTTTGGTATAAAGTTGACAAACTGCACCGCAGCCGGTTCCATCATTGTAGGTGTAACAAGACCATTTGTTTTCTCATTAAATTTTTTCACTTTATTTTTAACTGTATAAGTTATAAAACGTAGCAGAATGTTTTATTTTACAGACCCGATCTCTTGGTGTGTTTCCAGGCTGCTGGGATCTCACAAGGTCACATGGGATCTGGTGCTGATTGCTTTGCAGGTGCCATAAAAGTGATCTCATTAACTGAATCCATTGCAGTGTTGAGCTCTACTTCACCACTAGGTGGAGGCATTTTGCTTTCAAGTGAGTTGATGAAGTGAAAAAATGTTTGGTAACTTTTACAAAACTATTCAGGCCTCAAAACTAGTGAATGATAGAAATGTTTGTTTTGGTAGGGGTTTATATTGTTTGTTTTTTTTGCAGCATGTAAATGTTCCCTTCATTGTATAATAAAATGTTATGCGACTATAGGGTAAGAATATCAAAGCGGAGCAGAGCTGGAATCTGGATGTTATGTGCATTCGATAAATCTCCTGCATTTTGCTTTATTTCATCACTGTTTTCAAGTGCTTGCTGTTGGTGAATAAAAGCATTTCTCATGACCGTTTGTATTAACCCCTTCCTGACAAAACCAATTTTTTCGTTGGGTTCCCTTTTTTCTCATCTTACAAGAGCCATAATTTTTTATTTATTTTTTCCGTC
The DNA here is from genome assembly GCA_025379985.1 of Phyllomedusa bahiana. Taxonomy (NCBI): domain Eukaryota; kingdom Metazoa; phylum Chordata; class Amphibia; order Anura; family Hylidae; genus Phyllomedusa; species Phyllomedusa bahiana. The sequence continues at coordinate 232,786 of JAODAL010000324.1, forward strand.
CACATAGTTTTAGGAGTTTTTTTTTTTTTTGTAGGATAAGATGTAGTTTTTAATGGTGCCGTTGACCATACCAATTAATGTACTGGGAAATCCTCCCCCAAAAAATTCTATGTGGGGTGGAATGAGAAAAAAACCCCCACTTAATGGCTCCATTTCTGCAGAGGTTTTGTTTTTATAAAGCTCACTGTTGCATTCTGCAAGTCGGTACGATTCCAGGGATACCAAATATGTAGTTTTCTTTATGTTTTAGTACTTTTAAAAAAAAAAAATCTCTATTTTTTAAATTTGTGCTGCAGTACCATTTTTTCTACCAATAAGGCTCAGTGCACACTGGATTATTATGAATCGATGACAGATCCGTTCTGACGGAAGGGAGAATGGATGTGTTAATGTGTTCATTGACAAGTGTAGGCGGACAGATTTTTACACTTTCCGTCAAATGTACGTTTAATTTTAACAATTGGAATTTTATTTTTATTTTTTCACAGTGTTCACAGTACGGGATAAATGATGTTATATTTTAATAGATCGGACTTTAACACACAGGGAAACACTAATAATGTGTAGCTTTTTTATTTATTAATTTGTAAAATGACAAAGGGGTGGTGTTTTGAATGTTAATTTTTTTTTTTTTTTTTTAACTTGTAGTTCCTTTAGGATACTTAACCACTAATTGGGTGGGGAAGGTGGCCCAATCTCTTGTATACCATTTTACATGAAATGCTCGTACACCATTTTGCATTAAATAGATAATGCAGAAAATGTACAAATATGGCTTTCCTATTCCATCCTGTCTATGGCAGGATGTAATAGGAGTAGTAACATGGTCTTCATTAGGCTTCTGGTCGCCATGGCAGTCACTCAGCATCCAGCGAGAAAGCACACTCCATACTTCCTTACGGACACTAGGACGTGCCCATACATTCATTGTCAGTAATGGGTTAATTTTATAACCTGTTAAATGAACTGTAAAGTAAGTAGGATTGAAGGTGCATTAGAGGGGTGTTCTCCTCTCAGAGATTGATGGTGTGCCAATACGATAAGCCATCAATGTGTAAAAGGTGCGAGCACCACCTCTGGGACCCACACCTATTTTGAGAACTGGTGGAGGTCATGTTTATTTTAAAGGGGTTGTCTCACTACACGGATTCATTTTACCTCAGTCCTGTTTTTTTGGTTTCATTTTGAATTCAGGGGCGTGTTTACTGGCTTCTACTAGGCTGCAGTAGAAGCCAGGTCTGTAGCTATAGCAACCAGTGCTGGCAGCCTATCATGAGAGATCAAACAGGTCTGTAGCTATAGCGACCTGAGGTGCTTATGCGGCTCATACAAGAGGGGATATCTAGGAATAGGTAGGACACTGCTAATGAACATATATTGCAAACGGACATGTTTTTGCAAGATCTTTAATATAAAAAGCAGCAATCCTTGTAGTGAGACAACCCCTTTAATGCAAGCTGCACTCAGAACTCCGGTAGAACAGAACAGAGTCATAAGCAACTATGACCCCTTTTACCTGTTGCACAGAGATTTTGACGAATTTCACTCATGGGAATGAGTCTTGCAGAAATCCATGTGCCCGTTGCCCAAATAACCCCATGTTTATATATGGAACGGATTTTCAAGTGCAAAAATCTCAACCAATCTGCCGTGTGTGACTACATCCGCATAGAAAGTGATCACACTCAAATGCTTGTGCAGCCCCTGTTTTGGTTTTAAAAGAAAAGGGCATGTCCCCACGGCACAGATTTTCGGCCGGTTTTTCAGCCGGTTTGCGGTTTTTTAGACCGCCTAAAAAACCGGCCGAAAATTAGCACAATTGTGCTCTATGGAAAACCCGTGCAGCAGTCCCCCTGCATGGGTTTTCCGCCTAGCGGTTTTGCCGCCGGCGGTCCGGCGGCAAAACATTGAACAGGTTCATTCTTCTGTCTGGTTTCCGGACGGAATATGAACAATTTAATGGGAGGGGGGAGGGCTGTTCTCCGCTCATCGCGGAGAAAACCCGTCCCCCCCGCGTCCGTGGGGACGGCCGCAAAACCAGACAAATACCAGCCGGCAAACCGGCCGGTATTTGTCCACTGCCGTGGGGATGCGCCCTAAGTAAAAAAGTTCACTTTTTGTTACCTCACAAAAACATCACCACTCCTAACTATTGGTTGTGACAAGTATTCCAGCATTCACACGAATAGGGCTTATGCCAGATCCAAGCCTTAAGAATTGCGCCATTTCTGGATGAAAGCAGCCATGTTTTTTTAATCTGTTAGGGTAAGTTCACACAGCGTGGTAGATCCGTTTTGGATCCAGAAGCGCTGCGTAAATGGCATCCAAAACGCATCCATCATGCAGGTGCGTGTTTTGATGCGTTTTGGGTGCAGAAGAAATGCACCCTATAGTTTTAAATAGGGCGTCTGCTGCATCTTTTGGATCAAAAATTGACATGTCACTTCTATGAACGGATCGAAAGACGCATCGGCGATCACTCGTCTGAACACTGATGCGTGTGTTACATTGTAAGCAACGTAAACCATACTGCACATTGTCAGATGCGTGTTTGGGTCCGTTTAGAGTCCGAAACACAGATCCAAACACACATCTAAAAGCGTATGCAAACACAGACTGAACACGCCATGTTAACATACCCTTACAGCCCCACATCTAAAGGGGTACTCCCGATGTATGGGATAACACAGTGTGAACATGCAGCACAACTTTCATGTAGGACCATTACCTATGAACTCATTTCTCAGCTGTACTCTCATCCTCAGCTCCTCCGCTCCAAAAATGATGGCGTTGATGACGCTGAGCAGCGTAACCATGTAAGGAACATTATCCGTCGCTGAAAGTTCGTTCATTATGACACTAAATCGATACTGCTGACTCTTCACAGCCTGCAAGAGAGGAACAGGAACCTTCAGAACATTGATCAGGTTACACATAGATACAGTTATTGTTGTGAAGGGCAATAAATTCGGAAAAAAATCTGGTTATTCCGATACAGCTATATATAGAAATGATCTCAGTTTATTGACCTCTACCTCTTCAAAAGGATTAACATGGCTGCTTATCTTTTTTTTTTTCCCAAAAAACACCGCCTCACCTGTCCACAGCTTGTGTGTTGTCTTCCAGTTCTATTAATGTGAATGAGGTTAGGCTGCAGTCATGACCTGTGGGGCGCTGCTTCTGAAAAAAGAACGGCCATTTTTCTCTAACTCTGTACAATTCCTTTAAGTGGCCATAGACGTAATGTTGGTGATGACTGTATCTAAGACTTTGATCAGATTTTTTTTGCAAAATATCAACCTTAAGATGTCCAAAGTGCCATAACCGTGATGTATACTCAGCCTAATGCAAGAATAAGGAAAATGCAATATAAAGTTCAGATATCACTCCCATTTGGTGACTCAATGCGATCCTATGGTCTGTAGTGTCATGAAGCCACTTCATGGAACCATGCCTGTACCATAAAGTGTTTGTCAGGCTCCAGTCTTATGAAGGAATGGGCTGATCCTTGCTGCTTAATGACACAGTACCTGGCATGGTATCATGCATGTCCCATCGAAAATCTCTATTCCCATCTGTTGAGTAAATAATACCCTATGATATATAGCACCATGCCTGTCCAATCAAGTCTTTGTATGGCTGCAGGGAATGGTAGGGATTGATCTTTGTTTTCAGTGGTGCCATCCATGTCCCATTGAAAAGCTCCACCTGGGGGTTCAATACCATCCTATGGTGTATAGCACCAAGCATATCCCTTTAGGTCTTGGTCTGGCTCCAGCCTTATAAGGGAATAGTAGGTTCCGATCTTTGTCGCTGATGGCACCATGTTTGTCCCATCAAGCACATGGCTCCATGCACGTCCCATTGAAAATCCCCACTCCCATTTGGTGATTCAGTTCCATCCTGTGGTATATAACGCCTTGTTTTTTTGCTCCATGGATCCATGCATGCCCCATTAAGTCCTTGCCTGGAACCAGCCTTTTAAGAGAATAGTAGAGGCTGAGCTTTATCGCTAATCCCATCAAGTGTATGGTGCATGTCCCATCAAACATGTCCATGCCCATTTGGTGATTGAGTACCATCCTATAGTACGTAGTTCTTTTTAGCGGTTCCTTGGTGCTATATATGTCCACTTGAGTCTTTGACTGGCTTGAGTCTTATGAGGAAATGGTAGGAACTGATCTTTGTTGGAAAATCCATTTCTAAGGATTAAATGCTATCCTATGGAGTTTAGCACCATGCATGTCTCATCAAGTCTTTGCCTGGCTACAGCCTTAAGAAGGAATGGCAGGGACTGATGTTTATTGTTAATAGCACTATGCCATGGATGTCCCATCAACTACATGGTTCATGTCCCATCAAAAATGTCCACGCCCATTAAGTACCATCCTAGAGTAAGTAGCTTTCTGCAGAAGTTTCATATTGCATTTGGTTAATTAAAGGAGTTGTCTCATTACGAGCTTTCAGCCTGTCAGTGTCCCTGGTAAGTTGAACTGAGGGGCGTGTTTCTTGGTCTGTCTGTTTCTGCTCCCTCTCCCCCTCCCATCAGCACACAGGCACTAGTAACTTTATACAGGGGGGGGGAGGGGTTTGCTCTCAGAGTTTTCACCCTGTGTGTGCCTGCCTAGGTCTGTTGCAGAGAGGCTGATCTAGGAGTGTAGAGAGGAATATGAAGCTGTGTGCTAATAGAGCAGAGGGATGCAAGTGTTCCTATATCCCCTGCTTAGCTTACAAGTCTCCACATCTCCAGCAACAACAAGGGCAGTGTTACTATACCAGATGTGTCACTAATACAGGAGAACATAAAGATTCAATGCCCCTGATCTGTAAATATTAGTATAGTCACAGTTCCAAAGACATATCATGATTATAGTAACAGACAGGGTCACTGCTGTCACATCTATCTGTGCAGAGAGCAGAGGAAGCAGCACACACAGGGTTAATCAAGCAGCAAGGACACAGATGCCAGAGTCCTCCTCCCCCTCCCCCCCCACTACAGAAGCATTCTGTGCGGAGGGGCTCTCTGCTCCGACCTGTCTTCAAAGGTGTGAGTCATTCAACCTGACAGCCAGTAAGATAAGATCAACAGTCGGCTACTATAGAGATCTGAGAAGCTGATGTAGTAATATAACAGGCTAGCTCAAAATCAGTAGACATTTGTAATGAACATATATGCAAGCTGCTTGTTTTTTAAGATCTTATCAAATGTAACCATAAGTACCCAATCTAGATAGTAGTTCTGAGACAGTTTCACTTTGAATAGTTCCATCATATGGTATGTAGCACCCTGTACTGGCTCCATGGATCCATGCATGTCCCATCAAGTCCTTGTCTGGCTCCAGTCTTAAGATGAAATGGTAGGACCTGATGTTTGTTGCTGATGGCACAATGCCATGGATGTCCCGTCAAATGTACAGTGCATGTCCCATTGTAGTGTATGTAGCTCTGAGCAGTTGTTCCATGCTACCATGTATGTCCTAGTTGGTCTTGGACTGGCTACAGTCTTACCAAAGAATGGTAGGGACTATCTTTATTATGCTAATGGCACCATGTATATGCCATGGAAAATCCCTGTCTAGTAATTAAATGCCATCCTATGGTATATCGCACCATGTATGACCCATCAAGTCCTTGTCTGGCTCGAGTCTTAAGAGGAAATGGTAGGAACAGATCTTTGTTGCTGATGACACAATGCTATGGATGTCCCATTAAATGCTCAGTGCATGTGCCATAAACATATCCATGTACCATTGTAGAGTATGTAGGTCTAAGCAGAAGTTCTATGCTACCATGTATGTCCTAGTCAGTTTATGACTGGCTACAGTCTTATGACGAAATGGTAGGACCTGATCTTTGTTGCTAATGACACAATGCCATTGATGTCCCATCAAATGCACAGGGCATGTCCCATAAACATGTTCATGTACCATCGTAGAGTATGTAGGTCTAAGCAGAAGTTCCATGCTACCATGTATAGCCTAGTCAGTTTTTGACTGGCTCCAGTATTACAAAGAAATGGTAGGACCTGATGTTTGTTGCTGATGTCAAATGCACAGGGCATGTCCCATTGTAGTGTATGTAGCTCTGAGCAGTAGTTCTATGCTACCATGTATGTCCCAGCCAGCCTTTGACTGGCTCCAGTCTTACAAGGAAATGGTAGGGACTGATCTTTATTGCTAATGGCGCCATGTATATGCCATGGAAAATCTCTGTCTAGTGATTAAATGCCATCCTAAGGTATTTTGCATGTATGACCCATCAAGTCTTTGACTGGCCTGAGCCATATGAGGGAACGATAAGGATTGGTCTTTGTCGCTAATGAGCCCATGGGAATTATCTTTGTCGCTAATGAGCCCAAGAGAATTAATGATAAACACTACAAAGCCGTCAGTGTCCTTCACTATTTCTGTTGATATCTAATTACTATTCACGGATCCATCATTATTAGATTCTTTATAACTTAAACTCATTAGTTTTATTTCTCCCCATAAAAGCCAGCAAAAAATTACCACAAATTCTTTGTACTTGTTAAATGTCAAATAAATTATCGGTAAGAAAAAAAAAAATCTGATTTACCTCAGCAGTGGAGGGACATTTCCTAATTAATTAAAAATAGCAAATGTTTTAGCCAGACTAATTACAAGCTCGGTGTAATGTGTGAACGAGAAGCCATCACTTAGCAGAGCTGTGCGCGGAGGGATTAGAAGTTCAGAAATTGCATGTTGTGACTGTAATATCATAATAGCATTCAAATGACCAGACCGCCCTTATTAATGCAAGAAGCTGCTTAATTACATAAGGAATTCCAGAATTAATGCCATTTTTATGAACAAGCCTGTAAAGAACATAGGTACAATCAGCTACAAGGAACGGATACATTCAGTGGGTTCCCACAGGTCCTTCAGACCCCATTCCTAAAGGGTTTGTATGAGAATACAAGACGGCTACTTTCTTCCTGAAACAGCGCCACTCATGTTCCTTGGTTGTTTATGGAATTGCAGCTCAGCCTTAAAGGGGTTGTCTGACTCTATTGATTCATCTTACCTCAGTCCTGTTTTCTTGGTTTCATTTTGAATTCAGGGGCGTGTTTACTGGCTTCTACTAGACTGCTGTAGAAGCTAGGTCTGTAGCTATAGCAACCAGTTTTGGCAGCCTATCATGAGAGACTGAACAGGTCTGTAGCTATAGCAACCTCAGGAGCTGATGCAGCCCATAAAGGAGGAGATATCTCAGAATAGGTAGGACACAGGTAATGGATATATATCGCAAATGACTTTTTTTTTTTTTCTTAAACAATTTTTATTTGCAAGACAAATTTACAAAGAATGTCATACATTCCTAATAGTATCTAATTGACATCACATGAATACATACATTTTGTTGATAGAAGTTTGAGAAATGTCCTTGTCTTACAATTTTTAAAACTGTGAATCAAAAATAAGGAAAAAAACATCTAATAAACTGAAATTAACAGAAATTTGAACACCCTTTTTGTCCTTCTTGGCTATTACTAAGGTCGCTATTTATTTAAGGCACTATTGCGCTAATAGACAAATTTCCACCTGATATATCCACTGCCAAATGGGGAAAATGGGGAACAAAAAAAAAAAAAAAATCGTAAATCCCACATTACTTTTTCCCAAAACCACTAGTCTTTAACTTCTAATTTTTCCCAAGTTACCTGCAAGTTTCATCATTTAGATAGTAAGAAGTATATTAAAAAGGGTTTTTCATAATTCTTGGTCAACTCCTGGTCGGTGAAGGCAAATTCCATAAAGTTCCTCCATTTTTAACAAATTTTTAATTGAGCCCTCATTGGATCTTTCTGTATCCAATTTATCAAGGAAGAAAGTTTCTCTCAGTGTTCTGAGAACTCCACCCCCCCCTCCCCATATCTGGACTACTTTCTTGCAACCTGTGCCTTAAAATGCACTTTTTAGCTACCAAGGGTAATATGTAGACCTTTATTTCCAGACAGAAGTCCAGCTTCCTGACCATTCCCCAGAGCTGACCTGAACATAATGGATAATAGTTCCCAAAGGGGTCTTCTTCTATCTGCAGCTTCCTAATTTTCTGTATTAACTCTCGTACATCTTTCCAGTATTGTTTTAATTTAGGACACCTCCATAATCCGTGCATTAGGTTCGCCTTACCCCAAACCACATTTCGGGCACTTTAAAGATATTTGTGAGGGAGCATTTTTGTATGGGATGTCAAAGGCGTAAATTGCTTATGCGCAATTTTAAAACTCATCTCTCTCCAACTTTCATTAATGATAGAGGTTCGTACTCTGTCTAAACCTTTTTGGTTTTTCCAAGATGCATCATTGTCTCCAAGTTCCTTGTTCCAGGAAGTGAAAATTTTTATCTCTCTTCCCTTAAATTTCTTTATCTCTAAGTCTGCCATATAATCAGCCAGAGATTTACCAGATGAACTTGAACCCAATAACGCTTTCAAATTTATCATCTCCTTCTGCTTTTGCTATATCTAAAAATTGGGTTTTACAAAAGTGTTTGATTTGCAAGTATTGGAAATATTGCTATCTGGTAGCTCATACTTTTCCTTAATTTCTTCCCAATGTGAGAAAACTTCTCTTTTTTATGAAATAGATCTTTTAATTTATTTATATTCTTTCTTTCCATATATTAAAAAGTTTATTTTCTCTTCCTGGTGTGAACTCCCGGTAACTCCCAATAATCTATATATTTTGATATATATATTGGCAGATGAAACATTTTTCTAATTATTTTCCAAGTACAATCGTATCTCTCAATACTACACTGCCTTTAATATCTACTGGAAGATTTTTATTAAGGTGTATGTAATAAAGACAATCTTCCAAGGATACGCTAATTGTTTTTCTAACATTAAGTTAGAAAAATTACTCGAATCCCAAATCCAGTCCCTAACGGTCTTACCAACGCTGCTATATTTTAACCTCTAATATTTGGCATTTGAAGTCCACCCAAATGCTTTGGCATAACTAGTTTATCATATGCCACTCTGGGTCTTTTTTATTCCAGAGAAAACCTATGAAAGCTGTACGTAGCTCTTAATATCTTTGTGTTTCAACAAAATTTTGGGAAGTTCTGGATTGGATACAATAACCCGCAAAACTCACCATTTTTATTAGGTGTGGCCCTACCAAAAAAAGAAAATGGAAGATTTTGCCACCTATCTAATTCCTGGAGAATCTTGTGAAACAGGGGGTCATAAATTTAGATTATACAGTTTGAAGACTTTTTTCCAATTTTAATACCTAATATGTTATTATGCGAATTAACAATTTCTACTGAGTCTTAGTTCTAAGTGTCTTTTCTAAATGAACTAATGGGAGTAGTTGACTTTTTGAAAATTAATTTTGTAACCGAGATTTTGCCCACTTCACTCAGTTTATCTATAACTTTCTGTAAATGTTGTTCTGGAGACTCCATAAAAATCAGCATGTCATCTGCAAAACAACATAATTTCACTCTTTCATCCCCAACTTTTATGACTTGTTTTTGCAAGATCTTTAACATAAAAAGCAATCCTTGTAGTGAGACAACCCCTTTAATCAAGAAAAAAAAAGTGAGGCTTTCGGCTGTGGAGGCTACCCGTTCTTGTCTTGGAACTAGTCTACGGCTAGGTTCACATCATTTTGCAAAACATGTACGATATAACGTATAAGCTAAGCGAAAACCAAGTGTGCACTGTTTTCTGGCATAAGTTTGACATCCATTTTTTGCTTACTTTTATTTTATTTTTTAAATTCCTTCTCTGTTGGCTTCCACCAATTTTTCGCTGCAATTTGATTGGGAAGGTTTGTTTATATTTTTTATGATGGATACCGGTGTATTTGTATAAGTTATACCGTACACTGGTACACCTTTTCTATTGGCGTACACTTAGGCTAGGTTCACACGGGGTCAAATGGGGTGCATTTCGGTCCGTATTTCGCGCCATACTGCGCACAAATACGGGCTAAATGCGCCCCAGTCATTACGGTAATCCACAGTTCTATGGATTACGCCTCCTCTCCCCGGGCGACGTACACGCCGCGCGGGGAGAGAGGTGACATGTCAATTACTAGCGGCGCGAGCTCCCAAACACCGGCGTAATTGCGGGCGTACTGTACACCCCGCAATTACTCTGTGTGAAGCTAGCCTTAAAGAAAAAAGTATATTGCAGAGTATACTTGGACAACTTGAAAGACATGTACTGTGGCAAAACTTCCATCCATAGAAGTCAATGTACACGTGAACGCACACGTTTGGGTACAGGTTTTTATTTTGAAAAACGTGTATGTCAGACTAATTTATTAACATGATGTGAACTGGGTCTAAGGGTATGTTCATAAGGCTTACTGCGGCGCGTATAGTACGCCGGGTGTTTTGGAACCACGCGATGATCAGTGCGTAATCCAAAGCCGAGGGGCCTATCGGTGCTGCCCATAGAATCATTGTCAGTGTGTTAAAATTTCCGTAACTATTGACAAAGTCACTATCTCCCGCACGTATAACGATCGTATTGTAGCGTGGGGGACTGCGTAATCCATAGTCTCTATGAAGAGCTAGAATTACGTAAATTGCTGCGCAGCGCGCGTAAATGCGCAATACGCCAAATTCACCGAAATACCGCTAAAAAAGCCGTAGAACATAAGGGTAGTTCACACAGTGTTGGATCCGTTTTTAGATACTGTTGATCCATGTTTCGACCTAAACTACAGAAAACCAATCTAACAATGGCATGTGATTTACATTGCTTTCAATGTAAAACATGGAACGGCGTTCAGATGAGTGATCGTCGATGCGTGCTTACATGCGTCTTTCGGATCCATTAAAATAATTGACATGTCAATTCTTGATCCAAAAGACGCAGCAGACGCCCTATTTAAAACTATAGGGTGCGATCCTGCTGCAGCAAAAACGCATCCAAACATGCACCTGCATTTTGGATGCAATTTACACAGCGCTTTTGAATGCGTTTTTTGGATCCAAAAACGGAGCCAACATGCCGTGTGAACATACTCTTAATGTGATCATATGCTTGGAAATTGGACATCAGAAAAAATAACCACTTGTTTAGCTCCACAGGAGAGGCGGATTTGTTGCAGTATTTCTGTAGTCAATAAGTAGAAATATCTGTATGTGTGTTTCAGGCTTCCGTTTAACGTACACGCCAGTCCATAGACGTTAAACAGATGCATCTGATGGATGCTAAGTAGTGGCATCCATTACTAGTGTTGAGCGATTATTATCGACAAAGTTGAAATCGGCACGATCACGCGATAATTTAGGTTAATATCTGTGCATAATCTATTAATATCGCGCCATTTTCGGCGCTTCCTGTCATTTTGGCAGCCAGCAAATCAGCTTACAGAATAGAGCAGGGTGAGATGTGTGTGCGACGTCATGACTGGGATGTGTATGGTTGCGATTGGCTGGAAAAATCACATGACCTCGTTTTACATAGAACAGCCCTTCCTGTTCATGATCAGTGTGTGTCAGCATCTCATAGCAATAGGACGTGCGCACTGCCTCTGTCCAAACAGCTCAGCAAACAGCTCAGCGAAATTATTCTATTTTTTCACAGAGACAGCTCTACTTTTAGCTGTGATCCTTAGAAGTTAGTTAGATCAGAGATTTGCAGATTTTAGGTAGTTAGGCAGAGAATTTTAAAGGAGCATCTACCGCTGTAAAGTCACGGGGTGGAACGGGGGGGGGGGGGGGCCCGCGGGCGAACACCGACACGCTCTATAAAGGATAATGGAGATTGTAGAGCCAAAAAGTTGTTTAGACATTGCATTGCCTTATATTGGGATACAGATCTTTCTAGTAACTGCAGGTCTATTTGTTAGATGCAAAACTCCACTTTTATTCTCAGTATACATTTCAGATAGGTGTTCTTTTTCAATTTGCCCAGTCCAGCTTTGTTGACATAGCCACCTTGCAGTTAAATTTGAATCCAGCAATTTTGTAGTCACCACAGGTTGATAGGTGCCAAAAATACCTTTTACTATCCCGTATACATTTCAGATACGTGTTTTTTTAAATTTGGCACAGGCCAGCTGTGTTGATAGAGCCACCTTGCAGTTAAATTTGAATCCAGCAACTTTGTAGTCACCACAGGTGTACTGATAGGTGCCAAAAATACCTTTTAATATCTGTATACGTTTCAGACAGGTGGTTTTTTTCACTTTTGGTCAGTCAAGATTTGTTCATAGAGCTACTTTGCAGTTAAATTTGAATACAGCAATTTTGTAGTCACCACAGGTGAATTGATAGGTGCCAAAAAATACCTTTTATTATCCCGTATACATTTCAGATACGTGTTTTTTCACTTTGGCGCAGGCCAGCTTTGTTGATAGAGCCACCTTGCAGTTAAATTTGAATCCAGCAATTTTGTTTTGATTTGAGGGATTTGAGAATAGCTGTGATTTGCCGTCTTTTAATAAGAGACTTTCCAAAACTATTCCATACCTTCTCAAATTTTTATCTTTCTGAACATGGAGCGAAATTCAGGTGGTAAGCGAGCAAAGAGGGGGGTAGGACATGGAGGTAGAGGTACGAGAGAAGGTGCTCCTTCCAGTGCTGGCGACAACACGCATGCCAGCGGATCGTCAGTTGCAGGACCGTCAGGCCTGTCATCGCTGGGTCAGGGCCCTGTGAATCTCAGTAATGAACAGCGTCGCCAATCTGTCCTTCAGTGGTTAATGCAACCTGAATCCAGCAGTCTTACCTCCTCATCCTCCCAGTCACGGCCACAAATGTCGTCATCAGCATCATCAGCATCCGTCCAACATGAAGCAGCCCAAATGTCAACTCGTGTACCCACCACTGTGGATAATCCATTTTCTGAAGACCTCTTTGATGACAAAATGCGGTTGGGGTCAGAAGGCATGTTAAAAGATCAAGAGGCCAAAGAGGATGATTTTCTCTGATCTGACTACCATTTACTGATTCCATCAGAGGAGGAGAAGGAAGCCTGTCAATCGGCAAAAATCCGGGCGGTCGGCAACGACTTGCAGTCCCTATTGCTTGTAGCCCGCGCTCCTGGATGCAGAATGTCAGGACGACGAAGTCACCTGAGTTGATGATGATGATGACGACATTGCGGATCCAACGTGGTCTTTTTCAGCAGAATTTGCTGGCGAGCGCTTCATCAATGGACAAGGAGGAAGACGATGGGGTAGTGTCAGTACGGGTTCCGCCTCAACACGGGAGAGGGCGGTCACAGATGTCCGCTGATATGAGTCCGCCAGCCATGGTCAGCGCAAACCCCGCTCCTCGCTTATCGCCATCAAAACGGTCCAGGACCTCTCAAGCCTGGGCTTTCTTTGAGCAAGCCTCTGATTCACCCAGCGATGTCATATGCCGCCTTTGCCGTAAACGCATAAGTAGAGGCAAGAACCTTAGGTGTTTAACCACCACCAACATGTCTAGTCACATGCAGCGAATGGAGGCAACACTTGGCCAAAAAAGGCCAGACCGACGCCGGGCCTCCAACCACTGTCACACCCTCTGTCTCCGCCTCCTCCTCCTCCGCCACCACCAAGCGTTCCTCAGCTGCCCATGTCTCTCAGAGTCATGATCAGGGATCAGCCTCCGCTTCAGCCTCCACCGTCGCCCGAGTACCACCAGTAACCCATCCTTCCCCTTCTCCTTCCGCCAGCTTGATGACCTGCACGCTGTACAGTGGCCAGTCTAGCAGCCAGCCTTCTGTCTTCCAGGTTTGGGAGCAGAAGAAACACTTTAACCCAAACCATCCCAAACGCCAAAAGCCTGATGTCGGCATTGCCAGGCTTTTGGGCCTTGGAAATGTTTCCTTTCCGTCTGGTGGACACAGATGGGTTCCACCACGTCATGGCCCTTGCCTACCCCAAATACCAGATCCCGAGCAGGCATTTCTTTGCCAGAAAAGCCGTCCCTGCCAGAAAAGCCACGTGTCATCTAAAATTTCAAGCGCGTTGTCTGCATCTGTGGCCGGAAAAGTCCATCTGACCACCGACACATGGACTAGTAAGCACGGCCAAGGCCACTATATCTCTGTGACAGCTCACTGGGTGAGCTGGGTGGATTTCTCTGGGGGTGACGGTGGCTCTCAGGCTGGGGCGCACGCTCTTCAAAACCGCAGGGATGGTGCAGGGTTCTTTCCCCCAAGGTCCTCTGGTGGGATCACGTGCCCAGAGAAACAGGCCCTGTTGAAATTAATTTTGTCTTTGGGGACCGTCCACACACAGGTCAGGAGCTGTGGACGGCTCTCTGCAACGAGACCGAGCACTGGCTGGGTGACAAGAACCTTGTGCCAGGCATGGTGGTGTGCGATAACACCAGCGACGGAGGAGGAGACGGACACAGAGCCTTTCTCTCCGTCAAATCCACAAGGCCCGACAGTTTCACAATTTCATCGGTCTTCTTTAGGCATGGTTCGGGGTCCAGGGCTAGTGCAAGGCGGCGCATCAGCTCTTCAGGGTGCATCATCTGAGAGCAAGTCAGGGCTGTGTTGAAGCTGTGCCCGGGGGAAGGAGAGGAGGAGGAGGAGGAGGGGTATTCCTAGACACTGACATTACCGACGTCCCTGCCTTGGAAAGAGGTTTGGGGCGAATTTGAGGCGGAGGAGGAAATGAGGAGATCAGTTTGCTAGTGCCCTCGACCCAGAGGCTTGGGAAATCAAGGCTCCATCCTTTACATGAGTGCTTGGATGCTCCATTTCCTCAACATGAAACCTCGCATTAAGGCCATCAAAATGAAAACAGTTACTGGGTGGCCACCCTCCTGGATCACCGGGTACAAAAACAAAAACTCAAGAACTTTCCTTCCACCCACCCAAATATGATGAGTAAATGCAGGAAATGGGACCTTGCTGATGAATCAATGGAGACATCTGTTGCGTTGCTTCACGTTCCTCAATGTCATCGGTTGGTGGTAAACATCAGCGACGTGACAGCAGTAGGTGCCAAGTAGCGTGCGGCTGGCAGCAGCAGCAGCAAGAGGCTTAGGTGCAGCAGCTATATGGGTGACCTCTGGCAATCTTTATTTACCACCCCTCACCAACGCAAGCATTTCAGGGCAACATCCAACACAAGAGACAGTTAAGATCATCGGTTTTTGCACGACTATCTGCGTCGCAACACGATGTTTTTGGAATGTGGTCGGACCCAATAGATTCTGGGTATCCAAACTGACGAATGGCCCGTGCTCGCTCGCCACGCCATAGAGGTGTTGTCCTGCCAGCAGCGAAGCGTCATATCTGAGCGCGGACCTTTCAGCACAGCTTGGCTGGAGGAGTATTACAGACATCACGCCATCGAACTCTTTAAACAGATTATGTGGCATGTTTGGCCTCGTTCACACGGCTTATTTCGCCGCGTATTTGCCGACGCGATTGACGATAGTCAATCGTCGGCCAATCAGTCGGAAACAAGTCACAGCCTATATTCTAATGATTTCTAGAGAAATACGGCTATTGTTCAACGACAGCGTATTTCCGGGCGGATTGCCGCCGACGGATTGGAACGACGGCTATCCGGACGGTAAAAAAAACAATGTGCATGTCATTTATTTACGGACGGGTTCACCACCTTCAATGGTTGGTGATGGGTGATTCGGTCGGGAAAATCAGTTACAAATAGTGCACACTTATGTGCGCATAACTTATTTGCAACTGATTTTTAATACTGATTTCTCAGATCGTTTATTTTCGATCGGCAATCCGATGTAAATAGTTATGAATAAGCGTGTGAACATAGCCTTTGCCTTTCATTAAGATGAATCAGGAATGGATCTTGTGACTGATGGTGTGGCACCAATTGCCGAGAGTCACCGATTAGTGCTAGTCTACTTCACATCAATCTTTATAACAGAAGATGGTCCTCTTGAAAACGTTTGTGTAAAAGGATCATTTTTACTGCAATTTTTTTTTTTTTTTTTCCCAAAAGTTTCTTTTTTGCGGGGTTTTTCTGTGAGGAGCTGTAAAGACAGCAAGGTTTCATGAAAAACCCCGTTTTCCCTTTATTCATTTTACTTTTGAATTTTTCGCATTGTAAAGGGTTTTGGGGTTTCATGTTGCGTGAGAAAACAGCAAAAAATTTGGTCCTTTGGCCCAAAATGGGGTTTTTTTAAAAGTGGCATTTCTCCCCCCCAATTTTTTAACAGTGGCGGGAAAAAGCTTTTTTAATTTCTTGAGTCATGCGCTTTGAAAGGGCAGAAATTTTACTACAGGCCCTTTAAAAAAAAAAATTTTTTCTAAAACATTTGTTCTTAAACAATTGCCAAAGGGGCTCAAGGGTCATTTTTTGGGAATTTTTTGGGGGGCTTTTTGCTGTCCCCCTGAGCTAAAACTACAGGTCCTATTTTTAAAAAAAAAGGGTTTTTTTCTAAAAAAACCCTTTGTTCTTCACAATTGTCAAAAGGGGGCCCAGGGGGGTTTTTTTTTGGAATTTTTGGGGGTTTTTGCTGGTAATGCATTTTAATACGGGTCCTATTAAAAAAATTTTTTTGGGTTTCTAAAAAGACTTTTGTTTTTCAAAATTGCCCAAAAGTGGTAAGGGTCATTTTTTTAAAATTTTTGGGGGGGCATTTTGCTGTGACATGGCACTATACACGGGTTTCCTATTTTTAAAAAAGGGTTTTTTTCTAACGAAATTTTTTCTTCAAAATTGTAAAAAAGGGTCTCCGGGGTTATGTTTTAAATTTTTTGGGGGGCTTTTTGGGTTGGTGGACATGAGCTATACTACGGTTATTAAAAAAATTTTTTTGTTTCAAAACAGAATTTGTTTTTTTCCAATTGTCAAAGTGGTCATGGGTGAGGGTTTGCTGTCAGAAACGGGAAAGGGTAGGACAACTTTTTTGGGAAACAATTGAAAAAGGACTTTTTTTTTGAAAAGATTTTTAAATTTAGCTACCCAATCTGTTTTTTGAGAAAACCCTTTTAAATAAATTAAAAAAAGAAAAAACAAAGAATGGGGGGGGATTCCATCCTTTTTTTAAAAAAAATGGGGTTTTTTAAAATTAAAACTACAAAAAAACCCTTGCATGTACAAAATACTGGAAAAAATTCCTCTAAATTTAACAAGGGAGGACAAAAAAAACTTGCCAAAGTAGGTTCCCAAAAAAGGAAACAGGAGTATGGAGCAGGACAAGAAAAAAGGGTACGAGACAATTTCCCCAGACTTTGATAAAATTTAAAGAAAAAGAATGCCAAGAAAAAGGGAAATTTGGGTTTGGGAAAACAGGAGCTTTTTAAACCACCAGATTTCCAAGTAAAGTAAATTTGTCCCATCAAATGGAGGGCAAGCGAAAACCCAGGTTTTGGGATATGTACTGGGGAAAAGGGCTGGGGGGAATTTACCCCAAAACACTTCCGTTTTCCGCACCCCCCCCTTTTGCCGACTTTTTTTCCTTTGCTGCGTCATAAGGGCTTTTTTTACCGTGTTAAAGTTTAGGAAACCACCAAGCCTGGGCTCTAAACCCACCCACGGGAAACCCCGGGGCCCGGGCTGCTAAACCCTTCGGTTAATAGATGACAGCGTAACCCCCGGGTCTTTCACCGCACCCACTGTAAGCTGGCACTGGACCCGTTTAAAAATTGGCTGACGGCGGCACGGGCCTTCACCCCGTTGGGGAAAATCGGGAGAGCTTCAAATTTCTCTAAAAAATCGATTTTAAAAAATTTTTTTTCCCTGTGGGGTTAAGAAATTGTCAAAAGGGGCCCCAGGGTAAAAAAAATTTGCACAATTTGAGGTTAAAAATTTTTTGGGGGTTTGGAGTCATATGGGGTGGGCTTTCATTTATCTCCAGGGGACCCTGTCCCTAATCACTGAAAAAGGTTTTGGGAAAGAAAAATGAAACCTTTTGGAATTGATGCTGAAAAAATTCGAAGCCAGGAGGGCAAATGTCTTCTAAAAAAAAGAAAATGTTTTGGGGATGATTAGGAATTTGTATTACTTATGGGGGGGTGCGGAAAATTTAACACATCTACAAAGTAAAAAATACCCTTTTAAAAATGCAGGGGGGGGTGTATGTTTGTTATCAACTTTAAAAAAAAAAAAATGTTTAAAAATGTAAAACTATAAATAAACCCCCCTAAATAAATTCTTTTAAACAAATGTCAGTACCAAAAAAAATTTTTTCTAAATGACAGTCACTTAAAAATAACTTAAATGCCCCCTTGGTGATTGTGGGTCAAAAGGTTTAGGGGGCTGCTGTGGCCCAAAGGGCAGGGATTGTAATTTCCGTGAAAAATAAAATGGGGTTGAAAAACCCCTTTTTTCTGGATTTTTTAAATTTTGGGTCCAAAGCAGGTTTTTGGGCCCCATTTCTGGGCCCAGGGCAAAGGGATAGTCAATGTCCAGTGAAACTAAAATGGTGGTTGAAAGCCCCCTTTTTTCCCCAAATTTTATTGTGGGTAGAAGTTTAAAGGGATTTCTGCGGTAAAA
This sequence comes from Phyllomedusa bahiana, assembly GCA_025379985.1. Classification (NCBI taxonomy): domain Eukaryota; kingdom Metazoa; phylum Chordata; class Amphibia; order Anura; family Hylidae; genus Phyllomedusa; species Phyllomedusa bahiana. The sequence continues at coordinate 251,204 of JAODAL010000324.1, forward strand.
GGACAGAAAATAGGTTTTTGTCCATTTAAATAAAAAGGGGATTGAAAGCTTCCCCTTTTTTTAGCACTTTTTTAAATTTTGGGGGGCAGACAGGTTTAATGGTCCTTTTGCGGTCCAGGGAAAGGTTTTGTCCCAAAGTTCCCGTTCAATAAAAGGTTTATTGAAAGATCCTTTTCCCCGACCCTTTTTAAACTGTGGGCGGGGCAGGGGTTTTAAGGTTTTTTACTGCGATACAGAACCAAATTAGTCAATGTCCGTTAAATAAAATTTGGTTTTTTCAAAGAAACCTTTTTCCCGGGACTTTTTAAAATTTTGGGGGGTCAGACAGGGTTTTTTTGGTTTATATGGGGGGTCCCCGGAAAAGGTTTAGTCCCCAAAGTCCCGTTCAACTAAAATGGTGGTTTAAAGATCCTTTTTCTTCCCCTTTTTAAACTGTGGGGGCCGACAGGTTTTTAAGGTCATACTGTGGGACAGAAAAAGGTATTTCAATTTTCCCGTTCCCAACCCAAAAAGGTGGTTGAAAGCCCTTTTTTCCCCCCGTTTTTTTTTAATCGTGGGGAGACAGGTTTAATGGGATACTGCGGTACGGACAGGTTTTAGTTTAAAGTCCCGGGGCAACTTTAAAATGGTGGTTGAAAGAATCCCTTTTTTCCCGGGACTTTTTAATTTGGGGGCATTTCAGGTTTTGGGGCCCTCTGCTTAGGGGGCAGGGGTAGGCAAGTCCCGTTCAAGTAAAAAGATGGTTTTAAACATCCCGCCTTTGGCACTTTTTAATTTTTTGGGTGAGGAGGTTTTTTGGGTCATGCTGTTGGGGCAAAACAGGGGGTAGTGAAAGGTCTGTGATTTTTTTTCTGTGGGGTTTTTTTAACCTAATTGGTTTTTTTCTAAAATGTTTGAAAAGTATACATTTGGTTGTGGGTGTTTAATTTTCCAAACTTCTCCATCCCCTTTTTTGGGGGGAAGAATGGAAAAGGGGTTTTTCCTCTCCCATAGACTTTAAATTTTCAAACGGCGATAATTATTAAAAGACTATGGATATCTTATTGATAATTGCCGATATTTTTATCGCCCCCCATGGAAAGATAGTCAACGGGGAAAATTTCTCATCCCCCTATCCATTACCCCTTTGGGGCAATTGTAAAAAAAGTGTTTAATTCTAAATTTTTGGGCCCTTGTATAGATTTTGTGTTGGCTCTCCTCTGAAAACTACATCACTGGCCCCTTTATTAGGTACCCCGGGGCCAAAAAGCTCGTTTTAAAACTTAAATTTTTAATCAGCCAATTTACAGGCGGGGAACTCAGTGCATTTAGGCAGTAGACATGGGCAAACAATTTTCCTGCTTTCAAAAACCCAGCATCAGTTTGGGAAGAAAGGTTGATTTGAGGCCTTTGAAAAGTGGCGGGGGGGTTTTGGGGCCCAAAAGGGGTGGTGGAGTATTTCAGAAAATTTTGGGTCTCCCGGGGTTTTTTAGCCAAAACCCTCTCTAGGGTTTACAGAGGGAAAGGTCCCCAAAAAAGAAAAAACCCTCCCGTGAGCGGAACCTTTGGGGGGAAATGCCTTGGTTTAATTTCCAAGGGGCAAATTAGAATTTGGGCAGATGGTTCAGTGATAGAAAGGAACAGTGCTCAAAAGCCCCCCTTACAAAACAATTTGGCCCAAAAAAGCATTCTGAAGCCCGTAAAGGCCAATTTGGGGGCAGATGGGCTACAGCACAGAAGACCAAGGGGTTTATTTTTTTCATTTAAAGAAAGGAAACTGGGTCCAAATTTGCCCCAAACCATCGAAAATTTGGGCAGGAGAAGATTGGAAAAAAAAGTTTTCCCGGTTGAAGAGTTCCCCGATTTCTGCTGCGGCCCTTTGGTTTGGGGGGTCGAATTTGGGCGTCAAAAACAAGAAAGCATGGATCCATCCTGCTTGGGAAACGGTTCCGGGGTGGTGGGGGTGGGGTCATGGTGTGGGGAATATTTTCTTTGGGAAATCTTTGGGCCCCCCTTTGGGACCAAATTTACCATCGTTGCCAAACCTTTTTGAATCTAGGGCCCCGAAGAATTTAGGGGAGTTTTTGAAGGCAAAAGGGGGTCCCCAACCCGTTACTTCTTGGTTTGATTTAATTTAAAGTGGCCCCCGAGTTTTATTTTTTTCTTTGCTAACATAAATTTCTTTTGCATTTTGCTTGTTTTTTTGAAAAAATTTTTGATTACATTTTATTTTTAAATGAAAATTTTTATGGATTTTTCGAATTTAAAATTGGGCTGTTTTTTTCCCCTTTTTTTATCTGCCCTTTTTCTATTGCCAATTTTTTTGTGCTGTTTATGGAATATGAGGAAATGCTACTGGCATGGGAAATGCATTGTTTTTTTAAACCCAATAAATAAAATTTTTACTAAAACTATGCCCGGGGGCGTCAATCCCCCCGGCCCAAACCCTTTGATTTCGGACCATCTAAACTTTTAAACGTCATTTTTTGCCGTATACCGACATTAAAAGGCCCCTTTTTGGGCCCATTGGCCCTTTTATTTCCAAAATTTAAGGGTTTTGGGTTTTCCCCCCGGGCCCCGGGGTTTTTTAGTTGGTTTTAAGACGGTTTTTTCCCCTTTGAAAAAACCCCTGTAAACCGGGTGTCAAAACCCTCCCGAAAAGACTTTAAAGAAAAAACCGTTTTAGGGGAGTCCCCCCTGCTTTGGGGGTTCTCCCCCCCGACTTTAAGGAAAAAAAAAAAAAATAATGTAAAAGGGCCCTGTTCACCCCGGCTTAAAATGGGCCGTAATTTCGGGCCCCTAAATTCGCCCCGAAGTGGCCAATTAAAGAGCCCAAAGGCCCAAAACATTAAAGGTAATTCACGTTTCATAGAGAAAATTTGGATTACCTCCCCCTCCCCCCCCCCCGCCCCCGGGAATCCGCCCGGGGGGGGAGATAATTTACCTGTCCAAATTTTTTTAGCGGCGTTTACGCGACGCTAGCAGTGTAGTCAATGGGCCCCGGGGAAAATGCCCGGCCCCCCGCCCTTTCCCCCCCCCCGCTCCCCCCCCCCTCCCCAACGGCGTTTAAATTTCGGGGAAATTTTCTTTCCCCCAAAATTTTGCCGTTGAACCTACCTAAAAGGTTTTGGGCCCCCGGGTTGCTTTTTAAAAAACCGAAAACCCTCTGTAAAAAAAAAAAACCCACTTAAAAACCTTGCCCCTTTGGGAATTTTTTAATGGTAATTTTGGGGGCACATCTCGCCACGTATTTTGCCCGCGTTTTCGGGTTAATACGGGGGAGAAAAGCGCCCTTTAAATTTGGAATTTCCCTGCTCTCCCTAGAAACTAAAGGATTCCCTCCTTCCCCGCTCGTACAATCGATTGTATGCGCGGGAAGATAAGGACATTTCCTTTTTTTGCGGGGAATAAAGCGCCCCGAGTACTGCATTTTCATTGGGGGGCCAAAAAGGGGGTGCTGGTCCCCCCCCCCGCGGCGAGGGTGCGTGATCGTGCACTCCAAAAAACCCCGCGTAATTTCGGCCGTAAGTACAAAAAGCCACAATTACGCCATGTGAACATACCCCTTTAAATTGTAATGTATTGGATATTCATATATTTTCCCAAAAATTATAATTTTGCCCCGAATTTCTGGCTTTTTACACAGACAGCCCTGTGGCCACTATAGGTCCCCAGGGCTGACTGTGCAGCTGTTCCCCAGGCTCTATCAGGTCACCAGGAGTCCTGATCCCCTGACAGATCAGGGGAAAGCCCGCTGGAGTACGCACGTATTAGCGCGAGCTCCCGAAAACACGATGTACTACGGTGCGTACAGTACGCGTCGCAATACATCGTGTGATCATACCCTTACAATTTGTCTTATGTGTGGATTTTGCTGCAGATTTATAGTGTATTTTAATCCAACAATAGTGCAAAGAATAAAATCCAACATTAACAAGCAATGGAGGAAGCATGGAGCATGCTTTGATTTCTGTGCAGAAAATGTTGTGAAAAGTATATTCCACACCACATTTTCTGTCTGCAGATCTAAGCAGAAGTCCACAGCATTTCTGACCCATGTGGACGAAGCCTGAAATAAATGTTCAAGTATTTACTAAAGGATTCGATGCAAAAAAAATTTGGGAATGACACTTGGATTTCTGCCAAGAATGTGATAAGGTTGTGAAACAGATCTGCACAAGGATTAACTTCCATATCACATGATGGGGATAATCCTTGACATTGATGCTACTTTTTTCTGCGTCCTATTTATTTCCAAACAAAAAAAATCTGTTCAGAATTTTTCATAATATGTTTTTAGGGTTGTGGAACATCATTCATGTGAATCAGATGATCTTCAGATCTAAAATCCATGTGCTAGCACCATCCTTCCTCCTCCGCCAGTCTTCTGTTCACTTCCCAGCTCTGGACGAATGGGATGTGACAGCTGCATTGCGTGACCTATAAGGGTATGTTCACACGGCGTAATTGCGGCGCATACAGCACGCGCCGCAATACAACAGGTGTTTTGGGAGTCGCTCTGATTAGCACGTATTCCCAAAGCACGGGGGCGGGAGGGGGGCGGCCCTATAGACATGCATTACTCGCGGTGTGTATTCGCCACGAATAATTGACATGTCACTTATTACGAGGCGTAATCCATAGTTCTTTATGAGAGCTATGAACTACCGTAATTGCGGCGGAATACGCTCGCAATTACTCCTCAAAATAAGCCGTGTGAACATACCCTAAGGATGCTTTCACATGCAGCGTTTTTTAATGTGTTTTTGGATGTGTTTTTTTGTGCAGAAATGTACAACATCAATTGCTGTACCTCTCTGCACAAAAACCGCATCCAAAAATGCCTCAAAAATGCAGCTGCATTTTTGGGTGCATTTTTTTGTGCAGAAAAGCACAACAATTAATGCTGTACATTTCTGCACAAAAAATGCATTAAAAATGCACCAAAAAAAACCACTCCATGTGAAAGCACATTAAGAAGAACACTCTGAATGGTGATGTCTGGTAATTGTATGTATCATCCCATTCAGCCGCAGCCTAGAAATAAACAGAAGACTGGCAAAAAAAGGAGGACGGCCACAGCTCTGGATCACATGTGAGAAAACAGGCGAGATATGTTATTGGGTCATCAGTATGCCAAAAAAGAAAACAAAAATATTTTACTAAAATGGCAAAACCCTTTAAAATTTAAAGGTCAACGGGGTCGGTCCCAAAGGCTGGGATCACATAATATTTTTTGCATGCTTTTTGACACCCCACATTCATACTTTTTCACAATTATGCGTCAAAATGTGCACAAAAAAGTTACATGCGGGTTGCATTGAAGTGAAATGGAATAAGTGCACATCAAATACACGCTTTTTTTTTTTTCGCACGTTGATGCATTAGGTTGCACAAAAAAAGGGTGCGGACCACTATCTTAACCTCATAGTGATCAATGCTAGTAGGGGAAAACATGACTTGGCGGGGGCGGCATATATAGGGTTTTATTGGCATGTGTATGATCATATGAAACAGTGCAGTACTGCAGTAGACTTTTGTATACTACATGCAAACATTTTTTCTCTTGTGGTTCAGGAGGACTTATACATTACACTATATTAATAGTACAGAGCTTTTGGGCTTTCCAGTTTGGCCCATATATTAGAATTAAAGGGTATTCTCCACGCAACCGCCGGGAAAGGCTTTTTACTGTAAACAATTTTTAAAATTCATGTTATTTAAAAAAAAAAAAAAAAGTTTGCTTTACCTAATACAGCACTTTTTTGCACCTTCAACTTGCTTTCTTGTCTCCTTGGTTACGAACCACCACTGTGTGTTGGTAATGCAGTGTTACTGTGGCGTTGCCTTTTCCCGAGTAGGGGGAAATTACTTTTCGCGCAGTGTACCCCCCTCTCCCTCTCCCGCCCCAAGCCATGGAACTTATACCAAAAGTCTTTGGTAATACTGCATTACCATCCATAATTGAAAAAACACAGTGGTGGTCGGCAACCAAGGAGACAAGAGACCAAGTTGAAGATGCAAAAAAACTTTTTTGGTAAAGCGGGACATATTTTTTAATAACAGCTTTTTAAAAATTGTTGTTTTGCAGTAAGACCCAGGCTGCCATATAATGTCGGGGACTCTTACACCCGAAGCATCTGGGTCACCAGACCCTGCCCATTGTTAATTCCTTTCTTGCACGCCATCAGTGGGACGCTTTTTGATCAGGGTCCCTGACAGGAGTACTGCCATTACTGCCATGTTGGCACCCCTGATTGGCCCTTCCAGCAGTACTTGCTATGATGGGAAAAAAATATATAACCAAAAAAATTTAAAAAAGTGTTGAAAATAAAAAATGTGAGTTAAACAATAACTTGTTTTTGATGACACATTCCCTTTAAATGATTTTGTTCTGTGTTAGCAAGGCCTTGAAGATATCTGTAAAGGGAGGTGGGGAGCAGTGGGGGGTTAGAAATAGAAGCAGAGGGTGCAGTACTGTGGTTTGGTTACAGATCAAGCACCCAATCCAGAAACCCATACACTGCAGCAACCAGCTGCTCCCGTCTAGATACAGTCTCCCAGTTGTTTCACAATGTATTATGCGAAGATCAATGTAGGAATCAAAAACACATGTTGTATTTAATTAGGATGTGCTGAGAAGTCCCAGGTCCCAATTTACAGGGCATAATATGCAGTAAATTTAAATGGCTAATTTTTGTTTTTTTTCATGTTTTGCTGCTTCCTCTATGCCGCTTTGTGTTCAGCCATTAACTTCTCAAAGAAGAAATTGCCAGGATGAAAATAAACATTCCATAAATATTCAGTGACACGCTGCTGTACACGGAGAGGGCCTCAACCGCTGAAGGGTTCATTTCATATAGTCCCTAAAGGGTGAGGATCGGATAAGCTGGAGGGAGTACGGTGAATCTGTGCAAATGTTCTAGACAATTGCTTAACCAGCAGTTGCCCATACAGTGGTTAGCAAGCTATTGCTGTACACTATTGCTGTCCACAAGAGCATATCTCGCAAGTGTCCCCTATTGAAGGGACAGTCCTTGTTTTTGACCCAAATCTCCCTGTCCCTCTTCATTTCTTAAATGTCCCTCTTTTTGACTTGATAAATAAACTTACATTAGAAAATTTTTCTATATGCCCCCAAAAAAAAAATTTTTTTTTCCCCCATAATTTTAATTTAAAACAACCTTTTTTTAAAATAAAAATTTAAAAAAAAAGTTGCAAATTTTAATGTATAAAAAGTCTATTTTTAAAAGGAAATTTTTTGAAACATTTGGCCAAATTTTAAATGATTGGAAAAATTTCAGGGTTTATTTATATAAATTTTTTATATATATATTATAGTATATATTTTATTATATATATATTATTTGGCAAGATTAAAACCACAAGTGCCCCCTTTTTGGGCCCCCCAAAAAATTGGGGGGGTATTTAATTTTGAAGCATGGGTGTAACTTCGTCATAACAGTTTCTTTTGGGGAAATTTTAGGAGACCCACTAAGGGGGTTCCTTTTTTGGGTGCGTTTTTTGGGGTCTGTTCAAAAAATTGACTTTTTTAAATTTTTGATCCATTTTACGAAGCAGAGCCCTTTTTTAAAAAATATAGGGTGTAAATTTTTTTTGCACAGAAAAAACATCCAAAAATGCACCCCCAGTTTTAAGTGGTGTTTGGGCATTTGATGCAACCCGTTTTTTTTAAATTTTTAAAAGGATTTAAAAATGCTGTGTGAACATCCCTTTGGGTGGGGTGGACCGTTTCAAAAATTTTATTCTTAAAAAGAAATTTTTATTTAAATTTCCCCCTCTGCCCATAAATCAGTGTTGGATGGCCCCCCAGGGGTAAAAGAGGATTTTTTTGGGGGGCCCTACCCCTGTTTACAGTTTTAAAGTTTTGCTTTTTTTTTGCAGGGCCCTAAGGTTGAAGAGGGCAACCCCATTTGGAGCTTATTTTAGAATCAATAAAATCAATTTTTAGATGTTAGAAATTTTACTTGAAAGGGGTTTCATGAGCAGGGGGCGTGGTTGACAGGCCGAGTGAGGAAGGGGTTTGTGGCCCCCGGCCGGGGAAGATCTGAGCACCCTTTCTTCCCATCGGGTTTTACCCTGGGGAAAAAACCTTAAAAAGATAAAGGGCATGCCCAATTAAAACCCCCTGGACCCCTTTAAGGGGCACTTTTGACATTTTAATTGGGGCCGTTATGGCCTTGATGGAGCGGGGGACATGGCTGAAAAGGGCCCCATACCCAAGATGGCGGGGCCCCTCATCGCCTGGCATAAAAGCGAGAAACGGGGGAACCCCGGGGGTTATGGCGTCCACGGGGATGGGGCCCGCGGGGGGGGAAAGGGTCGCAACCCCCCCGCTGCCAAAAGTCCGATGTCCTCGGCGTCTGCTCTCCCCAACACAGGGCCCGGGTTCCCATGAAAAGGCCGCGGGACGGGAAATGGCCCAATTCCCGCCCCCCTCCCCGAGGATGACCCGGGCCCCATCGGCTCTTGGGATGGGGGACCAAAGGCGGCTCGTACGCCTGCCGCTGCTGCGGGTGGGAGGGGGAAAAGGGCCCCCCAGGTCCGATGCTGTTGCTGCAAAAACGGGGGGACCCCCGGTTGCCCCCCGGGTTTGGGGGCCCCCGTCCCGGCCCAAAAACCCCCGCCGCTGATTTTTGCAGGAAAGACAGGGCCCGTGCAGCTGCCGCTAAAGTCTTTGGGCCCCCCCCGGAGCGGGCCCGGAAAACCCGCCGCCGATGCGGTGGGAAGGGGGGGGACTGCGCGTAGGGTTTGCCCGAATGGAGGGGGCACGGGTTTTGTGGGTCCGGTGGCCCCGTGCGGCCGTGCGCACTTTCTGCCGGACCTCACTCGCGGCCTACCCCGCAGTTGCTGGAGCCGGGGCCCGCCCTTCCCCGCAGGATCCCGGAGGGAAAACCCCGGTGGCCGTTTTTTTTTCCGGGGGGGTGCGGTTTTCCAGTCCCCTGGGGCCCGAATCCCCTCTGCCGCCACCTAAAAGCCCCCAAGGCAGGGGGTGCCCCCTATTTGGACGGGAAATGCAGGTACCGGGCCCCTCCAGGAGCCCCCTTCCCCCGGGGCCCCCTCGGGTGCGGGCCCCCCCAGAAATTTGCCGTGGCTCCCCAGGGAACGGCCCCTCTCCCCGGGGATTTGTCTGTCTCAGGGCTCCAAAAACCCCCCCTAAGCATGTGAGGGGGTTTGGGGGGGTTTAAAAGGGGCCTATGGGCCCCAAACCAGCTGCGGGTTTACAGGGGGGCCCTCCCCTACAGGGAACCCGGGGGGAGGGGATCGGGGCTGGGTTTGGGGGGCGGGGGGGACTCGCTGTGTTTTGGTCCCCACACTCAGCCGGGAAATGGTCGCCTGGCCCTTTCCCAGCCCCAAAAAGGCCCCTCAGCGCTCCTTTGCCCGGTGTGTGGGACCCCACAGCGTGGTCCATGGGTCCTCTTGGGGTGCCCCTTTTTGCACCAGGGCCCCCCGGGCCCTGCTCAAAAAAGGCTCCATGTCCCTTTCAGGCATTTTAGACCTCTGGCCCCATGCTCCATTTGGGGAGCGTTTATATATCCCTGGCCCCCCTTCTCAACACCGGGGGAAGCCCCCCCAGTACAGTTTGGATGATCCCCCCCAAATTTTTCCTTTGGCCCCCCCCACCCCTATTCGCCTTTTGGGGCTGCTGCTGCCCCCCAAGTCCCGCAAGCACCAACTGCGAACTTCACCCCTTTCCTATTTTTGTGCCCCTTGTTACGATGGCCAAACCTTAAACTTCATTCGGGCTCCCCACCAAACAGGATATCTCCCCTTTTTGGCGAAAAAACTTTGGCCCGGGGGGTAGGAAGGATCTAGACCAATTCCGCTCTGATTGGTTTTCCGGGGTCCCACAAGAGTGGATGTTTGCAACAAACCCAAAATTTTCCCAAACCTCCCTGGGGGAGTTTCAGGGAAAAGTACAAAAAACATTGCCCCAATTATTTTCCCCCTTTAAAAGCTTTTTGGGCGAGTCGAGAATTTGGGGGGAGGAGAAAAATGTCAGGTTTAGGGGGCCTCCCGGAGTCCCTCCCCCCCTTGATTTGAATCCACAGTCTCAAACCCTTTTTAATTTATATCCCCTTTACCGAGCCCCCCACTACGTTTTATTGGCTGGACCCGAGTCCATAGGGCATTTTCGGCCCCCCCCAGCAAAAATGGGTTTAATTTCCCAAAGGGGCGTTTTTTTTGCGAAAACACTTCTATGCTTTAAGAAAGGGAAAACATTTCAAAAAAGTCCTGTTTGGCGACGGTTTTTTGACCTTTCCAAAATCGACCCTTTCAAATTTTCCCGATTTTCTCCCGTATTTCCCCGGGCAAAAGGGCCCTGCTCAAAAAATTTTTTCTCTGTGTTGGGTTTAAAAAAATAACCTTATAGGTGGGGGTTCCCCTTTTGCCCCCCCTTGTACGAAAGGAGGGCCCCACGAAAACTCTGCGTTCTCCCCAAAATGTTCCCCGGGGGTTTTTCAGGACTTGAAGATTTCAAATATTTTCCCTGCTGACTGCACCCCTGTTACTTTCCCAGGGGGGGGGTGGTGGTCCCTTGAACCCTGCAGAATTCTTTCAGGGTTTATCCCGGGGTCCCGCCCCGAAGCCCCGTTTAAAAGGGATCCCCGCTAAAGGGGAAAAATTAATTTTGGGCTCAGGGTTCCCCAAACCCCGCTAATCCCCCTTTGCTTTAAGGGGTAAGGGTCATTGTTTTTTCCATTGGCCCGCCCCATTGGATACACTTTAGGGTCATGTTTTTGTTTACTTTGATGTATAATGTGTTCCCCTTTGATTAACGTTTAGGTGCCCCACAATAAATTTTGGTCAGCAAAATCCCGGGGGCTATTCCCATTATGCCCGTTTCCCCTTAAACCCCCCAAATAGGGCTGGAATTCCTTGGGGACCGTTGTTGGGCCCCCTTGGGTTTTTTATTTGGTTCAGATTTTTTGGTTTTCGGTTTTGCAGGGGTACCAAAACCCTTTTTTTCCCTGCCGGGTTCTTGGGGTTTTTTTTTTTTTTTTTCTTTTTCCCTTTTTCCTCCGTTTTTTTTTTCCCCCCTGCCGTGGCCCGGGGGAAAAAGGCCGGGGGACCCCGCATTACCATTTCCCCCTTTTCTGTTTAAATGGGGGGTCTTTTAAAAAAGCGTCCTTTTTAAGCCCAAAGGGGCTGAACATTCCTCAGAAGGACACAAATTTCTCTACCATTTCCTTTGTCAAAAAATTCAGATTGTTTTGTTTTTAGGGGAAACCCCAATTTAAGACGAAAATTTCCCCAAAAATTAAAAACGATATTTCCCCCATGGAATTTTTCCAAATGCCCCCATTCTAAAACACGGGGGGGTTGCTTTTGCTAACCCCTAAATCCCCTCCCCCACCATAATTGATTGTATTTGTGTGAAGCCGATACCCGATTTTTGATTTTTAAAAAATTGTGGGGAGGGTTTTTTCAGTTGTAAATGTAAAATGCCCCAAAAATTTGGGGAACTGGCCCTTTTTTTTTTGGAAAATATTGGATAAACTGAATTTTTTCCCTTTCACAGGGTACCGGTCCTCTTTTGTGGGGGCTTTACCCTCACTCTCCCACCCGCTATGGGTAAAAATCCACCGGGCGCTCCAAAATCTTAAATTCCCCTATCAAAAAAGTCAAAAAAACCCTGTTTTTAATTTCAGTCCCTGGATGGTTGGCCCGGGTTCAAATCCCTGAAGGGATTTTGTTTTCTTCTCCTTTCCCCATAATACATTTTAGTTTGTATTGGGATTAAATTTTTTAAACATGGTGTCCCCCCTTTTTTGTGTTCCCCCTTCCCTAGGGGGTTTTACTTGGTCAGCCCGCGCCGGGGGTTTTTGTCCTCTTCACCCCCCAAATTTTTCTTTCTCAAACTTTGGGGGCCTTGGGGGGTTAATGAATGTATTGTTTGGGGCTCTGTATGCCACGCTGGGGGCTTCAGGAGGCTACTGAAAAAAATTTCATTTCTGGGAAAGTGGAAAATCACACATCCCCCTTCTTAAATTTGGGGAAACCTTAAAAAGCGTTTTGCGGGCAAGTTATTAAACATGGTAGTCCCCCTTAAAAAAAGGCGTTCGCAGCCCTGCCCAAAAACTTTCAAAAGGTAACTCTTTTGGGAATTTTGTTAAAAAAGCCCCATCCGGGGGAAATGTGTTGCAAGATTATCTTGGCCCGATTGAGGTTCGGGAGACTCTTTGGGGCCCCCTGGGGTTTAAAAAACCCGAAGGGGTGTCGTAGCAGGTTCTATGAGTTTGGGAACAAGAGTGGGCATTTTCTAGCGGGGTACCGGGATAGAAAATTTTACCCGTCCTTTATTCCCAGTATTAAACAGGAAAAGGGACTTTGGCCCCCACCCAGAAACTGATTGGGTAAAGAATTCTATTCCCACTACTCCAATCTTTTACATCTCCCCGTGGGTCCCCTTCCTTTTTTCTTCATTGAACCCTTTAAACCTTCCTCCCCATTCTCAGCTCTTTCGGTGAGGGGTACAATTCTTTGGGGGAAAAAGTTCTCGGGGAGAGGAATTGGAGGGGTTTTTCATAAAAAATCCCTGGTGGGAAGAGCCCCGGTTCCCGGGCGGTTTTACTGGCAAATTTTTTAAAACTTTGATCCCCCCCCCTGTCCCCGGGTTCCTTTTTGAGGCGTTTAAAAATGTTCCTTTTTTTCTCCCCCTTTTCCCGGGAGGATCTAATCTTTCGCACATTACAAATCTTGCCCCAAAGGCCCGGGAAAGACCCACGGCCTGCGGGGGAAATACAGACCCCATTTTTTCTTCTTAAAGTAGATTCAAGGGTCTATTTCCAAGAATCCTAGCCAATGTCTTAAAACCCCACCTGCCCGTTGATTCCCCCCGACAGGTAAAGGGGGTTTGTCCCGGGGTAGGGAGGCCCGGGGAAAAATTCCTTTTAAGACCCTGGGGTATCATCCCCTTTGGGGCCCCCGGGGGGGGGAAACCCTTGATGATTTCCCGTCAATGGACGCGAAAAAGCCCTTTGAAAGGATTCTTGGGACTCCCCTGTCGGGAAACCCTTCACCCAAAAAGGCTTTGGTCCCCCTTTTTCCTTTCCCGGATTTTTAGCGCTTATCATAAACCTTCGGCTTAAAAGGGGAAGATTAACGGTCCTTGTTGAAGCCTTTGATATTCGAATGGCACTAGAAGGGATTTCCCCCGTCCCCCTTGTTTATGTCTTTTATCATTTGGAAAAAATTTGATGGCCGCTATTGGGCCAATCCGGAATCAGGGGGATACGGATTGGAAGCGGGGTTTAAGTCTCGGCTTTTGCCCGACGACTTGCTTTAATTTTACCTGACAGATTTTTATATCTCCCCCCCCCTGATGGCCCGGGAACTGGCCGTTTTAGTAAAGGGCCTATTATAAAAATTAAATTCTCCAAATCTTTAAGCCTTGGGTTTAAATTTCCCCTTCCCCCCAGCCTTTGTCGCGAAAATCAAACGAATTTCCCCTTTTCATGGCCCGGGGGGGAAATCTCTTACCTGGGGAAACCCAAAACCCCGCGGATTTTTCACAGTTATTTGCCCCCAATTTTTTTGCCCTTACTTGCCCCGATTTTCCCCATTGTTGGGGGGTGGAAAGGGAAGGGTTTCGTTTGGGTTTGGGAGGGAAAGAATGTCATTAAAATGACGATTCTTCCCCAAAAATATTATATATTCCCGGGCCGTTTCCCGGGTAACCCTACCCTCTTCCTTTTTGGGGCCCCCCTCAAGCAGTGCATCTCAGAATTTATATGGCATTTTCGGCCCACCGGAAGAATCAGAGGGGGAAATGTTTTCCCGGCCCTTTAAAATGGGAAAAAGGGGGAGTTTGGGTTTGCCCGGTTTTTAAGCTTTACTTTTTTGGGGCTGCCAATGGAAAATTCCCTTTATCTTTATAAATAGACCCGGGCCAAGTGTGGGTTTCATTGCCCCCAAAAACCTTGTGTCCGAGGTCCATGATTTCCCTCCCTTTGGTCCCTTTTAGGGCTCCCCCAAACCCATCCTTAACCCTTTTTCCCTTTTGTTTCATGACACAAAATTCCCCCTTTTCTTGCAAAAGTCCAAAACCCTTTGGGGGTCTCTGTGGGAAACCCGAAAAGGCCCCCTTTTTTAACCAAACTCGGAAAAAACCCTCTTCCCCCCGGGATGCTCTGGTAGCTTTTTTCCTGGGGGCTCTAGGTTTTTCCCTCCCAATTTTTGGCCCCGTGCACAAACCATTGAAGGGATCCCTACTCCCATTGGAGGATATAGTAAAAGGCTCCCCCAGCATTGTAGAACCATTTTTTAATACTTGCAACTGCGGCACTTTTTTTTAATTCCAATTTTGAAAAAAAGAAAAAGGCAGGGCCCCCTTTCCCCCCTTTTGAAAAAGCTGTTTTGTCGCTTTGCGCTTTCCCCGACTTTTGATTTCTTTGGGTTTATCAATGGCTTTTACTGCCTGGTTCTCAAACCTCCCATCAAATTTTTCCGCAGGGTTGGGAAAAAAGAAAATCCCAAAAAAACTTTTTTTGCCCAGAATGGAAAAAAGTGTTTCTTTCTTTTCTTTACAAGGGGGTGATGCTTTTTTAAGGCCCCAAAAAACGAGTTTTAAGGGGACTTTTAAAAATTTGGGTTTTTTGGGGACCCGGGGTACTCCACAAATGGTACCCGAGGTGCCTGATAGTGCTGGAGGTGCCTTCGGGGGGATTTGGGGCTTTGAGTAAAATTGGGGGGGTTGTCAGGATTGGGGGCTTCTGGGGGACGGTTCTTCGGGTATCAGGGATTTTTTCTGGAATAATTAATTTTCCAAGGGCTCCCCCAGAGGCCATCTTCTGTTTATGTTTGGTATTCACGTCCTCCCACAGAAAATCTTTGAAAGACACTCCTACAAGCTGCAAAGACGGTGATTTCCCCGCACTGGAGGCAAAAACCCTCCCTCCCCCTTAAATTTGGGAAAGGGTGGCGAAAGTTTCATCCACTTTTCGTATGGAGGGAATTTATTGAAAAAACCCCCGAGGATGCAAACTTTTTTCCCCGGGCTTGGGCCCCGGCTTACGTACCCAAACCAGTTCGGAAATTTTAAGGGGTGGGAGGTTGTTAGTATTTTTTTCTTGCTTAGAACCCCTTTGGTGTCTGACGCCTTTGTCTCTTTTTCCTCAATAGGTTTTTTGGGAAAACCCTTTCTCCTTTTGCTGGCCCGTGCGCCGGCTACGTGGGATACCCCCCCCCTCTCTTTTTTACCCCCTTTTTTTTTTTTTTTTTTTTTCCCCCTTTTTTTTTGTTTGTCCTTTGTTATTTTCCTATGCTGAACAGGGGACTAATGACCCTTGGGACCTGGGGGGCCGGGCTTTTATTGTATGGTCTATAATTTTTTTGGGTTTGTTTAGGGGTCCCTACTGTCCGGTCATAAGTTTTTTTTGTTTTTTTCTTAGGGAAGGGGTTTTTGTTTTACTTTTTTTTTGATGTTCTTTTCCAATGTCCCTTTATTTTTTGACTGTTTCCCCTTTGTTTCCCCTTTGCAAAAGTTTTTATTTTGTTTTGCAATGTTAAAAAAATTTTGGGGGAAAAAGCCTTAAAAAAATTTTTATTAGAAAAATGGTAAAAGGAAGTCCTAAATAGATAGAGGATGGACCTTCAAAATATTTCCTTCTGATGGGCCCTCACAACAATTTTGTCTGGTGAGCCCAAGTAATTTTTAGTGTGACATACCTTAGCATTTTTATAATGTTAACCAGGGGCTCAAGATGAACACCACTATAAGATTATATAGCAAAAAATTTTTTTTGCTTGAAATTTTTTTCATTGCAAAGCATATAAGGGGGTTTTTTGCAGGGATTTCAGCAAGCCTCATTTAGATGCGTTAGACAGTAGTGATCTTTACTGCAACAATTTTGCTATGTGTGAACATAACCAATGGTCTAGCTCAGATTGCATGGTACCGCCGAGAACAGAGTTGTCATGGAGTGTACAGTAAAAGTGATTACAAATAGTACATTTTGCAATGTCACATCTATTAATCTGAAATCTAAATATAAAATTTTTAGAGAAGATGAACAGGTTTTCTAATTAATAAAGAGCTGATGGTTAGCAAAAATGTAATTTACCTTATAGTGCTCAAGTGCATCCAAAGCCAAGTTATGGCCCGCTGGGGAATACATACACAGGGCTGCAATCAGTTCAAACACTTGCTTCTTCACCATGACATTGGATGTGTCAAGAGCTGGAATTGATGTAAGAAAAATTCATTAGAATCCAAAAGTTTCAACGATTTACATGGTAAAGTAATGAGAACAACGATTCGCACCCAATTTAATCACTTTCGATCAGGGACATAGCTATAGGGGATATTGTCGTACCCAGAATTTGGTGCCAAGTGGGAGTAATAGCCGCTAGATCACATAAAAAGGCACCAAGACTATAAACAGAGCCTGTTAGGTGGGGACCCAGTTACATATTTCTATTAGGGCCCATGAGTTTGAAGTTAAAGGAGTTTGATAGAATCAGATGCTCTTGATCTCTTGAACGTCTGCTGCCTCAGGGCAAATACTGTAAGCAGGCCCCAGGTTTAGAGTATTGTTTCTTTGGTGACCTGAGGCACTGATGACATAGTAAAAGGACTTCAAAGGTCCAGCAGAAGTCAACACCAAATACAGAGGTGTAACTTGATGCTCCTGGGCCCTGGTACAAGAAGTGAAATGGACCCCCCACCACCACGTCTCATTCACAGTACTGGCGTCATCTTATATTACAGAGGGGCTTCTGGGCCCCCCTCCAACTGCAGGGCCCGGTAGCAACTACCGCTGCACCCCCTGTAGCTACGCCCTTGACCATATAGAGTAGTCTTTGGAGCAAATCACTTGCTACTAGGGCTTTTTCACATGGCATGATTTACTAAAACTGAAACCCTCAGAATCATTTTGTGGCCCCAAAAAGTCCCAGACTGACACTAAAGGCCTGGAAACTGTCAGGAGCCCTTTATACCACTGTAGCACTCCTATATGGAATCACTGCTATTGAGTGCCACTCCAAATGTTTATCAGATATCTGGGTGCTAGTCAGTATTGGATAGGGTCACAGTAGAAATGTAGATATTAGACAGCACTCCAAAGGTTTAATGCACGTAAAATCATTTATTCAATGGCTCAAAGGAGCCTTTTCTCATGCAGCCTACGTCCATTTCTCCTCCTTCAAGCTACTTTAACCTCTATATGACATGTTTGAAAAAGGTCCATGACGGAAACGTCTCCTAAACTGTCACAACAGCATTGTTTTATCTCTTTCTGGAGATTGTGGATAAACGTTGAGTAAATAATTTTACATGCATTGAACCTTTGGAGTGCTGTCTACTATCCACATGTATATGGTTTAGGTCCTGTACCATGGATACTACGTACACTAGAATTTAACAAGCTCCTATAAAACAAGTAAATACAATTTCAACCTTATCATTGATCAATGCCGTCCCACAGTTCAAGTAAATGGGGGTGAGCTGCGATAGCAGACATAGTCCATGGGCAAGGGTGGCACTGTTTCATAGTCTTAGACCATCCTTTTTAAAAACTAAAAGACCATGCTTATCAATTATGAACCCAAATGCTGATCTTGAGGAGAAATCCTCCAGGTATGGGCATGGTTATATGGTGCTGACTTAGGTTCTTCTATAGATTAACTATGTTTATAAATTTATATGGAGTTATCACACATTTCCCATCCATGCATAAGCCCCATTCTGCAGCAGAGGCCCTCTTTATCTGCTCTTGGGGACCACATTTTACCATGTCCAAAACCCATAGAATCCCACAGAATGTTTACTGTAGTTAACAGCTTCTGGTATATGGCCTACATACTTCTATATCCGAGGTAGCCCCCAAGAAGTCCCTAAATATATCACCTCTATAAAGAAGAGAAAATTACCTACATAGAGCAGGAATGCATTACATCTTGACATCCTCACCTTGAGAAAGTTTCCGGACGTAACCTTCATTGTTGACAATGTACTCAATCCCTTTACGGGAATTCATTAACGTTCGGACACAGTTAATGCAAGTGAGCTGGAGGAGAGCATCAGAGATCCTGGACACTCCTCGACCAGACAACCTATCCAAGGCCTCCAGCAGAAGGTCCAGGCCACTGAGCTCCAAAAACTGTACCATCCAATTGTCATTACTGCTTTCTAATCTCTTCTTAAGGCCAGAGTAGTTCACCACGGATGGAATTTGCAATAGGCGGATGCATAGCTCAGGATCTGCGTTCTCCAAGTTGGCTTCACTCTGGTCCGATTCTTGAGGGGAAAGTTTCTCCTTCAGAGAGGCCCATTTTTTGCTTAGTGACATTTTTGGCACCTTTTCCTGCAGAAAAAGTAAAATAAAAAAATCAATATAAAATTTTGAACAATGGATGACTGTCTACATCGCCTCGGGGCATGGCATGTGCCAGCTCATGAATTGGGACATGCCATATCTGCACCTGAAATTACCTTGGACTGCCATGACCTAGGAAAATTTCTAGTCTTTCCATACTCAATACATATGTTACCTTTGGTTGACTGGTTAGAGATTAGCAGGAACAAGTCAAGATCACATGGGAATAAGGTCGTATTGAGCTAATGGAAGGATACATTGGTCAGATCAGAGGAATTTTCCAGCCGCTGTGAAAAAAAAAAAATCCACCGCAGACAGTGGCATGCCAGTTATTTCAGGCAGAAACAACAAGGCTTAGCCTTATTGAAGGACAATAAGGGCTAAGCCTTACGTGAATCTCCTGCGGATCTGCTCAGCCTCGGATATCTGCCATGGAAATATACACTTGTTTGTAAATCTAACGCGGGAACAGGATGTTTTTCCAACTCAGTGATAAATGGATTTATTTTACGGTTGATTTTTATGATTGGTATGATGCATTATACCCTAGTACACATGGGCATAACTATACCAGCCACACCAGCTGCCATGGGGCCCAGAGATTGAGGGGGCCCAATTCGGGTGAAAGTACATTGTACCTTTTTGTAAGAAATAAGTTGGTGGCCAATTCTGCTATTCTCTGATATATGGTGCTATTATGAATATGTATAATTATGGTTACTTGTGCTGCTGTTTCAGTTTCCTGTCATTAATTAGTAGGGCTCTAATTAATTTTGCTATTGGGCGGTTTAACTTCTAGTAACGTCCCTGCTAGTGAGCTGGTAGAGGATGTAACAAGGATTCCAAAAAACATCAAAGCAAAAAGCATGCGGAAAGTCAACTGTGTCATACACCATCCCTCCGGCTCGGCACTGGGCAAAGCACAGTGGGCCAAATTTACTAAGGCCAATTCCCCAGAATTCTGGACAATGCAGTATACCACGTTTGACACTTTTTGCCTTGCTAGACACTTTTGAATAGTGGTTCTGTTGAGTTGGAAAATCTGGCAGATTTACTCATGGTATGCGCCAGTTTTTTGGGTGCATAAAACTGGTTCAAAATATGCCACTCACATAGTGGTATAAGGAATAATAAAGAGTAAAATATGCACCAAAGATGTGTGAAATCTAAGAGTGTTGTATGTTTGGTGCATTTTCAACCAGGCTCCTATAGCTGTTGACTATTGGGAATAGGGTCAGATACACACAGCAGGATTAGCTCTATCTATATGTTGTTTTTTCGATTATATGAACTTCTATTAGTATATCTACCCTAGTATAGACATACATTTTACACAGAGTGTTCTTTGTACATTTTAATTTGCTTTTCCCACTCAGGAGTAATCTGGTTGGTGGGTGCAAAGACTTTATTTTCCCCGTATTAGAGAATGATGTGTAACATATAAAATGTGAATACAAATAAGAGCACAGTAACAGAACAGCCACATCGAGGGTCGTCTGTGCACTTTCTTGCAGCTTCGATAAAAAAAGCATCTGCTCGGGATTAGTCATCCAGCAGATTTCACAGAGGACTGAAAAAGCTTTGAATAATCTTGGCATCAGCCTTGAGAAAGAAACCCACAGCATGAGACACTTAAAGGGGCACCAGTTGGAGTTGATGTATCCAAGAGATCTTGGAACCGGACTAGCAGTGATCTTAGTGGCAAGGATTCTGACGGCCTTTCCATCAGTATCTCAGAGAAAGACATATTAGTCAATCTCTCTTCACTAATTCGGACTACTAGGAGTTGGAGACAAAACAGAATAGAATGGGCCTCATCACAAGAGACCAATGGGTCTTCTGGAATAGACAAAAACTTTGCATTAGATGCTTGGTCTGACCTTGGCAGTTTTGGACAGATGGGCTAACAAGTACCGTAAGTGTCTTGTTTGGGGTTTTGTCAGCCACTGGAAGGCAAGTTTAACCAATTATAGCCATTCTCCATGGTTCTAAACAAAGTGTATTGGTCACCTATGTTCAGGGGCAGACATACTATGTGCAACCTGTTAGGCTATGTCTACACAGCACTGGTTTCTGGTTGGATTTTCGGCGAATTTAGTATATAGAATCCGCCAAAAATCCGACTGTAACCAGTGTCCCATAGACCGCAATAGAAAATACACAGCACAGATTTTCTACTTTCGGATTTGTAAACCGATGGCCCTCCACTGGAAAATAGACCATGTTCTATTTTCCGGCGGATTCCCGGTGGATTCCTATGCAGTCAATGTACTGGGCCAGCGGCATATCTGAAAACCAACCACGGTTTTTAGCGCAAACCCTTGCCAAAAACCACGTACAGCAATGTTAAAATACCATCGGATTTTCAATGGTATTTTAACATAGGTTGTGTAGACATAGCCTTAAACTCCATATGGGTTCAGCTGGTAAGGGAATAAATACCATCTTGAAAGCTCCTATGGTCTATTAGATTGCATATACGATTCTAAGCCAGTGAATTTCATGGATCACAATAACTGGATATTTAATGGGGATGAGCTTTTGGTGACCTAAGGGCTAGTATACTGTTCTTGCACAAAGGCCAACTACCCCTTCCTCTGTGACAGGTTGCCTTGCAGGCAACCCAATAGTATCTGTTAGCACTTATTACAGAAGTTGAGGCCCTTCTGCCATCTAAGAAATAGTCAATGCACGAAACTTTTAGATGGAAGTTTCACTAAGGTATATTAAATTTTGTCCAGAAACCAAGGGAGCTACATGCTCCATCAACCATGTATTCTAGTGGCATCTAAATTAACGACTGTCTAGCAGCTGCAATTTGGGACAATAACACAGTGAAAAAAAATTAAGATGACACCATCACCTGCCCCCCCAAGCAAATAAACTGGCAGAAATCACACTGAGGCATTAATTAGGAAATCGGATGACACTCCGGCCAATTCCATGTGGCCCGCATAACCTTTTCCATCCTTTACCCCTTCATCACTTTGCCCTAGCGATATTTCTTGCTCCTTCTTGTCCTACAAACGTTTCGTCTCATGTATATACCAAGCAGACA
The DNA here is from genome assembly GCA_025379985.1 of Phyllomedusa bahiana. Taxonomy (NCBI): domain Eukaryota; kingdom Metazoa; phylum Chordata; class Amphibia; order Anura; family Hylidae; genus Phyllomedusa; species Phyllomedusa bahiana. The sequence goes on from JAODAL010000324.1 coordinate 272,585, forward strand.
TTCACTGGCAAACATTTTAATTCTTGAAGCATGAGAGGAAGGAAACTCTGGCTTCCTCACAATGGGCAGCTACATAAAAGCCCTTTCAAACCAATACATTAGGATTTACTGTCCCAAACAAAAGTACAGAAATGGAAAACAGTACAGTTGACTTAATTCCAGACAGCTTCTTTGCTTAAGGAAGACATTGTCCCAGTTTTGCTTGTTGAGTTGGGAGTCATTTTATATGTGAACAGTTTCTCTTTAGTCTCTGGAAAGTAATATCTATAAGGCTTTAGACAGGTCCATACACCAGTTTAAAGGAGTGTAAATTAAGAATAGGAGTAGTGGTGGTATGACGTCTTCTGGTGCTCAAATCAGGGGTTTCACATGTGCCCCATCTGGTTTGCCAAGTAATCTGGGTCCCATACATATGAAGCATCTGGGTCCCCTACCCATTACCAGTCCTAATTTGCGCCATATGAGTGGGCCCCTTTTTTTATTATAAAATTTGACTACGGCTCCTGACGGAGTACTGCCAATACTGTCCTGATGGCACCACTGACCCCCAATTTTGGTCCCAGCCTGAGTACCTGTCACACTGGAACACTCTGTTCCTGTGTGACAGATTGTGTTCTCTTACTAATGCACAATGTCTGTACATTACCACCTACAGCACTATCAGCAGCTCAGACACAGTGACAATCAATGTTGCACAAAGAAAATTGTGTTTTTCTTATCCACTTACTGCTCTCCTCAAATAGAGTCCTAGATCAGTGTTGAACAACACTCGGTGGGCACTATATAGCTGGCACTGTTATGGTGGGCACTGTAAGGCTGGCACTAATGAGCAATCCATTTTCAGTATTATCTCTGAATTTCTTCCTTACATAGACATTCATTATCCACGGCACGTATACCGCCGTGAATAATTGACATGTCAAATTCTCCCCGCTCACCGTATTTCGCGAGCGGGGAGAGGAGACGGCATCCATAGTTCTCTATGAAAACTGTGGATTACCGTAATGACTGGGATGGATTTCACTCATAATTTGCGCAGTACGGCGCGAATTACGGGCTGAAATCCGTCCCAAAATAAGCCGTGTGAACATTGCCTTATAGCTATGAAACAGCCACTTGTGTAACCCCCAAAACTACAATAAAAACATCCCTTTTTTCTGGACCACCAAGCAGGGCACCCCCCAATTCTGGTCTCTAAATTCCCTAAAGTGGAACCAAGACATCTCAGTCATTTTGGGTATTTACAACAGAAGTGCCATTAAGGTCTCAGACAGATTTAGTACGATCCCTGGGAGAAGTACCGTATGACATTGTGGCCTTTGGACCAGAAAAGGCTGTGCACCCCTGCCCTGGATGGTCCCCAACTTCACCTACCCCTTGTCCATATTTACTATACTATTTTTCTAGAAATGCATTGCTGTACAGCAGCACCATACAGCGACACATACGGTATCTACAGTTTATTTTCTGCTTGTTTCTGTCATTATTAACTTTTGTTATTTATTGTTACGGTTTTAACATTTTAACTAATAGAATTAGGACCTCTATGTGCCGCCTTACAGCTATGTCGTAAACTGTGTCCCTAAACTGAGATCTTAGGCAGGTATATATCACCTTGTGCCCAATTAGTGTGTACGCCAGAAAATCGCTCAACATGTACGCCAATTGTATCCATGGAATAAAATGACCAGACGGAGGCCAAAAGTGCCGTTTGAGCCTCTGTTTGGCAGGTGGAATAGTGCCTATACTATTTGAGAGAACAAAATTTAGAAAAAAATATATTCATTATTTAAAATATGGTTGTCAGACGCCACTATTTGGCATCAGTCAGTGGCATCTGTGTAACATATATACAACCTGGTGTGAAGGCGGAAACCAGAAACGTCATGTGTCCCTTGCCTCACTGACAGAAATATACTCTGGTTCCACAACTCACCAATATGCGACAAAGAAATTTATTAGGGTGCACCTTAGTCACCACTGGTGATAAAATATTATAGCTTATAAAAAAAAGTAGCAGCAATAAAAGCACTTATAAAACCTGGTGACTGGACTGTTTCCAGCTAAACTAGAAGTTAATGCTGATCAACAGTGAACCAGGCGCTAAAGGGATTCCTAATGGTGCCAAAGAAAAAGATTTATTACGTGATTTAGCCCAGTATCAGGCAATGGCCCAAAACAATGTACATGCTACAGAGGCCTATTCCCTGATACTACCGTGACAACTCATACTAAATTATACAAAAACACACAGAACCAAAAAAGTTGTCTACCTATCAATTATAAAACTTAACCTTTATTAATGATACAATAAAATGATGCCAAAATGGCCTAGATAATATATATACTCAATATAATGCCTATCTAACCAACGCAGAGCAACTGTCCCGATAAGGATGACCCCGCCCGGAACCTATCTTATTTAATAGCAATAAACTACCAAATACCTAACAATATCTATATATCAGTAAAGACCAAAGAAAATATACAATATCCTATAGTGATTACTAATCCCCACAAAGTGTAACTTACAAATTATACATAAACATTAATCATCTATACATAGATACCTTAATATAATAAAACACTACTTAGGTCCCAATCTAATACCTAAAAATAGCTATTCGAGATGTATTGTCCCAATAACGTGTCCTACGGTTTTCCCCCTTGCTTTCGATAACTAGGGTTCATCAGGGACTTTCTACCAGACAAAAAAAATCTCCTTGAACGATCACAATCAACCAGGGACTTTCAAAATATATACAGAATCGACACCACAAAAACACTAGTTAAAATGTCACCTAATATATTAAACGGGAATAGATGATATGGTAGGCACAACAAGACTATAGCCAATATGGGAGATGCAATATCAAAGATACATAGTCCTACTTAATGGCCAATATATTCAATGTATTATAAACTATACATACTCACAAACCTGTGCAAACATTGATGCTGCCGATGTCCGATATTCTGACATCGGTCATATGGATATAAATGGCACGGGTTGTTGGCCAGGACACCATCTCCCACCCCTCATGGCAAAATGGTAGCCATGGAAAGGTCTTATTGGGGCGGTTGCTCTGCGTTGGTTAGGTAGGCATTATATTGAGTATATATATTATCTAGGCCATTTTTGGCATCATTTTATTGTATCATTAATAAAGGTTAAGTTTTATAATTGATAGGTAGACAACTTTTTTGGTTCTGTGTGATTTAGGCTAGGCAAGAAACTGGTGCACGGGAAAACTGGAGCTTTTATGCATTCTGTGCATGATAGGCTAGGTACACATCTGACTAGCGTGTATGTGACGAACGCTCCTGACGTACATACAAGTTTGAATGGTACAACAGGAACCAAAAGTGTGTCCTTTTGGCCTCCGTTTAGCCAATATACAGATGTATACCATAAAAAAAAGAGTATAGAATGGTGCAGGAGTCTACACTATCCTATAGAACAGCACACAGTAAAAAACGTATATGTTAAATGTATTCATTTTTTTTACAATGGGACTCTATGTGTGGTGGATAACACTATTTAGCATACATTTAACATATATGGCCTTGTATGTATGTTATTCAGAAGCCATGATAGGTACCTAGCCATATCCAGTCTGTCATCTATTCACCTAAGACCTCATACAAAGGCTATCCAGCTGTATATAGGCTATCCAGCTGTAAATCAGTGTTTCTATGGAAGAAGAACTCTTTACGTTTGCCATCTTGTGGAGCGCATCACATTTTTTGTCAGGGCATAGTGGGAATTGTACAATCATACAGCTGAATTGCCACAGGTTGAAGGCCAATGAAATCAATGAGTTGCACTAAGTCTGCATGGCACAAGCCACTCTCTCCAATGGCTCTCCTCTATGAACCATATGGGGTTGCCTCAAAGGGTGTATCCCCATCTATAATACACCTATGCTCTCACAGGGTATATAGAAAGCGGTGATCCTGTTGATTCAACCCCTTTTGACTAGGGACACATCATGTTTCTGGCTTTTGTTTATGGCACATGCCAGGCCATACACGTTAAATGGATGTCTAATAGTAGCTTCCATAACCCATAGGGTCCTACTGTACAAAGGTACACATTTTTAAATGAATGCCGTTGTACAGAATAGTGTAGGCTCCTGCACGACTCAATACTTTTTTTTTAATGGTAAACAGACATATACAGGTTTAGTGAAGGTCAAAAGGACAGAGTAAATTTTCCTGGCGTTCACGCTATACGGACATCACACACGTGTTGGGTACCTAACCTTACGTACTAAATAATTGTTAGTGAACAATATAAGGCAAGGTATATATCACGTTTCTGCCATCCATTTAACATTCACTCCATAGGGTCCCATTGTATGAACATGTATACGTCAAACGAATACTTTTTATAATGTTGTTGTTTAGAACAGAATCGGCACCTGCGCTATCTGTACCTTTTTTTCCCCAGTATTCAGACATTTACCAGCCACATAAAACCCATAAGGACACACTTCTAGCCTCCACTGAGCCATTTAATCCAATGGATATGCCTTCCCAGCGTCCATGCTAACCATATATCATAAACCTGGTGTGTACCTAACCTAATGAGTATGATGGCAGCATACTGTTAAAAGAAACAAAAATCAAAAATTTCAGCGTCCGGGTGCTACTTTTTCACCTCCCCCTGTAAAAGTAAAGCAGGGAGATGGAAAATAATTTAGAAAAATAGTGCAACACGCTGCACTAATTGTTCCATTGTAACGATGAACACCACAATGGAAACCCAACAGACCCCACTGTAACAATGAGGTCCGTCAGGGGACATTGGGGTCCATCATGAAACGGATCTGGCTACACCTCTGTGGAGGCTCTGAATGCAAATGTGAACCAGGTCTAAGGCTCAGTCTGAATAATTTTACATTGGCCATTGCTTTCAGCGTATTTTGGCACGTATTTCAGCGCAAAATAGGTGCTGAAATATGTGCCAAACTATGCCGTGTGAGCATACCCGTACTGTTAAATTGGGACGTATTTCACCCCGTATTTCATGCCGTACTGCGCTGAATACGGGGCAAAATACGTCCCAGTCAATACGGTAATCTACAGTTCTCATCGAGAACTATGGATTACGCCTCCTCTCCCCGCTGGTACAATACGACACGCGGGGAGAGAAGTGACATGTCAATTAATAGCTGCGACTACGCGCCGCTAGTCATGAATGTCTATGGGGCCGGTGGGCTGCCGGCCCCTCCGCCCCACGGGAGTCGGCGCGAACTCCCGCAGTCCCTGCGTAATTGCGGGGTGTAATTATGCCCCGCAATTATGCTGTGTGAACTTAGCCTTCGGCCTCGTTCACACGGCTTATTTTGGCGCGGATTGGCTCCGTACTCCGCGCCGGATTTGCGCTTCAGTACGGCGCCAATCCGTCGGAGTCATTACGGTAATCCACTGCTCTCATAGAGAACAGTGGATTCCGTCGCTCCTCCCCGCTCGGCGAATCCGCCGGGCGGGGAGAAAGTGACATGCACATTATCCAGGCGCAATACGCGCCATGGATAATGCAAGTCTATGGGGCCGGGGAGCGGCGCCCCCGCCGCGCTCCGGCCCCGCCCCTATCCCGCCCCTTATTCACGGCTGATTTTTGAGCCGGATTGTGCTCACAAATCCGTCGGGAATAAGCCGTGTGAACACGGCCTTAGACAGTTATCATAAATGTGGACCAATGTTCCATTTTGTAGGAAACAAGTAGTTGGTGGCTTTCTGCTCTCCAGCTCTACTATCTGGCTTCACTGACATATGGCGGAATTATTTAAACCTTTTACTATTGCTACCAATGCTGCTGTTTTAGTTTATTGTCATTAGGTGGTGGAGTTCCATCTCATTTTGCTATGGGGCCCTATGAATTCTAGTTAAGTCCCTGCACATATATTTTATGGTATGTTTTTCTGTATCTCTTAGGCCTCATTCTCATCATAATTTTTTGCTCTCTGTTTAACGTATCCGTATATTATGTAAAAATGATGTTAAATGTATACAAAAATAAGGCTTCATGTTGACTCTCACTATAAATAAGTGTACATCAGATATGTTTTTTAAAAAGGACAGAAAAACTGAGTACTCTGTTTTTTTATCCCTTAAAAAAAACATATGCGCTCAGAGAGTACAAAAAATGTGAGAATGGGGCCTTATTCCAAATTTAGTTCCCTGATAAAGTGTGAATGGAACATGGACACATGTAGGAACAATAGGGGTTATTGCCAGGTAAAGGGTGTACAGGAGCAGGTTCTGGACAGGGGCGCTCTTGTTGGGGTGGTTGTCTGCAGTTAGACTGCCTGGGCTTTTCAGGTTAAGCAGGGTATAATAAGGTTTTTTGTTTTTTTTACACTACAGCCTGGCACATCTGACCCTTTGACTGAAAGAATTATAGCATTGAAAATATCTTCCTAAGGTAAGTTCATTCTGTTTGTTACTCATGTCATCAGAAATTATTTTGTGCACTTTATATGTGGTTTGTATTTTATGCAATGTGTGTATTATATATGTTTATGGTACTTAATGGTATTTTATATGCAGTTTTATTAAAAAGTTAACTTTTATATTTACACTTTTATATCTAAATGTGATATCCAACAGCAGGTGATTAGTGAGCGAAGCAGCAGATCTGCTGGACTGAGCAATCAGCTGTAGCTCTTTAATTAATCAGTCCTGAGCTCTGCAGCCCAAGCATAGTCTACCAGGAAATTATCTGTATGCCATGGATGAGTACAATATCCTTATCCAGTAAAATGAAAATCTGCATTACACCTTTCACTGGGGAATTTGCATCCAACCTAAGATCTTCAGGATATTTCCCATCCTCCAAGTACAGGTCTCATTGTAAAATATAAAAAAAAGAACTTTACCATATCCATAAGTATTCACTCACCGCAGCAAATCTGGGGCAAGGCAGAAGACAGTGCTGGGAAAACTCACAGTGTGCACTCTGAAGTGTCCTGCAAGTTCACTGCCATTGACTCAAGGCAAACGCTACTTAAAGAGCCCTTTATGACACGGGAGGTGTCTATCTTCAAAGCACAGGTAACATTTTATCATTACTTTACTATTGAATGCAGGGGTGTAGTTATATGGGTGCAGAGGTGACCGTGGTACCCAGGTGTCTGAGTGGTCCCTAATGCCACATACAAATATATTAGTATTATAAATAGCTCTTGGCAGGTGGTGGCTGGTACAGATTTTGCATTGTGGCCCAGTAGCTTCCGCCTCTGCTTGAATGCAAAGTAGGTGGATTTGATTATTATAGAACATTTCCAAATAAAATAAGAATAATTCAACAGTTCATATAAGTCACCTGCACTTGAAATGCCATCAGAATTACTATATAGCCATTTCTTAGTTTATGTGAATGCTGGGTAGCGACCAAGAGTGTAGCTATAGGGGGTGTAGATATGGCGGACGCTATTAGGCCTTAAAAACCTGAGGAGGTCCAAAAGCCCTTCTGTCCTAGTATTGTCAATAACCCACTGCCATTAGGAGGTTCCATTTTGCATTAGGGCGCAAAAGCTTCAAGCAGGGCCGGGATGACGGATAGGCGACCGCCTAGGGCTCCATTTTATCCCAGGCAGGAAAGGGGTACAAATAGGTATGGAGTGGGCTGAATTTTACATTGGGAGGGGAGTAGTGGGGGCGCTACATGCCTTATTTGCCTCGGGCACCAGAATACCTTGTCCCAGCCCTGGCTTTAACACTAGCTTCTGCATTACTATAGAATTACTCTTTGCTTGAGTTGGAATATCAACTATATTAGTTGTCATCCAGCCTTCCGAGATACAGACAGGCCTCATGGACCACAAGGTAAAAAACCTCATTGGGCCCCATGGGCAAGGTGGGCCACTGAGAAGTCTAAGGCTATGTTCACATGGCTTAACTGCGGGACGTGATTACGCCCCGCAATTACGCCGTGTGGACGGGAGCGGGGGAGTGAGCGGGGGGCTGGCACTTCGCCGGCCTATAGACTTGCATTACCAGCGGCGCGTATACGCCGCTTGTAATTCACGTCAATTATCTCCCCGCCCGGCGGATTCGCCGAGCAGGGAGAGGAGACGTAATCCATAGTTCTCTATGAGAACTGTGGATTACCGTAATGACTGGGCCGTTTTCAGCCCGTAATTTGCGCACTTCGGCGCGTAATTACGGACCGAAATACGGCCCATTTTAAGCCGTGTGAACATGGCCTAAGGCTATGTCTCCACTGCACACTAACGATGGGTTTTTTTCAGCGGTTTTCGTTTTATAAAAATGCTGAAAAAATTACTGAAAACAGGTCCCATAGACTTGCATAGTAAAAACGTTCTGTAGACCCCACAGAACATTTTTTTTTTTCTCGTCGTTGTTTGAAATATGTTGCAAAAAAAACGACAGAATAGGGCAGAAAATGTATTATTGGAGGCGATATAAAGCACCGGAGTTTGTATGCATTTTTTTTGCAAAAATCCACAGCAATTATAATGCTTTGAAGTTGTTTTTTCAATCTTAGAAAACGAAAAATGCTGAAAACAAAAACCGTGAAAAAATGTGTGTAGTGGAGACATAGCCTAAGTGAGGCAGAAAGCAATAGGCATGTACAATATGTGTAGGGTGGGGGCCCCAGACACCCCCAGTTTGACACTAGATATAAATAAGAAATGTCTGAGTTAAAAATCGGACCGTGACTGAAACAAATGGATTTGTCAAAATAAGGGCTTGTTCACACAGCGGTGTTGGATCCGAAAATCGCATCCAAAAACGCAGCATCGATCGGATCCAACAGGGAGCTGTGTGTTTGGACACGTGTTGGATGCAGCAGGATCGCACCCTATAGTTTTAAATAGGGCGTCTGCTGCGTCTTTCGGATCAAGAATTGACATGTCAATTTTTGGAACGGATCCGAAAGTCTTAAAGAGACGCATCGCTGATCACTTGTGTGAACGCTGATGTGTGTTTCATATTACAAGCAATATAAATCGCGTTGCTATTTCTTAGATGCGTGTTTGGGTCCATCTATGGTCTGACAGATGGATCCAAACACGTATCTAAAAACGTATGTTCACACGGATCCAACACGCAGTGTGAACATGACCTAATACTTGTTCACATCTGCATTGCTGGTACTGTTCAGAGCCTCCGCCATAAATGACAGGGGAAATGCTTTTTTTTCTGTTAAAATTACATAAGAAACCTGACGGAGACCACTGTAGTCAATGGGAGCCTGTCGGGGGCTGTTGGTGTCCGTTATTTAACTGACCTGGCGCCAACCCTGCGACAAAGGTTCCGTACGGAACCTACCATGCAAATGTGAACCAGGTCTAATGGATACTTTAACTTTCATTTCTATCCCTTTCTGTCCATTTTTGGACCTTAAAACAAAGTGTTTTTTTTTGTTGTTATGAAAATGAAGGAAGTGATACAAAAAAGGATGAAAAACTGACACAAATTGAGATCCATTTTCTTCCATTAATACAAATATATATTTTATTTTTTTTATAAACCGTGCATTAGGCAACACATTTTTTATTTTGTTTTTTATTCTGTCAAAAAAACTGGAGACAAACTGAGGTAACCGGACACCAAAAACACACAATGAAATGAATGGGAGACTATCGCACTTCAGTTTTTTGCCTCCACCCTGTCTTTGCTGCCTAAATCAACCTGCTGTGGTAAAGTGAAAGCCGAGCTTTGATTGGTTGCTGTGAACTCTAACTGGCTACTATGAGCTCTGATTGGTTTCTCTAAGATCTGGTTGCCGGGGCAACAAAGACAGCCTTGATGTGAGACACAATTGCTGAATTAGGCCTAGTAGTTCCAATATGTAATCTGCAGGTCCCATACATTTCTTTGGGTCTGTATCACAAATCCTGTTGCCTGAGCTGTTGGATATAGAGTTTTAAAGGGGTTGTCTCACTACAGGGATTGCTTTTTATGTTAAAGATCTTGCAAAAACAAGTCACTTTGCAATATATGTCCAGTAACAGTGTCCTACCTATTCCTAGATATCCCCTCTTGTATGGGCTGCATCAGCGCCTCAGATCGCTAAAGCTACAGACCTGTTTGATCTCTCCTGATAGGATGCCAGGACTGGTTGCTATAGCTACAGACCTGGCTTCTACTGCAGCCTAGTAGAAACACGCCCTAAATTCAAAGTGAGACCAAGAAAACAGGACTGTGGTAACATGAATCAATGTATTGAGACAACCCCTTTAAGTCTTTGATTCTTGATTTTGTCTTTTACCAGTTCCCAGTACATGACACATGCTCATAAAACAAGCTGAATCTTGAAGAGTACATTAAATTACATCTTGCATCTGCTGTTCTACTTTAATTAGATTTCCTCTGTCTCTGCCAGTACAATCTCATGGAGAACTTGTCAGCAGTGTTAGATAAATGTTGGTTCAGACAGCTATGCAGATTTCATCTAATGGGGGGGGGGGGGGGAATAAATGACATTTACTTTTGCTAAAACCAATGTTTAGTTTTAAAGTAGAACCCTACCCAATACATTGGGCCCTAAGGGGCTACCTATTATCCTGTATGCCCACCCTGTAACTATAAGCCTGGGTTCACACACAGCAGTAGTTTGTTGCACAATAACCACTCGCATTTTACTGTGACTTGTTGTAGTCTTGCAATGTGTTTTCTGAATGGATTCACACATTGCGGCTTTTTTCTTTTTTTTTTTTTGCATCAAAAATACAACCAAAGGGGTATGTTTATACAGTGCGGCCGTAAAGTCCCGACTCTGACGTGTCCGCCGATGGCTGCATGTGGTTGCTGACATCTTGTGTGGCTCTTTGTGGCGGCTGGACTTTTGGTTGCACTGTGTAATCATACCCCTTTGGTTGCTTGCAATTTTGATGCATCAAAAAAAGAGAAAAACTGCAATATGTGAATCCAGCATGAACACATTGCAAGACTACAGCGATTCACGGTAAAATGTGTGTGGTGACTGCGCGACACACTACTGCCGTGTGTGAACTTAGACTTATAGCTACAGGATAATAGGTATAACCAGAGGGCCCAACATATTGGATAGGGCTCTATTTAAGAACAGCAACGGCTATTCTGTGTATTCCTTCCTAAATGCATTTCTTAAATAAAGGGGATAGTATATTAATAAGATGTAGCGTCAAAGTCAGATAGGAGTGGGTCCCACCTCTTGGTCCCGCACCTATCTTGGGAATGAGCCTTCAAAATCGGCTACACTTGCGCACAACTATTCTGTTTTATAGGAGTTATAAGTTTAGATGAGCGGTGTGTTCAGTTGTTCTCAGATCTCCTATAGAACAGAATGGAGAGTCGTGCGAAAGTGCGACCGGCTCTCTATTCTGATCCAGGACGATCAGGGTTTCATTCCTAAGATAGGTGCGGGTCCCAAAGGTGGGACCCGCACCTATCTAACTTTGACATCCCATTCTATTGATATACCATCATAGCCTGTGGTGGGAGCACCCTGTTAACCTACATTTTACCTGTGTTGCAAATTATTGCGAGTTATTTCTAACTTCTGCATTCAAAACACAAGTGTTTTTACGCTTTTCTGCATATGTGTTTGATGGAGCTGGAATATGCAACATGTGAACGCAGCCTTATGGTAATTACTGTAAAATAATTTTTATCATGTTCCACCTGTAAAAACCGTAGGACCAATAACCACATTTTGCTGTAAAATGCATATGGCTCCATACTGCTGTCTGTGAACCCAACAAAAAATACTAAAAATATTTGAGCATGTCACCTTTCATTGCACACACAGGTTATCATAATCTGTATGTTTTGGGAAATAACTCCAAAAACGAGTGACGTGCTCCAGTTTTGCTTGTCCCCTGATGAATCACTCGCAGCTTTAAGCCTGTATAGTCCAATGCAAGATCCAATCTGACACATTAGAATGTATGGGAAACAGTACTTTGGGGGCTTTCTAGATCTGGAATATCTTCTAAAGTATTTACACTATTTGTTTGGTGTGATTCCATTAATATGTTTGCCCTAATAGCTACCTAGTCCCTGGCACCTATTCAACCCTCTACCTGTTGACTGGTTACCTTTAAATTTACATTGGTATCCTGATTACATCTTGATAGTATTGTAACCTCTTTAAGCTTTTAATAACATCCCAAATTCCCAATTTAATACAGATAGATAGGGCTAGGTACACATCACGCTTGTGGAACGCTGGGAAAGGTCCCATAGTATACGTTAAACGTATCCATAGAATTAAATGGTCCAATGGAAGCCAGAAGTGTGTCCTTTTGGCCGAAAAGTATAGAATAGCACAGGAGCCAATGCTTTTCTATAAAACGGCATCGCTTAGAAAAAAAAAAAAAGTATAAGTTCTTTACAATGGGACCCTGTAGGTGATGGATGCCACTACTTGGCATTTGTCAGAGACGTCTGTTTAACGTATATGGCCTGGGGTGTTAAACAGAAGCCAGAAATGTGGTATTCTAAGAGCCTTAGTGACGTGAGGTTCGGGAATAGGTGATGCCCTGACATGTTAAAGCAGCCACCACCAACATGGTTGAAAAGATAATTATTCTTGATGATATCACCAGGAGCAAATGTACTCATCAAACGAACTCATACCAGCATGACTTACACTGTTCAGACTCGACTTAGAGGCGTTACAGGATTATATGCAAGACTTTCTTTTTTAGGCCAGCCTTCACGCGTGATAAGGGTACAGTAAGGGTTTGTTCACATGACGTCTTTGCGGACCAATACGCTCCAATATGCCAAAAGTACAGCCTGCAAATATGGTAATTCATGGCTCTCATTTGAAAGCGATGAATACCTGCCGTTTTCCCCGTGCATAATATGCGTCGGGAGAAAGAAGTGACATGTTGGCTTATGTGCTGTGAAAAGTGAATGGGGACTGGGCCACAGCGTTTTAGAAGTGTACGCCGGGAGAACGCCGTGTGAACATACCCCAACACAGGCATATACAGCAGCGTTTCTGCTGAGAAATTCATGCTGCAAAACCTGCATGAACTAGTGCAACTTTCTTACAGATTTTTTTATATAGACTTCATTGCTTTCTCCCATTGAAGTTGATGTGGAAAAATCTGCAACAAAATTCCCACTTGTTGGTGCAGATTTTAAAACCTAGATTTCTCTCAGATGCTGTGGATTTTACAGTGCATCCGCCCTGTGTGAACGTAGCCTTATTGTGTCACTGTGTGATGTCATTACATATATTTACATGCAATTTTTTGAGTTTTAGGGAATTTTTTTTCACTTTTAGGATTAACATTTTACTGTGCTATCATGTAAAATCACTGTTGCATAAAATGTGTTATATTCGTATGTATATGCGTCTTTCGAATCCGTTCAAAGAATTGACGTCAATGATTTACGTAGTGCTTTTGAATGTATTTTTCAGAACCAAAATGGATCCAACATGCTGTGTGAACATACCCCAACTTAAAACTCTTGGGCCCTAAAGGTATGTTCACACGGCTTAATTGCAGTACGCCCCGCAATTACGCCGGGTGTACGGGAGTCGCGCTGACTGGTGCAGCTCGCCGGCCCCACAGACATGCATTACTCTCGGTGCGAATAAGTGACGTGTCACTTATCTCCCCGCTCATACAATACGATCGTATTGTACGTGCGGGGAGAGGAGGTGTAATCCATAGTTCTCTATGAGATCTATGGATTACCGGAAGTATGGGGCGGATTTCGCTCGTATTAGAGCGCAGTACAGCGCGAACTGCGCCCCAAAATAAGCCATGTGAACATCATGCATATTGGGTAGCCCCACCCAACCTACCATATTCACTGGCTTTTTCATATATATTGTGTGTTGTGTTGTGTGTGTATATATATATGTATATGTGTATGTGTATATATATATATATATATATATAAAATTATATTGTTCACACTGCTTGTGCAGTATTTCCATCTGTAAAGTGTGGTATGGATTCTGTTTAAATATCTGGTCGGATATTTATAGTCTTTCAATATTTATATATATATATATATATATTTTATATATAATTATATTGTTCACACTGCTTGTGCAGAATTTCCATCTGTAAAGTGCTGGTTGGATTCTGTTTAAGAATCTGGTCGGAATTTTATAGTCTTTCAAAGGTTTTGTGGGACGGTTCTGTCCACGGTTAGCAGATTCGCCCGTCCACCATAACCATTGATTTGCACACCTTCCGCTCGAAAACCGCGAGGAAGATTGTGCATACTTTAAGTTTTTCAGAACGTCGGTGGCTGAAAAGCTGCCCAGCTAAAAATCTGTTCATTGTAGACTACTGAATGGATTTTCTTTTAAAGTCTATGGGGGTGGTTTCTTGTCGGTTTTCAGACGGTTTACAAACCCGCAAACCGTCTGAAAATCCGACCAATAAACCATAACGTGTGGACGGACCCAAACAGTGACAGATGACTTGGCGTCCATTTAACATATTTGACCTGTATGCTTAACGAGAGCCAGAAACATGGTTTGTCCCCAGTCTTAGGTGCTAAAGCAGATCTAGGATTGATGGTCGTGTTTTGCTGGATTTCAGTTTTGTTACATATACTGCTGCATGTGGCTTTAAGGGGTCATCATGTTACATTGTTTCCTTGCAATAAACAGGACTTGTACAATGTAATCTGTTTCCTTTTGAATGCATCAAATAGAAGGAAAACTGGCATATGGTCCTTGTAGATAACACATCAGTGAACCACAAGTGTCAGGACAATGGATGCCCATGTAGCTCTGCATATGGGATTCTTCTGTGGAGATTGAATGTTTGTTCTGGGCCGTTGACTTATAACTAAAAGTACTCAATAAACCGTAAAAAAAAAAAAGTTTCCACATAAAAGTGTAAAGATTAACTTGTATCGTGAAACAGAAGGCAGACAATGTCATTCTCGTTTGCTGGAAGTAAACCATATAAGGATAGCGATACACCACGTTCATGGCTTCTGTTTAACACACACCCCAGGCCATTTACGTGAAATGCATGCCAAATGGTATCATCTGTCACCCCCTAGGATCCCATTGTAAAAAAAAGTATGTTTTTACAATAAAGCTGTTGCATAGAATAGCCAAACAGAGGCCAAAAGGGAACACCGTTTGGCCTCTGTCAGGCCATTTAATCATACAAGTCGGAGTTTTACTGGCAAACACACAAAATGGACATCTTAAACGTTGTGTATTAAACATATTTTGGGACGTTTTCACCCATGTAAGTGCCTTGTCAATTCTTGTTTGTGAGTAAAATCCTCATAGAAACAATGGTGGAGCATATCTTTGGCACAAAAACGCCTCCAAATAGGCTCCACACTTTTCAAAAAAATACACTTCAAAATACACCTCTAATCAGGAGTATTTTGAAGTGTAAATTTACACTTCAAAGTTACATGTTGTGTACATACCGATAGGGCATGTTCACACGGCTGATTCGGATGCTGAATTTTCAGCATCCATATCAGCATCAAAACGTCAACTGAAAGGAACTTTTCAAATGAGGTTTTGATGAGGATTTGATTTAGTTTTTTTCCTTGTGGTTTCAGACGAGGTTTTGGATGAGGTTTTGAAGCTTTCTGTTGAGTCTTATGGGGGGTTTTCAGCATTGAAAACGCTTTAGTGACACTACTTTTTTTAGCACCCAAAACGGCGTCCAACGAAGCGCCTAAAACGCGTGTAAAATCTTTGTTGTGTGTGAACTACAACGCTGTTTTACATAGGAATCAATGAAAACAAACTGGGGCATTTTGGGGTCTTTTTTACCCTGTTTTAGGCGAGGAAACGCTCCAAAAACCGCATCAAAATCAGCCGTGTGAACACACCCCTACTACTAGATATATTTACATTCCTGCTGTTTGGCTAATTTTTATCTTTTTGTATAACTGTGAGGAACAAACATGGGGCCACATGTATGAACCTGTTTAGGTCTAAAACTCACTTTTTTGCCCATAGCTTACTATGGGCAAAAGAGGGAGTTTTAGACCTAAACAGGTTCATACATGTGGCCCATGGTGTCAGTCGTGTAACCTCCTGGCGACTCATTAGCGCCACCGTCAAATGACCTCTCTGGGGTAACTGAATTGAAATAATGGTGGAATAATTATTATTCCTATGGTTATTCCAGCAACTGTGCAGATTTACTGATATATGTTAAATATAATATATGTATAACTGCTGTCTGTCTAGATGTCATGTTGCTGATAAAAAAAAACACAGCACAACTGTTTCTAGGTTGTTGTTAATTGTAAAACAAAACAGACAGAAACAAGTGTACGGCGCCTTCTCCACAGAAGCTGACAGACTTGATAAGACGCTGCTGGAGGCCGTAATAATGGAGAAGTTCTGCCCCTCCACACACAGCCGTTGCCTGGATACCAGGGGTCACATGACTGACGCCATGTTTAGTCCATACAGTTTCTCCATGGAAACCATTAGGCATGTCTCACAACTTTTAAGATGGTCTAAGAGGGACACCCAGGGCCTCATGTATGAAAACTGTCTCGGTCTAAGACTTTCCTTGTTGCCCAGAGCAACCAATCGCAGCGCTTCTTTCATTTTTCAGAGCACTATATGAAATGAAAGAGGAACTCTGTTTGCTATGGGCAACAAAAATAGTCTTCAACCTTTACAGTTTTCATACATGTCCCCCTTAGAATTTGCCATGTACAGTGTCTTATTTTTATTTTATAATGATGCACTTGAATTTTTATTAAAATTTTGACTTTTTCTAAGATCTACAATTCACAAAATGATGAAATTATATTTACGTTGAGATCCAATATACAGTTGGGAGCCGGACAGGTATTTTTTAGAGCAATATTGTAAGTTTATGAGTGCAAATCTATTTCCCTTGTGAAAAAGAGGGATATTCAAAGAGGGACAGACGGACATGGGTTAAAAATAGGACTGTCCCTCCAAAAGTGGGACATGTGGGAGATATGCATTAGGGTATAGGCACGCAGAGTATTAAGGCACGCATTATTACGTGGTGTAAATGCTGCACTTTTGTGCTTTGAAATTACGCGCTTGCAAGCATGTAATTTCAAAGCTAATACTTCATGTACATGGCCCACGGCAGTTTCCTGCCTTCTATACTTCAAACCAGTATGTGGTGGTGTATATGCCTGCAAATAAGTGACCTGTCGCTTCTTAGTAGACACACGGCTAAATTACGATTGTAAAATACGAGACATGTGATTGACGCCGCGGATCTTACATTGCTCTCGATGGGTACTGTATTGTAAATTACGCCCAGTAGACGCAGACCCTTATGACAGTAATGTGGGCGTAGGATTTTTTTTTTTTTTATTTGACAACTGACTACTGTATTCATATAAGAAAGCGGTGTGAAGAGAATTTTAAACACATGAATATATTATAGAAAGGGAATGTCTTTGTACTGCTGCGTACTTATGGTTTAATTATGCCAAGGGAGGGGATGGTGTTGCATATCTTTGGGTCCTGTAAACCAGAGAGGGTGCGAACGAGCAACATTTGGAAGCAGGGCTGGCAGCAAACTGAGAATTTGCCCTAATTCTGAAATTACACCAGGAATGCAGATCCGTAAATGTATAGAAAGGAAATAATCATTTTCACTTCTTGTCACAAGTAACCAGTCAGATTTTGATTGATCTACAAGCATTTTTAGGATTCGGGTGACTTTCTCGGGAGCGGTCGAGGCCTGAAGGTACTTGATATTAATATTTTTGATGATTTTTTTTTTTGTTGTTTCTTTAACCATAGTAAACAGGTCTCATATCTGCTGGCAATGAGATCTGTACGCCTGCCAAATCTGTGACCATGACTGCTCATTATCATTCATGCAAAGCAGACTGAATGACAGCCAGCGTTCTGTAAAATGGTGCACAAATGTCTCTTCCATCAATTATTTTAGGGACTCATACAGCCAAGACATCTGGGCACATTACCAGTTCCTATTTTGCACCAAATCAATGGGCCCCTTTTATTAAAAAAAAATATATATAATTGGGTCAGGGCCCCTAACCAGGAGTACCTCCTTGAAGACACCCCCGCCTAAAATGCATGAGCACATAAGATTCTTAGGATATGTTCACACAACATAATTTTACGCTTATTTTTGGATATATTTTGTGCTGATATACACCCCCAAAATAAGCCTCAGACAATGTTCCATACAACTCTCATTGATTCCAATGTAAAATATGGGCTGTATTTTCCAATTGTATTTGTGACGTGTATTTTGGGATGTTTTCACTCAGGTAAATGTAAGTGCTTTGTCAATTCTTGAGGCATTTATGCAAGGGAAATCCCCATAGAAACAATGGTGGAGCATATTTGTGGTGTACAAAACAGGTCATACTTTTTACAAAAAAAATACACTTCAAAATACGCTTTTTAATTGGGCGTATTTTGAAGCGTAAATTTACACTCTACATTATGTCGTATGAACATATCCTTAAGGTTATATGAAATTACTAGAGGAATTATATTGAACCTGCACAATCTGGACTGCTGGCCTATGTGGCTTATCCACATCTAGTAATAGGACCCAGGGTTGCAGAAGGTCTATCGCCCCTTTTAAAGTGTTGTTCTCACCATGTTGTTTCAGAGAGCCAGCTATTCACAGCTAGCTTCTTGCTCCCACTTCACATTGGCGGAGCTACAGTACTGATTGGCATATCAGCTCTGCTATTCCTAGCTGAGACTGTTAGAGGTACATTGATGATCGAAGGGTTTAAATAGCAAGACCCAATGCTATAGATCTCTAAAGTATTAATGTTTGTCAGTAAGAAACATGAATAAGCTCCTGTGCTGCTGATACGACGCAGTAGGGAGTCACCTCAGCATCCCAACCACTCTTGCTAGAGTAGAGAGAGGTGGATTTTAACATAGGGAAGCTTGTGTACAGAAGAACTGCTCTAGCTCTATACATGATCCAAAAATATTCCTACTGAAGAAAGACAAAAACGGGAAGAACACAATTGTGGTCATTTTTGTTTAGACTTTGGTTTCATTATATATTCATTACCAAACTTATAAGAGCAATGGAGCATCTTGGTTATGAGAAGAGGTTAGTGGAATTGAACTTATTTAGTCTTGAGAAAAGACTGCTTCGGGGGAACATGATTAATATATATAAATTGTCCCTACAAAAAGTATGGGGAAAAATTATTTCATGTAAAGCCCCCCTCAAAAGACAAGGGGACATTCCTTCAGCTAGAGAGCAAAGGATTCAATCTCCAGAGGAGAAAAGCGTTCTTCACTGTAAATCTGTGGAATAGCCGCCTGAGGAGCTGGTCACAGCAGGAACAGTTGGGAGTTTTCAAGAAGGGCTCAGATAACTACCTGAAACTGAAGAATATTAATACGTACATAACCATGTATAATTCTGGTTGGTGGCGGCTCTGGGGTCAGAGATGGGGAATGCCCTGGAGCAGATTGGACTATGTAATATATCTATATCTATACCTCTACCATGCCACACAGTCGCTGGATAAATAGTGCGCACATTGCCAAGTCAGTGTTGCACATATCCCATTCATTGTGCGGTTCACCCTATTGCCCAGGTAGTGACTGGCCGTGCCTACAAACATTCATTCACTGTCCAAAAAGTATCCACAGAGTCAAACTATGTTGACATAGTCTCAAATGGTGTTTTAGCATCATATTCCTATAATAGTACTGCATTGTAATGTCACCCCCTAGACTCCCTTCATAGATTAATTATGCTGCAAACATTCTAAATACTGCAATATTAGATACCCTCCTGGTACAATATAGGAGGAGCGTGCAGCCTGCTGTTGACTCATGGAGGAAATCCAGCGGATGATAATAGCATCTACATAGGAAGTCGGTGTCTGCGGGTCATTCCTCATGAGGCTATTCTCAATATTTGCTTAGGCTGACTAATATGCAGTTAAGTACATGAGCCCCGCCCTGGATGAGCTGAATTTGTATTGTTCAGAATTTACCTGTAATCCCACAATGTGTGAAACTGAAGAGCAATCAAACCAGTGTCTCCAGGCTATCCATTCTCTATTGTTGAATTTATGTTTTTTGAATTCTATAATTGCTAAGGTTTGTCCGCAGGTAAAGCTGCTATATAAGCAGCTGTTTGCAATGGTCTTTAGGCTGAGGAGCTAGTCTGGCAGTCTTTCAATCTACCCATAATGAATGTCAATTTATATGAATGTCCATGTTAACACTGCACAATACTGGGGCAGGTAATATTTGCTAGGAAGTGGGAAGGCCGTGTTTCTATAGCATTCACCTCCTGCAAGGTCATTCTGGTTATTAACGCCATTCTTTTACATGATTTGCTACAGTATATGGAGCCATAGTATTGAGCTGCTGCAGGTGTTTGTGTATATGTAGGTTGTATACTTTATGTACTTGTCAAGTGTGGCATAAAAGGTTTGATCCTATGCCCTACTCTTTTATAAGGGATATGCTCCCAACCTATGGTGTTTGAATTACAAATGGTTCATATGACGACCTACACCATAGACCAACTAAATAAATACAGATCCTAGGTCCCTTAAATAAAGATGCACATTGACTAATACAGACCCTTGGAGAAGACTATCCTCAAAATGCAGCCTTGTAGCGCACTCTAACCACAAACTACAGCCTCTTACAAAAGGCTGACCCCACACGGCATACACTTGGAGCAGGCTGACCCCACAATATAGATCCCAGATCAGATGTACAGATGCTCATCTCTCCCTTTTTCTGCACCCCTTTCTTACTGCACAGACCAAAGGCAGACCGAAGAAATCTGTAGGGGTAAGTATATTTTATAAAGATGGTCGCCGGGAGATTTGCCTGCTCTTCTAAGGCTGCGTTTACACAGCAAAGACCAAATACCGGTCGGGAAATCCCGACTGGTATTTGTTTGTTTTTTGGCACACAGGGGGGCGGCTTTTCTCTGCAGTTTGCGTATTCAAGCCAACCCCCTTTGCACCCACATGTTCATGTTCCGCCGGAAAACCGGGCAGAAGAATGAACATGTCCGAACAAGTTTTTCGGCCGGCCGGCGGTGTCCAAAACCGTCCGATGGAAAATCCGTGCAGTGGGGACTGCTGCATGGATTTTCTTTTTTAAACTCCATATAAAAGGTTGACAGTCGCTTTACAGACAGCTTTCAAATCCGAAAACCGTTTGTAAATCCGTCATGTAAAACAGTCATGTCCCCACGGCATAGAGCAAATACCGGTCGGAAATCCCAACCGGTTATCGGTCGTTTTTTCAGACGGTTTGTGGTTTTACAAACCGACAAGCAACGCTCTGCCATAGACTTTGATAGAAAATCCATGCAGCAGGCCCCACTACACAGATTTACCGCCAGACTGTTTTTTGCACTGCCAGGGTCCCGAAAAACTTAGAACATGTTCATTCTCTCAACCAGTTTTCGGGCAAAACATGAACATGTGGGTGTGAAGGGGGAGTGTTTGAATCCGCAAACCGCGGACAAAAGCCATCCCCTTGCGTGCCAAAAAAAGACTAAATACACGTTGGGAAATCTGACCAGTATTTGGTCTTTGCCATGTAAACGCACATTAACACTTGGGCCTCGTTCACACGGCTATTTGGGCGCTGATTGGAGCCGTACTGCGCGCCGGATTTGCGCTGCAGTATGGCTCCAATCTCTCCCAGTCATTACGGTAATCCATAGTTCTCATAGAGAACTGTGGATTCCGTCTCTTCTTCCCGCTCGGCGAATCCGCCGCGGGGGGATAAAGTGACATGCACATTATTTACGGCATGGGACGCGCCGTGAAAATTTAGTGTCGATGGGGCCGGCGAGCTGCCCCCCCGCAACGGCTGCCGGCGTAATTGCGGGGCGAAATCCGGCCCCGCAATTACGCCAGCAATAAGCCGTGTGAACCAGGCCTTACAATCTCTGCTGGATGAAGCAGGCTGAGCACAGCAGAATAGGACTTGTGCAGCCAACAGTGAATTGCAGCAGCAAAGCGGTCTCCTCCTTTTTCTTCTTGCAGACTCTGTTGCTCTCTGAATGTACAATAACTCTTGCCAGCTGATCGTGGAAGGTGACTATCTTCCATGTTATGTTCACTTTTCACTAGTAAATGGCAGATATCATTACCTACCAACTGTCCCTTTATACAACGCATCTGGTAGCTTTGCCTGTTGTCCTGCTGTGTTGGGACCAGAAGGCCCAGCATGTACAGATCAGCTGGAGATTGCACCTAGTATTAAATACCGCAGCTAATGTTAATGAGATGATCTACAGAGCTGTTTATTGACAGTGTAAATACAACTTGTTTGTGTGCAATCAAGGATTCTTGTTTCTCTTGGCGTATGTTTCCCATGGAAAGAAAATTAAATATGTTGTGTATTACATGCAGCAAAAAGCTACAGGGACAACCTTGAATTTCCGCTGCGGATTTCACATTCTCATTGCCACAGGTTTTACCACATTTAGGGACACACAATTTCCCTTTTTCAGTGTGGAAAAAGTTAGTTTTTTTTTACTTTTATGCAAGTTCGGAATCTGCCCAGCCAGATGCGAATGGCTACATCAAAATCAATAGGACATTTCTGGGCTGTGTTGTGTGTGTGTGTGTGTGTTTTTTTTTTTAATATTTTTGTATTTTTTTGTGCTTAAAATGTGTGTTTTATGGACCAAAATAAGCATAAAAAATTTCATGTGAACAATGCCTTAGTCTTCCAGACAATCCTTTGATTATTGCAAAGATTGTTTGCAGAGTGCTATGTTGCTTCCCCCTGCCACCCAAAGTGCATGTCTCTCCAGCCCCCTAGCCATACCCCTGATTGCTTCTGAAATAATAATAAGGTTGACACTACTGTAATTCATCCAGCTTTTTTTCTTTCTCTCCGTTTTTGTTCCTCTTTTGGCCGTGATTCTGCCAAATGGGAAAGTGACTCATAGAAGAGAGCAGCTGACTGTCTCCAAGGTTATACCACTAGAATTTTGGAAACTTCTTAAGCTTTTAGACTCAGTTTTTTCCATTTTGTTTTCTTGCTCATCGCTCTGGAACGTCACAAGCTTGACGGCTAGCTGTGAATACACAAAGCAGAGCACATACCAAGCCTGTACTACACCGTAACACACTCATGCAGACCACAAGCAAACGCTTCTGAATATTTAGCTGCTTAAGAGCATAGCTTTTACACTTAAAGGGAATGTGTCACTACAAAATGACTTATTGTTTAACTCAAGTTTTTATGTTAAACACATTTTTTAAGATTTTTTTGGTTACTTTTTTTTAATTTTCCATATCACTTTCAATATTTTTTAAAAATTAAGTCCTGGAGTCTTCACTTTGGCCACCAGGCCTAATAATCGTCTGAACCTTCCTGTTCTGTAGAGAGAGATTTTCCGTAGTCTGCTCATTATCAGCATAGAGGGGGGAATATCTCTTGGTGGTGTGAGGATTTATGCGCCTTTCAGACCTCACTGGCTGTTTTGCAGAAAATAAAGGCTTCTGGGAAAAGAGCTGAAGAGCTCCACAGCACCCTCTATTGGATGTAGTTATCCTTAATTCCCAAGTAGCTCACAAGAGACTTGCAGTGTGAAAAAGATTTAAGACATATTCCACTCTCGCCACTCATCCAGTCAACCAGTAAGTTCTACTCTGCACTGACGAGGGGCAAATACCCTGAAACCGCTGTCTGCAGTTGGACTTAACTGGTTTGGCCTAAATCCTTTTCAAACTGCAAGACTTTTGTGAGCTACTTGTGAACTGAGGATAACTACATCCAATAGAGGTCCCTGCGGAGCTCTTCAGTTCTTTTCCCAGAAGACTTTACTTTATGGATTATCAGCAAAAGCAGGGTTATACTGAAAGATGATACCAATGTGTACAGCTAACACAGGATCCACCAGTCACAATAGGAGATGTCATATCACCCCCCCCCCCCTCCATGCACACTGACTTCATCCCAGGTCACAGAGCAGGCTGAGAAAACCCTGCTATAGAAGTCAATGGGACTGATCCACTCCACAGGATCCTATGTGCATGAAGCTGCTGTAAAGCATCTCTCCAAATGCTGCTAAAGCTGTCCAGGCAAGAAAGCTGTCCCCACAATCATATATAGATTACTGAATTGAGAAATCTACAATCGGAAAATAAAAATGGCAAAGAAGAAAAGAATATGGATCAGAGTCTTGTTTTAATAAGTAGAAAAAAAAATTGGCGACAGATTCCCTTTAAAGGGGTTTTACCATTGGCAAAGTCCCATCTGAAGCTAACTCATAGTTGGCCGCCGAGGAGGGGAAGATGGCCGCACTTGTGCCGCTCTCCTTGTTCGTTTCTATGGTTATTCTGATTATAGATGAGCGAAGGTGCTACGCTATATTTGGGACTCCCATAGACATGAATGGGGGAAGAGCTGCACAAGCACGGCCATCACTCCGTTCTCTGAGGATGAATCATACCAGTCTATGAGCTAGCTTCAGATGGGACTTTGACGAATGGCAAAACCCCTTTAAAGGGATGTTCCAACATAGACTTTGGCATATCGACAGCATATGCCATCAAAGCCTGAGGTCCCAGAGGTGGGACCCTTCTTTATCTAGGCAACAGGCCTCTGAAATTGTCAGCTTAGAATGGAGACTCTATTCTGTTCTATGATAATTTCGACAACAGGTGAGCAGCGTGTTTGGCTTTACTTAAAACTCCAATAGAACGGAATGGAGAGTCATGTGCAAGTGGGACCGACTCTCCATTCTGAGCTGACGCTTTCAGGGGTCCATACCCTAGATATGTGTGGGTCCCCCCTCTGACATCCGCAAATATCAGGCTTTGGTGGTATATCCTAATGATTTTTAAAATCTCCTATTAGGAAATTTGTAGGTTGAGGTTCCATGGTGTGGCAGCCTTGTGCAGATGAAACCGTGACAAAGTCGTACGACTATTGGTGCGACCACGATTTGGTCCATATGTGTGGCCAAACCATGGGGCCCCGTAACTAATAGATATTCCAAATCCTCTCAACTATCTGTTATCTGAGAGTGACCACTATCACTGTCTATATTGCTACAGGAACTAGCATATCAATACATTGTACATTGCCGGGGTAGACCTATCATTGGTGCAAACTATGTAGCTGCACAGGGTCCTGGTAGGCAAAGGGACCCACTTAAAGTAGTCTCCTCCTGTCTATTAGATTACATGTAAATGCGTTAGAAGATGAACATCATGGTTAAAAATTAATGATGGCTTATTAGAGACCTATAAAGACAACTCTGACTGGATAGTGCATAGCAGGGAGCTCATGTACTGTTCTTGCACAGGGGCCCTTCACGGTTTGTGTATTCTCCTGATTAATTGGTTTTAACGGGCTCCATATAATGGATTGTTTCCCCTGCATTGGCACTGAATTGCTTTATATGCTTCAGTGTTTGCTTGCAGGATACAGGTGATGACAATAGGGGGAGACCCTATTTTCTGGAGACCTGTCTATCAAAAACGTATGGTCAAAGTGGACAAATATTCCATTTTATATATTTTTTTTCATTTGTATTTGATCAATATCGACACCATAACCGCTTTAACAGGAGCTTTCACCCAGTTTTCTCAAACTCCTGGATGATAAATGTGCCATGTTATGCATCACCTCATAATTTTTTTCATTGAAGGGTCTGTCCGCCTTAGAAATAATCCATAAGGTTAGGGCCACACAGCATAGGACAAAAAAGTTACAGAAAACCAAATCCTAAAACTGAATTTTTTGTCAAGAAAACCATCGGAAAAAACACCCGTTTTGTGGGTGGTGTTAGTTTTTTTGTCACGTTTTTGGATGTCTTTTGAATGATTTTCAGTTAGTTTTCTAATGTATTCACAACTTTAAACCACCTAAAAAATTTGACAAAAGACGCCCAAAACCTGCCCAGTGGTTTACATAGACTTCTGTAGTACATTTTCCTCTGCATGCCTAAAGTTAGGTGATTGTACTCTGGCTTCTGGGGCTTCCTCATTTTAAAGTAAAGCTACATGGTGATGGTAATTTATGTTGGACTATCCAGTAAGAATATAACACAAATTGCATCAAAATTTTTGGATACTTTTTGGCAAGCAATTGTATTTGTGAATGTAATGTAATGGAGGGTAATAGTTCTGTATTGATGCCATGCAATACTATGTAGGGCACAAATTAGAACACTGTGCAGTTAGTAAATGTTGCAACGATCACTAAGATGTAAATTAAGACCCATATGGGACCAGGGGACGCAAGTGCAGTGACTTCCAATATCTATGCTATAAAAGGGTGAGTAAATGATGCTAAGTTGCCCCTTCGGCCATGTTCACACGGCTTAAAATGGGCCGTATTTCAGTCCGTAATTACGCGCCGTAGTGCGCTAATTACGGCTGGAATACGTCCCAGTCATTACGGTAATCCACAGTTCTCATAGAGAACTATGGATTACGTCTCCTCTCCCTGCTCGGTGAATCCGCTGCGGGGGGAGATAAGTGACATGTGAATTACTAGCGGCGTATACGCGCTACTAGTAATGATAGTCTATGGGCCGGCGAGGTTCTGGCCCCCCGCCCCCGTCCACACGGCGTAATTGAGGGGCGTCATTACGCCCCGCAAATAAGCCGTGTGAACATAGCCTTACACAGCACCTGTGACATCTCCTGACATGTCTGTTGTTTTATGGGGAATATAAGTATTGGCTAAAACAATCTGGAGCATCTTTTCTTAAAAACTGTGTGGTTCACCTTTTATTCCTCCTAGAAATTAATTACCAATTTGTCACCTGGATGTTACCAATTGGGGAGAGGTGTCCTGCTCAGGCTGACCTAGTCCAATCAGTGCTGACAGTCAGTGTGTGCAGAGACACACCCCTTTTGAAAACTGGAATGGTAACGCCCATCTGACAGATTCAGTAATACATTTCTAGGAGGAATAACAGAGGAACAGCACAACACAGTTATAAGAGAAGATGCTGCAGAATTGTTGTATCATAGGGAACACAAGGATTTACTAAGCCAATAGATGTCCCTGGTCATCTTTAAACTTGCTCTGCAGACTGATGAAGGGGGTGGGGCAGAGTTTAACACGGATTAGCATGCAGATAGGGAATGATGTATAGGTCCTAGGTGTAACATCTATACAATAGCTTTATGGACTCCTGCAGGCCAGCAAACAATACCCCACCCAATGCAATGCTGCCCCATGGGCAAATTCCTGGTATTTATCTAATTGACTAACCCGTTTTGGATGTGCTTGGATCCTTCCTATATTTTCTGTACACATCTGTAGAGTGAGAAGTTGGTTATTTAACACAACACAGTGGCTCAATGGTTAGTAGGGAGCAGGGTGACTCAGGAGTTGACAGTATTGCCCTGCAGCACTGGGTTCAAACCCCACCATGGACAAAATCTGCCAGGAGTTTTTATGTTGTCCCTTTTGTTGCTTAGGTTTCCCCCACACATACAGGTAGGTAAATTTGGAATTTAGAGACCGATGTGAATTATGACAATCTCTGTACAGCGCTGTGGAATATGGCAGCGATATTTAAATTAAAAAAAACAAAAAAAAACGAAGGGCCACATATATGAACACTGTCTAGGTGTAAGACTTTCTTTGTTGTCCATAGCAACCAATCAGCTCCCATTTCATATAGTGCTCTGGTCGGTTGCTATAGGCAACAAAGTCTTACACCTAGACAGTTTTCATACATGACGCCCTAAAACTTTAAACGAGCCTTCCAACCAATTCTCAAACTTTAGCAAAGACTTCAAAGTGTAACACTGCCCTGTTCTGTTACTGATGTATAATAGCCTCCATCCACATTCCTCACTTAATAGGCACTTCCATTCCCACATCACCCTGATCACCTCTGAGCACTATGTGCCCTCTATCCAGGGACCTAACCACCATGTCGGATGTAGCAGAGCCGAGTTTGTCATCTTTGCTTTTACTGTGTTACAAAGTGCATTCCGTTACAAATCGCCACATCAGCATCTTGCACTGTAAAAGTTAAATTACAACAAATGTCCCCCCCCCAACCCCCACATTACATTGAATTCTGCCTTGCAGATATTCCAGATAAGCCAAATTTTTAAATGAACAAATTTGGCAGTTTAGAAGCAAAGAACCGTCAATCTTGTATCCGTTAGATTTAGAAGGACTTACCACAGATCCGCCGTCGCTTTGCTCCATAATTGCACTTGGAAGATATTAGGTTTTGTTTATCATTCTCTTCAATGGCAGCTGTGGGTGTTCAGGTATCCAGATGTGAGCTGGTCCTGATGTACTGTACAGTGCGGCTTCCTGATCAACAAGTGACATGAGAGTGATCCATGGAGACGGCTCAGAGCCTCAGGAATGTATTGCATAGTGGGTGTGAGAGTGAATCACACATTGCTTGTGTCAGCAGACTGGAGAGATCCCCGCCCAAAGCAGCAGCACTCCCTCCCTGCTCCCATTAGATGTACATTCCCCCTCTTTCCTCTTGGGCTAGGCCTGGATTTTGGACACGGAGAAGGTGAAATCTGAACTTAAAAATTCCTTAACTAGTAACTTGCCCAAAACAAGCAGAGCCTGCGCAAGCTGTAATACTAGAGAGTCCATCCAGATGTGGATAGGATAAGTGATCAGTTTTGTATATACAGCTCATCTATGCTTTACATGTTCACAACAAGAAGCACAGCGAGGTAAATATACATAGAGGATAACTATGGACAACAATAATATTCAACATAAACTTTATTAGTATGACACAAATATTCTTGACTTTAAATAGAGACAGACAGGCCACAGTTAGAAACCTATATGCAAAGGGGAAATCATTAAAAAACATGTAGCACAAACACATAAAGAACAAAAACAGGTGGGTGTACCAGTAGGTAGAAATTACATATGATATATATAGGTACACGTAGAGAGTTGTTCAGCTGCAGTGCTCACAGTAATGATAGGATACCACAGATATCAGAAATAGTCCAGGCATTCCCCGGGTTATGAACAGAATAGGGACTGTAGGCTTGTACTTAAGTTGAATTTGTATGTAAGTCTGAACAGGTATATTTATTAATGTAACTCCAGCACAAAGGTTTTTTTTACCGTTTTGGATAGTGCCACAAAGGTTTTATACATTTGTTTTGCTGTCTGTGCCCCTGTTAAGAATATTTCCCCTCATTTGCTGCTGTGGCATGCTGGAGCTTGTCATTCCACAGCTAAAAACAAACACTACCAAATACTCTACTTTAAACACGATATAGGAGTGTAGAGAAAACCCTGGATACAATGAAGTAGGAACCTGGGTATACCAATATAATATAAACAAAAAAACCCCACAGGTATAGCACCTAGGATAGAGATGAATATGTATAAAACATAACTTTTAATCAATTATATTATACTAAAACCTAAAAGAATAACCCTTAAATACACCCTATCAGAAGACTGGCTGCCAAAAAAATTGGGAAATCGCCCCGATAAGGGCGCCCCCACACCGGAACCTAAACTAACACTATCCCTAACTACAACGAAGTACAATGACAAAGAAACACAAATAACAATAAAAGTGCACAAAATAAAAAGTGCTGTGATCAAAGACCAAAAACAAGACAGTACAAATCACATGGATGTTCCAAAATATTGTAATCTAATAATGCATCACAGAAAAATGTTCCATAACACACCAATATTCCAACGCGTTTCCCCCCTTGATAATGGGGTTCATCAGGGAACGAAATTCAAATGAATAATATAGATTAGGAACATCTAGAGAATGTCATACAGATGTAAGAGAGAGGATAAACCCCCTTCCCTTAATGGTGATAGTCAGGGCTTTTGAGACATAAAACGGGGTCCAGGATGATAGACAGACGGATCCCCGTAGTCCGATTACTGAGATAGGTCCAAAGGCTCATCTGATGACAGCTGTGGCTGAGGCATAGTGCTCTCCTTGAAGTCTCCAGCATCGTTGGCAGCCATAATTTCTACTCGGAGTGAATCTACTTTCATCCATCATGCTCCCTGGACTATGCAAGACTATGGTGCCTGTGCCTGGTGATGTAAACCGTTATTATCATTCTGATGTAAATGGTTACGAATGGTCTGACGTGACACTTGGTGCCTCTCTGCTCCCTTAATCCTTGTGTGTTACCATTGGATCAATGTGACCCCATGCAGGTTGCATATATAGTTAATTTTTTTTCATGGTATCAAAGGTTAAATGTGCCTGGAGTTGTGACATTTATCGTCCGGTTCCACAGGGCATTGTTTACAATAAAGCGGTCATCAGTGTACGATGTAGCCACTTCTTTGCCTTTCTGTGACTCTTTCAGTCTCTCTGTATCTCTGTTACAACCTTCTGATGACGCTCTAAGCTCAGTGGCCACTGCCGTCTGAGAGCATCCTGCTTGAAGCCTCACAAGGAGGCGAGATATTGTATCAATTGTAAGGTGTTGTCTCGGTCTCACGATGTCAAAATGTTAACTGCATGATGAGGACTGTTTTTTTTTTTTTTTTTTTAAATTATTATAACATTTTGAGTTCAAGGCATACATTAAAAGCATGTAACAGTTCAATAAGAAGCACAACTAATGTCACTTGACGAGAAGATAGTCCATTATATTACATTCTCCAAGCAGTCCTGCAAGTTCAAGGACACTGTTGCTCAGGCGGAAAAGTCAGTTGGAACAGTAACATTTGGGTAACACAAAAATTTTAATACATTAGCACATTCCTTGCTTATAAATGATGATGACTGTTTTAAATCTGAACTGAAATTGATCCCCTAAATTTATTGGGCAATTCAGGGAAAAAGTAAGCAAAATAAAAAAAGTACATTGATTGCACAAGAAAAAGTTCTCAAACTTTCCAAAGAACGTTATACTTTACATGTTCCCTTTTTCCAAGATTTCTGCTTGTTGTGAGTCATTGCAGCCGTTTTTGCTCCGATTCAGGGGCTGAAAGGTTGTCCTGACCTTACTCTGAGTGGACAGATGCATGGTCTGTTGCTAGACAAAGCTCTGATACACTGTAACAAGCTCTGCAGCTGTGTCACGCTGGGTTCACACTGTAGCTTCATCCCACTGATCACTATTAGGGTACCTTCTCACGGCAAAGACCAAATACCGGTCGGATCTTCCGACCAGTATTTTGGTTTTTTTTGGCACGGAGAGGGACAGCTTTTGTCCATCCCCTTTCACACCCACATGTTCATGTTCTGCCTGAAAACTGGGTGGAAGAATGAACATGTTCTAAGTTTTTAGTTGTGCCAGCGGTGTCAAAAATGTATTATGCCAGCAGAAAATCTGTTCAGTGGGGACTGCTGAACGGATTTTACATTAGTCTGAGGGAGCAGTGCATGTCTGTTTTCAGAAGGGTTCTAAAACCGTCTGAAAAAATGACCAAAATACCCTGCCCTGGTGACAAGCCCTTTAGTGATTTCGGGCCCCCTTGATTTTAATCAAGAATGAAAAATTATTCTGATCATATTCGTGAGAGGCTGGTTTCACACTACGTTTCGGTCCAAGACCTCCCTTGGGGGTGTCTGTCTGGATAAAATTTGCAGACCAACAAATGATACTGATCAATAAAGGGGTTGTCTCACTACAAGGATTGCTGCTTTTGGATGTTAAAGATCTTGCAAAAACAAGTCACTTTGCAATATGTGTCCACTACCAGCATCCTACCTATTTCTAGATATCTCCTCTTGTATGGGCTGCATCAGCTCCTCAGATCGCTATAGCTGCAGACCTGTTTGATCTCTCATGATAGGCTGCCAGCACTGGTCGCTATAGCTACAGACCTGGCTTCCACTGCAGCCTAATAGAAGCCAGTAAACATGCCCCTGAATTCAAAATAAAACAAAGAAAACAGGAATGAGGTGAGAGGAATCAATGTAGTGAGACAACCCCTTTAAGTAAAACATCTGAAGCCACAGAAACAGAAGGACCCAATTTAAAACTTATCACTCTCATAAGTAAAGGTTAATAAGTAAAAGTTATGGGTTTAATATCTGTTTGAATACTTCAAAGTAGTATTCCAAGGAAAACCACAGTGGATCCAAAGGTCACTTTTGGACTATGCTTATGTTTCCCTGATATACGCAATTTTTGTACTAGATAAAGTTTCGCAGTCGATTGCATTGTTTTGTCTGGCACAAAAGGGTATACATTTGGGCAATGCAGCAAACTTGGTCCAAAACTGACTACATTTACCCTATGTTTTCTGTGGATCAGTTGCAGGATCTGTCATGTTTAATATAGACTGAAAAATTCTCTTGCAGGTATCAGATTATAAAGCGGTGTTTCCACCTTGCACTATAGGTATGGGGCCAACTCAGGGACCCACACCTATCTTGGGAACAGGCCCCGAAAGTTACGGTTCAGAATGCAGAGCTGGTCTTGCTTGCGCACAACTCTCGATTCTGTTCTATGGGAGTTCAAGTACAGCTGAGCGGTGATATGCCATCAAAGTGCAAGGTGGCAACACACCTTAAATACAGACTGAGAAACTTTGTGGGTATCTGAAAAAGTAAAATAAACCCAACAGATCCTGCAAATGTTCTAACAAAACAAAAGGGCAAATGTAGTTCGTTTTGAACCAATTTTGGTCCATTTTCCAAACGTTTACACTTTTTTGCCAGATAAGATCGTGCAATTTTTTGTTTGGTACAGAAACTGCATACCTTCGGGAAACATAGCGATTGTAGTTCGATAGTGATCTATGGATCCATCTTTTTTAAGGTATTAAAACAGAAACACATTGAAACCATTGGTGAGACCTGCACCGGCCACACTTGATGGCATTTCCTATAGATATGACCTCAAAGTACATGGTGGAAACACACCTTTTAAAACCAACAGGCCTCAAAACCACAAAGTGATCATCCTTCTAATACTGCTTGGATATCTTCTGTAGAATTATATTGTATTAGGAAATTCTGAGTTGGCGAGGGAAGTGGGTGGTTATTTTAAGTGAGCTTAAAAGAATGTGTCATCAAAAATGACTTATTGTTTAACTCATGTTTTTATGTTAAATTTTTTTATGAATTTTTGTTTAAAGTTTTTTTTTTTTTTTTTTTTTTTTTTTTTAAAATCTTCCATATCACTTTCAATATTTTTTTAAAAATTCTTAGGTCCTGCAGTTTTGAATTTGACCACTAGGCTCAATAATAGTCTGACACTTCCTGTTCTGTAGAGAGAGATTCTCGGTGTCTCCTCATTATCCGTACAAGCAGGAGACACCGATTTGTATAGATAACACAGGATCCACCAGTCACAATAGGAGATGTCACAGCTCCCCCTCCCTGCACATTGACTTCTTCCCAGATCACAGAGCCTAGAAAACTCTCCTATAGAAGTTAGTGGGACTGAGTCAGTCCTAAGGCTCCTATGTGCATGAAGCTGCTGTTAGGTATCTCTAAATGCTGTTAAAGCAGTGCAAGCAAGAATGCTGTCCCCACAATCGGATACAGACGACTGAATTGAGCAAATAAAAACAGCAAAGAAGAAAAGAATATGGATCAGGGAATTGTTTAAATAAGTAAAAAAAAATTCCCTTAAAAAAAACCCAAAACGAGCTGAACTCTCTCACGCTCTCTTGCACTTATCGCGCTCGCTTTATACCAGGGGTGTCAAACTGGCGGCCCTCCAGCTGTTGGGAAACTACAATTCCCATCATGTCCACTGTTATAGATTATACAAATGCATGATGGGAGTTGTAGTTTCCCAACAGCTGGAGGGCCACAGTTTGACACCTGTGCTTTATACAAACAAACTTGTATAATATTTTGGTTCTCCTGCGGCGGTGCTGTAGGAAAATTGAACACTGATTGATGGGAGTCCCTGCAATAGAAGTCCCAGTCTGATATGTCTTTTTACTCCATCAGGAAAATAAGATTACAGTCTATCAGCTGTGAGAGTCCTGTATCCCGGGCTGTATTAGGCCATTGATTACCTTGTGTTGTCTTCTTGACTATGAAACATGACCTAAAAATTGCTTGTGTGACAATATCCTCCGAGTCTGATCTTTATCCGTACAGGTTTGTGTGAGGTGGAACCATGCTATGTTAATAACCTGCAATCTTGATGAGATCTGAACTTGTCATTTTAATATGAATCATCTAAAATGGTTGGATGTTTCCAGCACATGTGGTGCTGGAGTGAAGCCATTATGGCTCCAGAGCTGGCAGTCCTGCATTGACCCTCGTGATTCAGGGAGGCCTGACAACCATGTACCACATGAGAAGATGCCAGTGTTATTAGCGAATGGTAGTTGGGGGGGGGCTGTTAAAAGTTGTTTTGAAGCCCAGGAACTTTATACATTGCATGGTCTATGGGGCACTGATAGACTGATTAGTCGGATTTTTTATTGCGGTCTATGGGGCACTGGTTACAGTTGTATTTTCTATTGCGGTCTAAGGGCACTGGTTACTGTTGGATTTTCTATTGCGGTCTATGGGCACTGGTTACAGGCGGATTTTCTATTGCGGTCTATGGGGCACTGGTTACAGGCGGATTTTCTATTGCGGTTCTATGGGCACTGGTTACAGTCGGATTTTTTATTGCGGTCTATGGGGCACTGGTTACAGTCGGCTTTTCTATTGCGGTCTAAGCGCACTGGGTTACAGTCGGCTTTTCTATTGCGGTCTAAGGGCACTGGTTACTGTTGGATTTTCTATTGCGGTCTATGGGCACTGGTTACTGTTGGATTTTCTATTGGGGTCTATGGGGCACTGGTTACAGTTGGATTTTCTATTGCGGTCTATGGGCACTGGTTACAGTCGGATTTTCTATTGCGGTCTATGGGGCACTGGTTACAGTCGGATTTTCTATTGCGGTCTATGGGCACTGGTTACAGTCGGATTTTCTATTGCGGTCTATGGGGCACTGGTTACAGTCGGATTTTCTATTGCGGTCTATGGGGCACTGGTTACAGCCGGATTTTCTATTGTGGTCTATGGGGCACTGGTTACAGCCGGATTTTCTATTGTGGTCTATGGGGCACTGGTTACAGCTGGATTTTCTATTGAGGTCTATGGGGCACTGGTTACAGACGGATTTTCTATTGTGGTCTATGGGGCACTGGTTACAGACGGATTTTCTATTGTGGTCTATGGGGCACTAGTTACAGACGGATTTTCTATTGTGGTCTATGGGGCACTAGTTACAGTCGGATTTTTTATTGCGGTCTATGGGGCACTGGTTACATTAGGATTTTTGCAGATTTGAAATACTGAATCCGCTTTAAGATATGTTTACATGGCGTATAGTACGCGCCGCAGTACGCCGTGTGTTTTGGAAGTCGCGCTGATCAGCGTACTTCCAAAGCACAGGGGGGCCGGTCCCATTGACATGTATTGTCAGCCACGCGTAAGCGTAACTAACAATTCACATGTCCGTTCTCTCCCCAGGTGTACTATACAATTGTATTGTACTCGTGGGGAGACGACGTGTAATCCATAGCTTTCTATAAGAGCTATGAATTACTATAATTGCGGCGCACATTTCACTGCATATAAAGCGCAATACGTTGCAAAACGCATGCCCAAAAATGCGGCAAAATAAGCCGTTGGAACATACCCTTAAAAATTCGTCAGTAATCCTGTGCTGTGTAGACATGGCTTAAGGCAGTGGATTGTGGCCACTTTTTCGGTGTTTTGAATTGCCGAAAATCAGACCGTACCAAGCGCTGTGTAGCCCTCAATACTAAATCCGTGCTGTAGTCTACACAGCACGGATTTTTTACGGAGGGTTTCCTAAACCGCCAGCTGTCCGGCGGAATATAGAAAATGTATATTCTGCTGGACCACCGTCGGATTACCATAGCCCCAATATACTGCGCCGCTGGGAATCTGAAAGCCGGCCGTGGTTTTGTGTGCAAAAATTGTGTGGTCCAGGGATGTGAAAATGCCGTCGGATTTTGGGTGCCATTTTCACATAGCTGTGTAGACATAGCCTAAGAGTGGGAGGAAAGAGGGCCTCTAGGTGACCTGGTGACCGAGCAATGGGCCCCAAGGGAGCCAATATAGCTGACAAAGATTGTGATCTAGACTTCTGTCTTCAGACAAACGGCTGAGCTTACAGGCTGTGACCGCTATGCTCGGGCCCGGACTGCCCATAGGGCAAACCGGGCACTTGCCCGGCGGGCCGCTGGGATCCAGGCCGCAGGGCCGGCTTGGAGCGCCCGCCGAGGGGGCCGGTGTTTCCCCCCCTCCCCACCCCCGGCGGACGCCGAGTGCCGGCGCACGCACAGTGGCCGCAATGGTCGCATATGCGACCGGACCCCTGTGCCAGGGGGCCGGCAGGCCCCCCTCGCTGCATGGCCTGGTCACTGACCCAGCCATGCAGCCATTACGGCCACCGCCTGCACCGCGCGGTGCAGGCAGCAGCCGAGGCTGAACATCTGGGATCTATTGATCCCGTCTGTTCAGCTCCCAGGAGGCCACGGGGCAGGCGCGCAATGTGATGACGTCATCGCGCGCTTGCTCCGCGGCCCCCACTCGGGTGAGAGCGGCCTCTCCGGACGGACTTGGAGAAGAGGAGGGAAAGACATCAGGTGAGTAAGATCTTTATTTATTTTTTTGTTTTTAAACTACTTACTGCCCCTGCCTGGCTATCTACCCCCTGGCCCTGCCTGGCTATAGACTACCCCTGCCTACCTATATGATGCCCTGCCTGGCTATAGACTACCCGTGCCTACCTATATGATGCCCTGCCTGGCTATAGACTACCCCTGCCTACCTATATGATGCCCTGCCTGGCTATAGACTACCCCTGCCTACCTATATGATGCCCTGCCTGGCTATAGACTGCCCCTGCCTGCCTACTTACTGGCCCTGACTGCTAATTACTGCCCCTGGCCCTACCTGGCTGATTACTGGGGACAGCCCCAGCTAACCTGGCTAGTTTACTGGGGACAGCCCTGCTACCTGCTATTACTGGGTAGGCCTGTCTACTACAAAATTAATGGAGGAAGGCCCTGTTTACCTACCTAATGGGGGTCTACCTATTTACATACCACATATCTGACATTTTTTAATTTCTAATTTTTACAGTCTAACATACTGCTGTTTGGGGAATTGATAGGAAAGTGCTGGAAGAGAGAGGAGCCTAAAATGTATTTGTGTAAATTCTACAGGAAGGTAGTGACCACTAGAAGAGGACATTTGCATGCTGTACTGGACAGAGAAAGAAATGGAAAGGAAACGAAAGACACTCCCATCAGAAAGAGCGTCTCCCTGTGAGGTCCCTGCTGTCAGGGGACATTTACTTCTGTGTTGAATCAGTGCTGTGTTCATGTGATGGTGACCTGACTACTGGGTGATGTGATTGGGGGGTTGTAGGTTATGCTGGTGCTTATGTAGTGGCAGTGTGGGCTTGTCCCGGATTGTAAAGCAAGTGCAACCCTGACTCTGTGATGAGGGGCTTCTCTGCACCACTGTTTCTTTCTTGCTTGTGTGTAGGCTGCTTTCACATGGAGCGGTTTTAGTGCATTTTTTAATGCGTTTTTTTGTGCAGAAATGTACAGCATTAACTGCTCTGCCTTTCTGCACAAAAACGCACCAAAAACACTGTGTGAAAGCACCTTTATAGTGTAGTTTTATTTTAGAAAGTGGCGAGGAGCGAGAACAAGGGGCATTTTTTAAGTGGATATTGTATGTGGGCTGCTGGGGGCTTTGTGCATAGGCTGATTTTTATTCCCAGTCCGGCCCTGGCTATGCTATACACAAGGAATCGGGAGTACTGGCAAGTTATCGTTTGCAACCATCGATCTACAAATATAGTGCATGCAATGGTCATAATTTTAAATACTTGTTATGAATAAGGACTTATTACCTCTCGTAGTTTATCTGTTTAGCATATTTTGGATGTAACTTTACATAACAATTATGGAATATGTTTAGAAAAAAAAGTGTTCCTATTTTGTTCCTCCTGGAAATGTATAAATTGGCCATGTTTTTTTCTTGCCATAAGGGTGTGCGCTCCATAATCTAGCACTGCAGTTAGTGCTGACCATGGCATTGTGTAAAGAGATGCATCCTATTGGTGAAGGTGAATAGAAATGCACAGAATTTATTTATACATTTCCAGGAGGAATAACAGAGGAAAGCTGGAATTAAGAGTTCTAAGAAAGTTTGCTTCTGAATTGTTGTTTCACGGAAAATTTTAGTTCTTTACTGAAACGGATCTCTCAGAAGAGCTGAACGAGTATCTGAGGCTTCGAGGTAAAAATGATCTGGATAATTCCTTGTTCCTCTTTGAAAAACATGGTGTTGTAGATTAGGCAGCAAAATGACTTCTCTTAATCTCATTAATTAGAACCAGAGACGGTGCCCTGGCTGAGGCTGGGTGTGTGAAGAATATTCACGCCCTGATAATCGCATAATCTTTTACTTTTTACTGGATACAATCCAAATCAAGGTAAGGCATTGAGGCTGGCACCGTGCACTATTGTCACAGTGAATTGGCTGTGTATACCTAATAGGTTATTTCCTCATGTTCCCGGTTTCTGGGATTTTTTTTTTTTTTTTTCTTCACTCCGTATGTAAAGAAACCTGTCAAAAGATCATTGTAGATAGCGGGCTTTTAGAAACTGAAGGCAGTTACTAGTTTCCAAAACTTTACGATTCTGTCCAGTTCGGCCAATGACTTGGTGCATGTGGGTCTCCTGACCACGGTTGTCTCAATAGCACTAAGGGCCCCTTGGCAGAGCAGTGCACTGGGACTCTCATAATACATGACTTCACACTAGGCCACCAGGTAAGTGACCGCCTAAGGGGCCACTTCATGCCAGGCAGAATAGTGGGCGCAAGGAGGTATGGAGTGGGCTGAATTTTCCATGGGGGAGGGCACAATATCTTGTCCGGTACCAGGCCATGCCTCTAACTGCGCCCAAATACATGATGTCACAGCAGGCCTTTTTAGTTGGAACAGAAAATAATTAAAGTGCACCCTTCACATCCTAAAGCAGCCAACATTCATCCAACCAAACCAGTAAGTTCTACACTGCATTGACGAGGGGCAAAAACCAGAAACAGCGGTCTGTAGTTGAACTCAACTGGTTTGGCTCAAATCCTTTTCACTTTGCAAAACTCCTGCGAGCTACATTGTGAATTGAGGATAACTACATCCAATAGAGTCAGATAGTAATAGAATATATGTAGATCACGTCTAATCCCGCTCCATGTGACTCATCCGGAGTCAATAGACACCTGGTTGGAGATGCCACCCGTCGGTCAAACTCACATCGAGGCATCTCACTGGCAAACAGGGATCCCCAGTTTGTGTGGACGGTTTTAGTGTCAATCTCTAGACCAGGCATCCTCAAACTGCGGCCCTCCAGCTGTTGGGAAACTACAACTCCCATCATGCCCACTGTTATAGATTAATAAATGCATGATGGGAGTTGTAGTTTCCCAACAGCTGGAGGGCCGCAGTTTGAGGATGCCTGCTCTAGACAGATCAACGTGTGATTAACTCTTTGATTGCTTAAAATATGACAGATTCTTAAAATTCAATAAATATATTATAATAGACTCTAATTTATGTATACTTTCGAGTGATCAGCATCCTTTACGGCCGGTAGTACTTGAAATTAATTGATAGTTACATATTCTGAAACATTTTGTGAATAGGTATATTAAACATATGGCAATGTTATGCATACGTTGAAAATCAACCCGTATATATAATGTTTAAAAGAGACTTTGATGAATACTTAGGGAAAAGATCGATCGCAAGTGTGAGGACGAGTTCCCTCAGAGGATAACGTTCCTCAACTAAGGTTTACAGACGGAATCCCCCCTCAACCAACCAAAAGCACAACGTATGGCGGCTGTATCACAGACTGGTGGTGAAGCATTGTATATATGAAGGAGGGCGAGGGTTTCGTATAATGTCTAGAGCAAGGTTGAAGCTGTTATAGGGACGGCTGATATAGATACTTTAGTACAGACAAAAATGTTTGTATTCAGAAGAAAGAGTATGTGATACAAAATGACACATATCTGTGTGACTGCAAAGAACACACCGAATGCTGTGAAAGTCCCACATATAGACAAACATATCTGCTAAAAAAGGTGAGTGATCTCGGGATAATGGATATTATGGACTTGTATCACTTAGATGACTGGTACAGTATGCATTGTAAAACATTCATCTGATGTGTTCCGCGTGAGTCACAGAAACTTTGATAGCTTGCTGCATATAGTTAATATAATATAGTTACTTCCAACTTGATTAATACATCTATTGTTTCCAAATTGTTAAAACTAAAGATGCATGTGCTCTATATGAAAAATGTAAGAATAACCCCAAAAGTGAATGAGTTGTATTGGAAAGAGTGAAACATATTGAGTGTCATAAAACTTCTATCTAACAGACGGTCATATGTGGTGTGATGGACAGTGTAAAACATTGAGTGTCATGGAAAATGTGAAACATAGACCCTACTACACTTGAGTCACAATTATAGGTATGTTTAGCGGATTCCAAAACAAACCTACCTTGACACCCAAAACCAACTCTAAGGGTATGTTCACACGGCTTATTTTCAGGTATAATTGCGGTCGTATTTCGCTTAATACGTGGCGAGATGCATGCCACAATTACGGTAATCCATAGCTCTCATAGAAAACTATGGATTACGCCGCATTCCACCATGCGTACAATACGATCGTATTGTATGTGTGGAGAGATAAGTGACGTCAATTATTTGCCGCGAGCAATGCATGTCAATGGGGCCAGCAGGCTGCCGTGCCCCCCCCCCCCCCCCCTGTGCTTTGGGAATACGCGCTGATCAGTGCGACTCCCAAAACTCCTGGCATATAGTGGCGCGTACACCGTGTGAACATACCCTAAGCCTAGTGAAGATCTGGGCAATGTTAGAGTTAGAATGGACTAACCATGGGGTTCTTTAGATATCTAGCGGTGTTCCTGTGCATTTGGTCTGGGTTTGGAATATCCTGAACATAAATATGGTGACCGTTTTGACCGAACTGCTCTTGAACTGAGCAGAGTGATGACCACAATCGGGGCAGTACATGTGGTACTGCTGTAACGAGGCCATATTCACCCACTCATCCTTTCCAGCATGGAAGCTGTGACCGCCACTTGTAAGGCACTCTTTTGGTAATACCATGCCAACCTGGATCCTAAAATGGTGCCCTTGATTTTACATAAATGTAGATGCATGAGCCGCAAGTGGTATTCTTTTTCCCATCCCCAATGGGCCTACTAAAAGCTTCACTTTAAAATCGGTGGGCCACTGTGTTTTGAGAACTATATCCATCTTCTTAAGGTTTAGCTTGGAGTGCGAGATAACCTACGAATACTGAAACAGGATTACCTGTGGTCCAGGGCATAACTATACCCACAGTGGCTGAGAGGGCCCCTAATCTGCTACAAGATCAATGTTCCTTTTGTAGTTGGTAGCATTTTGATTTCCCGCTACTACTACGTATATTTTCTGCTATATGCCAGGGTTCTTTATACCTTTTATTTATTGCTACTTATACTGCTGTTTTAGTTTGTAATTAGGTGGTGGGGCCCCACCACTTGTTTTTTCCAATGGGGCTCTATGAATTCTAGTTACGCCCCTGGTCCTGAGTTTATGGCCATCACAAAAGCTCAATGGTTTACATATACTCTGCTCATCTACATAATTCTCAGCATTAAACATCAAACTGTGTACAGTGAATTTTATTTTATTTTTTTTTGTCCTAAGCTCAAAGTACCATGGGTGTAATCTGGCCAAAGCCAAAATCTGCATGGTCTGTATGTTCCTCCCATACTCCAAAAAACATTATAACCGATTGTGCTGTCAAAGAAATATATCACCTATCCTCAGGAAAGGTGATACTGTAAGGCAATGTTCACACGGTTTATTTTGGGATGGATTTCAGTCTGTATTTTGCGCCGTACTGCGCGAATTACGGGGGAAATCCGTCCCAGTCATTACGATAATCCACAGCGTTCATAGAGAACTATGGATCCCGTTTCCTCTCCCCACTCGCCGTAAACATGTCATTTATTCACGGCTGGATACGCGCTGTGGATAATGAACGTCTATGGGGCCGGCGAACTGCCGCCCCCCCCCTCCTGCCTTGGCGTAATTGCGGGGCGAAATTCATCCCGCAATTACGGCGTGAATAAGCCGTGTGAACATTGCCTAAATGTCTGACCTGGTGTTCCACTGATCGCTAAAACGGGGCAATGGACTCAGCGGCTGAATATATACACTGCTACTCCATTCAAAGTTTGTGGGACTGACAGATATCTACAGTACTTGGATATTGCCATTGGTCCCATAGACTTTGAATGGAGTAGCAGTGAACATTTGGCCACTGCTCCATTCAGACTTTCTCGCTTTGCTTGTTGGCGCCCCTTTTAGCGATTGGTGGGACTGCAAGTAATCAAACATTCCTCACCATATGGATAGGTGATCATGTCTTTTGTGGCACCATCCCTTTTTAATTAGCTTCCTTACATGTATCAGATCAGGAGTCCAGACTATGAGCCTCTTTGGGGAGCAGGGCTGAATGGTGAGCCTCTTTGGGGAGCAGGGCTGAAAAGGCGACCTTTTGGGGGCAAACTGAATGGGGAGCCTCTTTGGGGAGCGGGGCTGAATGGCGAGCCTCTTTTGGGGGGCAGGGCAAAAGGCGAGCCCTTTTGGGGGGGGGGAATGGCGAGCCCTTTGGAGGCGGGCTGAATTGGGGAGCCTTTTGAGGGGAGGGGGCAATGGCAGCCTCTTTGGAGGGCGGGTGAATGGCAGCCTCTTTGGGGGCGGGGGGGAATGGCGAGCCTTTTGGAGGGCAGGGGTGAAAAGGGGGAGCCTCTTTTGGGGGCAGGGCTGAATGGGGACCTTCTTTTTTAGGCTGGCTTTATGGCGAGCCTCTTTGGGGAGCGGGGCTGAATGGCGAGCCTCTTTGGGGAGCAGGGCTGAATGGTGAGCCTCTTTGGGGAGCAGGGCTGAATGGGACCTCTTTGGAGGGCAGGGCTGAATGGCGAGCCTCTTTGGAGGGCAGGGCTGAATGGCGAGCCTCTTTGGAGGGCAGGGCTGAATGGCGAGCCTCTTTGGAGGGCAGGGCTGAATGGCGAGCCTCTTTGGAGGGCAGGGCTGAATGGCGAGCCTCTATGGAGGGCAGGGCTGAATGGCGAGCCTCTTTGGAGAGCAGGGCTGAATGGTGAGCCTCTTTGGGGAGCAGGGCTGAATGGTGAGCCTCTTTGGAGGGCAGGGCTGAATGGCGAGCCTCTTTGGAGGGCAGGGCTGAATGGCGAGCCTCTTTGGAGAGCAGGGCTGAATGCGAGCCTCTTTGGAGGGAAGGGCTGATGGCGAGCTCTTTGGAGGGCAGCTGATGGCGAGCCTCCCTTTGGAGGGGGCTAATGGCGAGCCTCTTTGGAGGGGAGGGCTGAATGGTCGAGCCTCTTTGGAGGCAGGGCTGAAAGGCGACTCTTTGGAGGGGGGGGCTGAATGGCGACCTCTTTAGGGCAGGCTGAATGGCGAGCCTCTTTGGAGGGCAGGGCTGAATGCAGCTCTTTGGAGGGCAGGGTTGGAATGGCGAGCCTCTTGGGGCAGGCTGAATGGCGAGCTCTTGGAGGCAGGGGCTGAATGGCGACCCTCTTTGGAGAGCAGGGCTGAATGGCGACCCTCTTTGGAGAGCAGGGCTGAATGGCGACCCTCTTTGGAGAGCAGGGCTGAATGGCGACCCTCTTTGCACAAATCTGTGGAAAATGTATGTGCTATAGTGCTAAGCAACAAGAAATAATTTTGAAATTTTACATTTGTTGAAACTTTTGTTTTTCTTTTGTATTGAGCATTTTTTTTCAAGATTTAGCTTAAAGATAAACAAAATGAAAACCAAATTTCATGTTTCTATGTATCTAAAATTTCATTTAGAATTGGGCAACAATAAAAAATTGTGTTTTTGATAGGATGGCGTGAATGTCTGTTGACAAGAACTGCACTGAGTGGCTAGGGATAAACCACACTCAGCCAGTTCACCAGCAATCCACAGTCTTAAAGGGAATGTTTAACTCACATTTTTGTGTTAGACACATTTTTTAGGAAGTTTTGGTTCTGTTTTTTTAATTTTCCATATGACTTTCAGTATTTTTTTAAATAATTCTTAAGTCCTGCAGTTTTCACTTTGGCCACTAGGCCCAATAATCGTCTGACACTTCCTGTTCTGTTTGGAGAGCTTTTCAGCAGTGTCTGCTCATTATCAGTAACAGCAGGGTCACACTGAAAGGAGACACCATTGTATACAGATAACACAGAATCCACCAGTCACAGGAGGAGATGTCACAGCTCCCCCTCTCCCCTCCCTTCACAGTGAAAACTCTTCTATACAAGTCTATGGGACAGAATCTGTCTTAAGAATCCTATGGGCATGAAGCTGTATCTCTCTGACTGCTGTTAAAGCAGTGCAAGCAAGAATGTCTTCCCCACAATCATATATAGACGGCCAAATAGAGAAATCTACAATCGGGAAATAAAAACGGCTGAGAGGAAAATATGGATCAGGGGCTTGATTTAATAAGTAAAAAAAAAAAAAATTGGCAACAGATTCCCTTTAAGAAGTGTTTTGCAAAATTTTCCAAGTTACAATTTCACTCATTCCAGATCTCAAACGCCTTATTGTTCTAATTGGTCTTATGTTGCATCATTGATCCTCAGTTCCTTAAAGGGAGACTAGAGATAGAAGTGAACAAAGACGGGAATTGCAAAACTTGCATTATTACAGTATTAGTTTGAACAACTTTTTGCAGTTTTGTAAGAAATATGACATGAGGAATATCTCCTTCTAATCTTCTCCATTTTGCATGAGGACTGGCCAAGGTGTGAGGCTATTACTGATGCAATGTTTTTTTTTTTTTAATAGTAAATACTAATATTCTCCATGAAATAACAATTCTTGAGCATCTTTCATTTGATATCTGTTGTATGGTTCCCCCTGTTAT
Organism: Phyllomedusa bahiana; assembly: GCA_025379985.1. NCBI lineage: Eukaryota > Metazoa > Chordata > Amphibia > Anura > Hylidae > Phyllomedusa > Phyllomedusa bahiana. The sequence goes on from JAODAL010000324.1 coordinate 317,468, forward strand.
TCCACTTAGAAATTCATTACCAATCTGACAACTGGGTGTTACCACTTATAGGGGCATGTCCTGCACAGTCTGACATTGTCCATTCAGTGTTGAAAGTCAGGGACATGTCTGGAGATGTTACAAGTCGTCTTTAAAGGGAATGTGTCATCAAAAAATGACTTGTTGTTTAACTCACAATTTTATGTTAAACACATTTTTAAGGAATTTTTGGTTATTTTTTTTTAATTTTTTTCATATCCCTTTCAGTATTTTTTATTGATTCTTAAAGAGAACCTGTCACATAGTTTTTGTCCCCCTGACTGAGGACAGAACAAGCTAGTGTCAGACCTGCTGTTTCCCGTGCTGTTATTCTGCAAGATGCTGGAGTTTTTGTGTATTTAATGCTTAAATCTGCAGTTTTCAGCCAGAAGAGTCATTCGAAGGGTCCTTCAGAGTGTCAGTTTTGTTCAAACCCCGCCCACCTCAACTGATAAACCTATTGCTTTGAATAGGTAGAAACATGTGAATAACTGTCAGTGGGAGGAGCTAGCCTTTGGTGGGTGGAGCTAACACCTACTCATGAATAAGATTTGAGGGGTAAATGCTCTAAAACTACAGCATCATACAGAATAAGGGACACAGCGCTGGAAACAGCAGGTCTGACACTAGCTTGTGCTGCCCTCAGCAAGGGGGGCATAACCTATGTGATAGGTTCCCTTTAAGTCCTGCAGTTTTCACTTTGGCCACTAGGCCTAATAGTCTGACACTTCCTGTGCTGTAGCGGGAGATTTTCAGTTTCTGCTCATTACCAGCACAAAGAGGGTCAAACTGAAAGGAGACACCAATGTGTATAGATAACACAGAATCCACCAGTAACAAGAGGAGATGGTCACAGCTCCCCCTCTCACCTCCCTGCACAGTGATTTCTTCCCAGGCATGACTAGAAAACTCTCCTATAGAAGTCTATGGGACAGAATCGGTCTCAAAGAGAACCTGTCACATAGGTTATGCCCCCCTTGCTGAGGGCAGCACAAGCTAGTGTCAGACCTGCTGTTCCCAGCGCTGTGTCCCTTATTCTGTAAGATGCTGTAGTTTTCGTGTATTTAATGTTCAAATCTGCAGTTTTCAGCCAGAAGAGTCATTCAAAGAGTCATTTTTTTTTCAAGCCCTGCCCACCTCAACTGATAAACCTATTACTTTGAATAGGTAGAAGCATGTGAATAACGGTCAGTGGGCGGAGCTAGCCTGTGGTGGGCGGGGCTAACACCTGCTCATGAATAAGATTTGAGGGGTAATTGCTCTAACACTCCAGCATCTTACAGAATAAGGGACACAGCGCTGGAAACAGCAGGTCTGACACTGGCTCGTGCTGCCCTCAGCAAAGGGGGTATAAACTATGTGACAGGTTCTCTTTAAGAATCCTATGGGCATGAAGCTGCTGTAAAGTATCTCTCTTGACTGCAGTTCAAGCAGTGCAAGCAAGAATGTCTTCCCCACAATCATATATAGACGGCCGAATAGAGAAATCTACAATCAGGAAATAAAAACGACTGAGAGGAAAAGCATATGGATCAGGAGCTTGATTTAATAAGTAAAAAAAAAAAAAAAAAAAAAAAAAATTGCCGACAGATTCCCTTTAAGAGATTGGTCTGAATGTAGGTCTTTGAGCTGGAAGGGAAGAAGCAATGCCTGCTGGGGAAAAATGTGGATGTTTTAATGGAAAATGGGAAAAAAAATAATTTTTGCCCCAAGATAGTTTTCCTCCTGTCCAATAATGTTGTCGGGCATTGCAGATACCAGGCTCCACCCATGGACAAAAGTGGAGCGGTTTCTGGGCAAGAAGGAAGACCTTTTATTTCTAATCCTAGACGTCCCGTTTTCATTATTCTTTAAATACTGGACCAAAAGTGATCAGAAAAGATGGATCATTGGTGCGCTGTGGGGGTTTTTCTTTTTAACTTTACGTGAGCTGGCATTTCCGGTGACACGTGAGCCTCTGCCAAGCTCATACATGTAGACTGAAATACCTGAATTGGCAGAAAAAAATCTTTTAATCTTCCTGTCTAGATTTTGGCAAAGGTAGGAAAACATTACTGACGAAACCTCTGCCTATCCTCCGGGTCTTTCTGCACAGTGGGGGTTGCATTTTACCTTTTCTAATGGCAAGGGGTGGGCAAATTATTCATGAACAGTTACCAACATTTGACCTTCAATACAATTTATAAGATTAGAAAAAAGGGTCCTGCTACTAACAGTGCCACTCTTCTTTCTGGTTGCGCCTGGTATTGCAGCTTTCACTTGCATACCGAAATATGAGCGTTCTTCAGAAACGACTTGGTAGCTGGTTAATTAAAAGGGTTTTGCCACAATCTCATTTCATACCGCCTGCATCCAGCTCGTCAGCTCTGTGTGCACCGAAGAGGGGGGGGGGGGAGTTTGATTTGTTTGAATTGCATATCATGTGACTCAGCAGGATGACATCACCATGCCTTTCCTCTCTGTAGTCAAAGAAAGGTCTGTTTATGTAAAGCATTGTTAGTAGCTGAGAGGTAAAGTTTTTGCGCAGAAGGGTCCTAGGTTCAAATCCCTGCAGTTTTTTTTTTCCTCTTTATCAATGCACATACCTCATTGATTTTTTTTTTTATTTATTTGCTCGTTTGAATAATTTAAATAGGAATAAGAGGACAGGAGTAGAATGACAGCACCTGGGGTTTGAACTCTCAGTAGCTGCTTGAGAGGAAAGGTGATGTCTGACCAGGACTGAGGAGCTCTCAGCCCTGGTCGTATCCCCTGGTGATGAGCTGTAAACAATGGATCACTAAAGGAGCAGATAAAACAAAAATGGTGCAGAATTTTTAATAATAATGAAAGGTGAATGGTGTTATTTCATTTGCAAGCTTCCCACGTCAATTTTACTTTGTGGCAAAACCCCTTTAAGTCATGCATGCTAATGGTAGACAGGCCACAAATCCATCAGATTTTGAATTGGACAAAAATGGTCAGTGATTGGACCTATAGAGAATCAAGGTTTAAGTGGTTTTCCATCCCAGATATTTAAAGCATATCCGTGGGATATGCCTTAAAGTCTAATTGATGCAGGTCCACTTTTGGGACCCACTCCTTTCTTGAGAACGGGCCCCCAAATTTCTTTGTGCAGGATGGATTTAAAAGCCCCTCGTGCACAGCACCTTTGTTTTGTTTATGGGGGGTTTTAGAATCACCAAAAGGGATGCTTTCCCTTTTCCCAAACTTCCCATTGAAATTAACAGACACGCGGCCACCTCTCTGCTCTGCATGGAGACTTTCGGGGCCTGTTCTCCATGTAGATATGGGTTGCACTATTGTGACCCGCAGCTACCAGACTTTTAAAAACTTTTCCCATCAAAATGCCTACTGTTGAGATGGGGGAAAACCCCCCTTTAAATAGTTGGCCAATCCTATTTTATTAAAAGGATCCTTCATGCCCACCAGATTGTTTAACCGCTGGGACTTTGAGGGGAAACTGGGAGCAAGTGTTAAATTTTGTGCAGTCCACCCGGGGAAATGAAGTTTTACTTTTTCCCTTTTGGTTATCTACGTACGTGGACGGTTGGGTCCTCCACGTGGGGAAAGGCGCTCTTTGTTGCTGCGGTCTAATACCCTTACGCCTTCATTTAGAATTCCTTAATAGAGTTTTTGGAAATGTAGTTTTTATAAACTGGATAATCCCTTTAAGCAAAAAATCTATTCGAAAACAAAAAAGCAATAAACTAGATAAACAAACAATCCCTTGGCAATACAGAGGCAGCACTGACAGCAACAACAATGCCCTGTGCTACTGTTTTGGCCGTGAATTATATGGGGGGCTTGTTTAAAAAACACACCTTTTTTTGTCTGACGGAACAGGCTCCCATTGTGCAGTAAACTTCCAGATTCACAGGGAAATGGGAATTCTGAAAGCGCTGTTAAAACCAGCTGCTTTTTCTCAATTATGAAGACGGCCTGCCTATTACAGATTGTGCCCTGTTTCTATTTCAGGAGAAATTATAGCTTTTAAAAATAACGTGTTCAACTCTAATCAAATTAGATCGACGTAACAGTACCTGTATAATAGTCGTCAATGATAAGCCTCATCATAGTGCAGATCTGTCACAAAAGTCAGCGTGTCTTAATAGAACATTTTCACGTGGGTTTCTCTTCCGGTTTAGAATCTGCCAACCCTGTTGGCCGCCACTGGTATTGGCCATCTCGGCCAGAATTATGGGCCCTATAAAAATCACTGCCAACAAAAAGGTGAACCCTCGGTTACACCATAACTTTTAATATAAAATATATAACATCATTAAACAACCTGGCTAAAGCTCCGGCGTGCCTACTCTCAAATATGAATAGCAATACCTCTGTATTCCTATTATAATGTTGGCTCAGCCATATGACTGAAATATAGACTCCCGAACACATCATGCTGTCTTCAACATGTACATTCGGTGTCATTGTCTTTGTCCCATAGAATATCACCTTGTAGAGATAATATTTAACATTTTAGATATGATTTTCCTGAAAAAAGGTGATGATCCTAATCTGATTACTCACCATACTTTTCCATGTCACAAGCAGAGTAATTGTCCTGAAAAGGGCGGCCCCACCTTTTTGGTGGCTGACCCTTGGTAATACTGAATATATTATCAATGAAGTTTAAAATATCTTAGCCTAAATTGTTTTCATTTTTCAAGTGGAGGATTTTTGGGGGCTCTAAAGCAAAATTTTTAAAGGGTTCCTCCCCTACGCTTTGATAGGATATTGATGGGATATTCCATCAAAGTGGGATTTTGCCTTCCTCTGGGGTAACACTGCGGGGTCTAGGTTTGACTCAAAGGACCTATCTACGGTACTATGTTACTATGAGGTAACAGTTGGCCCCAGATGTTCCTCGGAGACCACTAGTAAAAATAGTGTGCAAAAGTTAAGGGTTCTGTTAAAGATTTTGCATTCAAGCCCTGAAGCTTTAAAGGGATTGTCTCACTACAAGGTTTTGCTTTTTGGTTAAAGTTTTTGCAAAAAACCTCATTTGCAATATTGTCATTAACATGTCTCCTTTTCTAGATACCCCTGTTGTAGGGGCATGGCTCCTCAGGTCACTATGGTACAGACCTTTTTTATCTCTCTGAAGGCGCCAGCTCCGGGGGGTTAGCTACGACCTGGCTTCTACTGCAGCCTAGTGGAAACAGTAAACACGCCCCTGAATCAAAGTGAAACCAAAAAAATAGGGTGGTAAATAAACAATGTGTAACAACCCCCCTTTAAGTTATGCATTTGCTTGTAACATGGGCTGCCTCTATGGTGCTTGTGCCTATTGTTGGACTGGGACGTCTGGGGCCATGAGTGGTGCCGATTCTTGGGGCCCACCCTACAGCTACTCTACCAGACTGCATATACTGCACATGACTCTTGCACTCTGCCTCTTGCTTTCTGCCACCTTTTCTATGCCCAGGGGTCTTCACTACCAATGAAGAGATTCATGTGAGTGGTTATCAAAAACCAGCAATAGCTTCCAGGTTGTGAAGACCTCGGTTCCCAGGAGAAGTGGCTTTGGCCATATTTCAGTATTATTACTTTTGGATGACAATGTGCTTCTGTGTCGCTTTTCTTGGGTGCTCTGTATGGTTGCACAACATTTGTACCGTGTCTTTTTTCCTTGTGAGTTCACAGAAGCCCTTCCTGTTGCAATATTTTTGGCTGTGGTTTATTTTGGAAAGGGGTTTTTGGGTCGGGGGAAAAATTCCCGTATCTTAGTAGTTCTAAGAGTGATGATAGTCCCCATTCCGGGCAAAGCAGGGGGGTGTATACACTACATATATTTATATTATTATGATTGTTTAAGCAATTTATACCTTTTTTTTGATGCTTTATTTTTTAAAAAAAATATCATATACTCTCTAACCCCAAGTCACCCTTTTGTTTCAAAAAAAATATTTAAAAAACCCGACAAGCCCATTTTCGGAATAATAAAAGTTTTTTTGTTTTTTTCTGTTTCAAGTAGGGGGTGGCTCATACAAACCACCCTTTTTAATGACAAACAAAAAAAATTTTCCGTTTAACCCGTATGGAGACTGCATGGACATTTTTAGGAATGGGATAGACCCAAGGTAGGCAGTCAAGCGTCGTCCTTAAAAATATGCTTTTATTCCTTGTCTAAAAAATGAAAAAGAAGACCAACACAAGACGCTTTTCACTTTCGGCATCAGGTGCCCTTAATCTACAGGATTAAAGGGGGGTCCCAAAAGGCAAATTTTTGGCGGTATTCCCGGGTTTTTTTGCCCTGCCCCCGGCCGCCGGGGGGCGGCTTTTCTCCCCGTTTTTGGGGGAAAACCCCCTTTACATTCCTTGTTCTTTTCCCTCCCAAAAAAAAAAAATCGGGGAATGAACAAACACAAAGTTTTTCGGGGGCGGCGGTTTTTAAAAAACCGTCGGGGGGAAAACCGGGAGTGGGGGTGTGCACTTTGCATGATTAAGGGCGAAACTGTAAGCGTCTGTGTTTTGTCTTTGTAAATTTTTTTTTTGACATAGAATGAAGAATATTTTTTTAAAGGGGGCGCTGGGTGCCCTTTCCCCACTTGTTTTTTAATGCTTCTTGACTTTTTAATATGTTCCTTTATTTGCCCAGCTATGAGAAAAGGGGGCAGTAGACTTCAGAATCGGGGCTCGGTTTTTTTTGTGGTCTGTAACCATGGGAACATAGACCCGCTAAAAATGTTTAGCAAATTTCTATTATCAATATTTGCAAGGCGGCTATTTTTATTTTATTTTGGAGGTACTGACGTGTTCAATTGTGCGTGTGTGTGTGTGTGTATATATGTATGTGTGTGTATGTAATTATGTATGTATGTGTTATGTGTATATTAAAATATTAGTATATTATTAAATATATATATTTATATATTTAGTAATATATGAATAAAAGTTTCATAATATGATAATATATATTTAATTAAATAATTTTTGTGTTTATTTTTTATTTGTACTGTGTACATGCCTGTCTTCTATGTACAATCGTGGGAAAAGGGGGTTTTAGGTAAAATTTTATGGAAGCGAAAAAAGTTTCACCTTACATGATTCAAAACCTGGAAGTGGGCCTTTAAGTTGTAAAATGCAATGTTGATTTTCATCTCAATCAATTTAATGAAACAAAAGCTAACAGTGGAGGGTTTACACCATCAAAAATGTCAGCTTGGCCTTGAGCATCAATTACAGCTTGACAATGACGTCTCCTGCTGTTCACAAATGGAGTTACTGACTGCTGAGGCATGGCTCCCACTCTTCTTGAAGGGCGCCCCTCAGGTTATTGACGTTCAGGGGTACAAAGATATGAGTTTCTATTCAGCGACTCAGCTGATACCACAGGTTTTCTAGGGAGTTCAGGTCTGGGGAAGGTGCAGACCGCTCCATTTGATGTTCCCCAGTCTCCAACAGCCGTTCCCTAATGATGCGACCTCGATGAGCTGGAGCATTGTCCTCCATGAAGATGAGGTTAGCCCTGCATTAATGATGCTATTCAAGTAGTAGAGGCTGTCACTGCACCATTCACAGAGTGTAGGGCAGTTCTGTATTGACTAGACACCTGTCCACACTGTAATACCACCATCACCACCAAAGGCTCGTCTGGTGACATCAGTGGGTGATGCATAGTGCTCTTCTTGACGTCTCCAGCATCATTGAGGGTCATTTTGCTTGTGGGTGTGCAGATGAGTTGCTGTTCTTTTTCTAATCTAGATAGTCAAGGGTCTGCACTGTACCACATATACTGTACATACTTGTTGATTTTGCCTTAACATGTCTGACAGCCTGCGAGGAATTGTCTGGGACTATGGGGTCTGCTGTCTTTCCTAAAACACTGGCAATCTTGGCCTCGAGCAATGACTAGTATTGCAGCTCATTTAGATTCCGTTGAATGTGATTTGAGCTGAAGTACCAGACCCGGCCAATACACAAGAGTGGCACTGTTCCTGCAAACAAAAAGGAGCTTCTATTCTTCACCATATTTTCCTTTTTGTAAAATTCAATAATCCACAATAAACCATGCAGATCTTCTGAATGGGTTTTTGGGTGGGAAATCTTTTTTTTTTTTTTTTCTTTTTTATTCAACCCCATCTTCACACTTAGTGTTTGCTATGCGGGTGGCACTGAAAAGGAGAAGTGTGTACTGCTGCGCTCTAATGCCTATGCTCAGTTACAGTCTCCTGTTTTCCCAGGTTACCAAGGTGAGAGAGAGTAGGTCTCTATGGGGGTGTATTAAGAAATGGATTGAAACAAGAATTAAAGGGAAAATGTCTTGTTTGCTATAGAAATTGCTGCAGTATTTTTTCCAATAATATTAACTTTATTACATCTGCCTCCTAGAATAATATGTGATGCGCATTGTACAACTTTAATATAAAGTTATTTTGATGTATTCTGCCTGAATTGGGGGGGGGGTGGGGTTTTATACCACCCAGCGCAAGGAAATCTAAGTGTAGGAAAAAATAGTGACCTTGTATTTTCTATTTCCAAGTAAAGCACATAAGCGGGAAAATGTCCCCTAAAATGTCTTTGTTGGATGTTTAATAGCCTTGTACATAAGCAGTAGATTATGTAATAATCACTCATCACCAGCACCACAGCTGCCATTGTGGTTGTAGACCCATTTCCACTGAAAAAAATTTGTTTTTTGCGCTCAAAAACAGGGGAAAAAAAAAAAAAAAATAAAAAATATTTATATTTATATATATATATATTTATTATATATATTTTTTACATACCACAGTGTGTGTTTTTTAAATATATGTATATTATACACGTGTGTGTTGATATGTGTGTGTGTGTATTATATTATATATTTATATATATTATATATAACACACAAAATATATATAATATATATATATATATTAATTATATATAAATATATTTTAATATATATTTATTATATATATATAATTTAATTTTTTATATATTTATATCACAAAACAAAAATTTCTGTTTTGACTAAACCCCCTGCCCACGCTCAAAAGGGGCAAAATAGTCCCGTCTTTTGAATCCACTGTTTCAAAAGAACTTGGATTATTTTGCCTCCCCCTGCTGGACAATACACCGGGGGAGAGAAGTGCATGTCCATTATAGGGGTGTATACGCACCGCTAGTAATGAATGTCTATGGGGCTGGCGGCTCCCCCCCCCCCCCCCCCCCGGCCGATGAGGCGGGAAAGCTCCCGTAGCCCCGGCAAATTTTGGGGGGGTAATCTAAAAATAATGTTAGGGGTTTATTAGAAGATGAAAATAGGGAACCTTTTTGGGGGAAATTTGGGTTTACTCAGGTAAATTTCATGACGACATACATAGAAATGAAGTCCATCTGCATGCTGCTGCTATAATTAGGGCCTCTCATACAGGCAGACTGGAGGCACAAACCCTCTTTTTCCATCCTGCCTAATTGTTAGGGAAACAAGTTTGCATGTCAGACTAGAGTTTGTATAAGTGATGTATTTGTTTTCCAGGTGTACTGCAGATTAGAAGGGCTGGGAACATTAAGTAGCAGATATAGAAACAATAACACTTTCATCTTCATATTATTTGCCAGATCAAAAAAAATGTCAATTGGGGTTTCCCTTTATTTCCAAATGGTCAATAATTCTCTACAGCCTGATATAGACTATCTACGTCTAAGGCTGGATCCCCAAGCTCGGACAAAAAATTCCGAATGCGAACTTTTTTTTTTGATGCACAACCCCCGGTTTCGTCACATTTTGCACAAAAAAACGTTTTTGGGGGTTTTAGCTTTTTTTTTTGCATCAGCCGTACAATTGAATGTACAGGAAACCGACGGAAAGATGCCAGGGGGCCGGAGATTTTAATTTTGTTCCCAAAAACCCCGGCACAAAAAAAGATTGGAGAAAAAAAAAAAAAAAGACCCGTAGTTGCACGGGTTTTTTTTTTTTTTCCCTAAAGTCTAGGGCGGGGGGTGCGTGGGATTTTCAGGGGTTTTTAGAATCCAAAGGGCTTGTTCCCCGGGGCTTAATTGCGGGACGTAATTTTCCCCGCAATTAGCTGGGGGGCGGGGCGGGAGCGGGGGACTGAGCGGGGGGCCCGGCACTTTGCCGGCCCTAGCAATCACTGTGCGGGCGTTACGCCGCTAGAAAGTGACATGTCCATTTCTCCCCCCGCGGCTTTCCCGGGGGGGGGGTGAGAAACCCATAGTTTCCTATGAGAATGTGAATTAGTAATAGGGGCCTTTTTTGGCCGTAATTGGCGCACTTGGCGCGTAATTACGGACCGAAATAGGCCCTTTTTAAAAACCTGTGAAATGCTTAAAAACCCGCTGAAAATACGACGCTTTTTAAAATGTGTGGACATGCCAAAGAAAGTCGGTGAAAACCCAATATGGCAACATTTTTTGGTCACTCTAGGGTATCGTATTTCCCAAAAATAAAAATATAGGGCCCCCATTGATATTTTTTTTTTACTGTTATAGAAAAGTTTACTGTATTTTTCTGACTTGATAAATGATACAATTTCTGTATGAGTGCAGTCACCAGTAGGGGGAGCTCACTGGATATAGATGTGTACAGGTAATTTTCAACAGGGAGCTGTTTAAATCTCTATGCAGTGAGCGTCTGGTGAGGAGAAGACACTATCAGGGGTTTTTTCACAAAGTTTTTTTAAAAATCGTTTTTGGCCTTTTTCAACCGAACGGTCCCAAAAAAACAAAACATTGCGTGCATTTTTAAATTTGGGTTTTAAAATAAAACACGCATCCCCGTTCAGCGAGGTCCGATAGGTTTCTTGGGCTTTGCAATGCGCTTTTGTTTTCGAAAAGTATTTCCCTAGGGGAAAAATGGAGTGCGCTTTTGGAGTCCCAAAACGGGTCCAAAACGCAAAATCTTTTGGGGTATTGTTGGGTACTTTTGGATGCGCTTTTCATACGGAAAGCACATCCCAAAAATTTTGGTTAAAAAATTTTTAAAGTTTGTGTTGAATGTCGCCTGTGCCCAAAAATAATAATTTAATATTTTGAATAAAAAAAATTTAAAAATTATTTAATTTTGGTATTATATATTCCGATTAGAATTAATAATTAGCAAAAAATAACTTAATTATTAACTAATAATTACTGATTATTAATTGTTACTTTATTACTAATTACTATTTATGAATTGATATTTGATTATTTTTTAATTGGGTGGGTTTGGGAAGCTATAGGTTAATTTAAAAAAAAATTGTGGGGTAGGGTTTATTTTAATCATATTTTTGATAAAGGTGTGTAGTTTTATTGACACAAGGTCAACAAAAAGGGTGTATTTGGGCATGAAGGTTAAAATGAATAGGTTTAATTGATTTGAAAGAAAAGCATTTAAAAAAACGGATCCCAAAAAAGCTGAGAACGATCCAAAAAAGCTCTGCTTTTTGTATATGTTTTTTAAATGCAGTTTGGATGCAGTTTCTCTTCTGGGAAAAAAAAACGATCCCAAAAGTGTGTAAAATACCCTAATGTGGTTTTAAAAAGGGGTTATCCCGAAAATTTTGGGAGTGGGCTGGGGGCAAAAGGGTTTTTAAAAAGAAAAAAAACTAAGGCTCGCCTTTCCAACTGGCTCTGGTCTCACTGCTCCTGGCAAATGAGGTCATGATCACTGTTCATGTGACCCCGCAGGTTTTGTTTCCTAATGGTTGTTGTTTTAAAGGCACATAACTGCTGAGACCTGCGATTGGCTGCAGGGTCACATTTGACAATCGTGACCTCAGCAGGTTCCCGGGCTCAGTTCTGGAAAGAAAAAAAGGGTTTGGGAAAGGTGAGCCTTTTTTATTTTTTTTTTCCGTTTCTCCCCTTCCCACAATTGTGTGTTTTTGGGGGGGGGTGGGGTTGGGGCCCTGCTTTTTTTTGGTCCAGTCGCGGGTTGGAAGGGATTGGACTGTGGTTTGTTTTATTGAATTTGTATGTAAGTCAGAAAATTAGATTTATTAAATGTAACTCCAGACAAAAGGGTTTTTTTTTGTCTTGAAAAGGGGCCCGGGAAGGATTTGTAATTTTTTTTGCTGTCTGGGGCCTGTTAAGGAAAATTTTAACCCCGTGTGCCCGTGGCTGTGGGAAATTGTCTTTCCCAGTACTCTTTCTGTGGAACATGGAAAATACCAAAAGGGGCCCGGGGGGTCCAGAGTCTCCATTTGTAACTATGGGGGAAATTGTAAGTCGGAACGGTGTAAGTCGGGGATGTGTTTTTTTTGGGTAAATTATTGGGCTGGTAATGGTTCTCCCGTCCCTTTATGTTTCAGAGAGTTTAGGGGGTGTTCCCTTTTTTTTTTTTTTACGGAACAATGATTCTAAGGGGGGGCCCCTTTGGGAAAACCCTGTTGAACCTTTTTCGGTTTAAAGTGATCTACACTGTGCCTATGTAAAAATTTGGGGTTGGGCGGGACCGACAACACTGATTTTACAGGAATTTTTATTGGGGGGCAAATGTCAAAGAATTGGGAAAGTTTATTTTAGTGTGTGTTGGTGCCCCTTTAAAAATAAAAAAAGCTGAGGCAGAAATCCCCCTTGGGCAGTCCGGGGGCGGTTTTCCCCCCTGAAATTTCCTGCTGGCCGTGGGCAATTTTCAAAAAGGGGGGGGCCGTGTGAACTTCCCGATTTTTATAAATGCTGTGTCAAAATTGGGGGCCCGGGGATTGAAAAATTTAAAGGGATTAAAATGTATTTACCAAAAAACGGACTAAATTTTAATTAAGGGCTGAGGCCCAAAAAGCGTTGGGAAAGGGGAACGGTTTGCGGGCGGGGAATCATTAAAACCCTGGGTTGTCGTAAAACAAATTTTAAATGGGGGGCCTCTTGATTGAACTTTTTGTCAATTCTCTATTTATTTGTGTTTTTAAAATAAAAAAATCTTAATAGGGGGTTAAAATTCCCTGAATTCCCGCCTTTGTGCTGTTTCAGCCCGTATTAACTGGAAGATTTGTATTGCTCTTTTCCCTTTAGGATAGAAACCAGAGTTGTCATGGGAACACAAGCATCAATGTTTGTCTCCCACGAATCCTACAATATGATATTTAGGATTTTTAACATCCCCTAAAGGGGGAAAATTTTTTTTTAAAAGGGGTCCCCTGAATTCCCGGTGTCTGGTTTAATAAATAGCATGTTCCCCAAGGAAATAACATTCTGGAGCTCTTTTTTAACCTTTTTGTGCTGTTTGTTCTGGAAAAATATCATGATTTGTAGAGGGGTGTTACCATTCCCCGTTTTAGAGAGGGTGTCCCGCCTCACTGATTTTCACCTGTTTGGACAATGTAAAGATGTTAGGAACCCCCAAATTTGGAAAACCCCCAGATGACGGATTGGAATGAAATGTCTTGGCGGAAAAACAGGAGAACTACACAGAGATGCCCCAAAAAAATTATTTACAGGTAACAAAGTTTTTTTAAACGGGCCATGTCGGAGAGGTCACAGTTTTTTTAAATGCTCCTATATTGGGTTGTCCATCCCAGAGACCCATGGGGCAGGGCCCCTATATTGTAATGTAGGCAACAACACCCTACCCAAAGGGACCACTGTGGATGGCCAGAAACCCAAGTCTTGTGACCGCCACATTCATATAAATGACTTGTATTGTTTAAAAAACCTACGTTAGATTACTATCCCCGTTGGAAAGGCGTTATGTGGTTTGTACAGAGGGGTTTAAACGGGCCCCCTCCAACTGTGGGAAACCCCAAACCCCCATAATGCACACTGTTATAGATTAATAAAGCATGATGGGAGTTGTATTTTCCCAAAACAGTGGAGGGCCCCCGTTTTGGGCCCAAAAAAATGGATCCAAAAGTCAAATACTTTTGGGTTTACTTTTGGGGTACATTTTGGAGCGCTTTTCATACGAAAAAAATCGAAAAAAATCATTGGATTAAAATTTTAATTTTTGTGTTGAATGTCTGTTTGCAATAATAAAAAAATAATAAAATTAAAAAAATAATAATAATATAAATTTTTAAAAATTTAAAAATTTTTAAATTTAAATTAGTATTATATATTCTGATTATAATTTAAAAAATTACCCAAAAAAAATTACTTAATTTTAATTAAAAATTAGTATTTAATTGTATTATTTATTATTTTATACTTTGGAAATTGATTTTGATAATTTCGAAAAATTATTTTTTTTTTTATTTGGGGGGTTTGGGAAAAATAGGTTTAAATTTTAAAAAAATTTGTGGTGTAGGTTTTATTTCAAACATATTAGATAAAAATGGGGTTGTTTATGAATGACACAAAGCAAAAGGGTTTTATTTGGATGGGTAGGTTAAAGTTAATAAGTTTAATTGTTTTTAAAAAAAAAGGAAAGGGGAAGACCCCTGTTTCAGTATGTTGGTCTATTTGGATATTTGGTTTTTTTCGCTGATGTTTTTGGATTTTTTTTTTTTTTTGCAGTGAATTGTTGGAACAGCACTGATATCATGGTACTCAAGAATGTATGTAGGTGTTTTTGGTGTGTTTTTTTGGTTGTTTTGAATTTTAAAATTTATGGTAACGTCGGGTGGGGGGGTGCTACAAAAATGTGTTGTATGATCTCCATAAATGTAAAAATAATTACTCCCCCTAATTCGTCTGATTTCTGTAGGTCTGTCTTCTCTAACCCCAGTCATCTATGTAAAACCACCAAGTGAAGCATGTGTTGATCAGATGAATGAGAATTCAAATTGGATGTGTGGTTGCTAAGCCCACCAGAGTAAAAACTTCTTTTTTTTGTAGTCCCCATTAGTTTTTGAAAACCAGTAGTGTGCTTCATTATGTGATAAGTGGGGTAAAAACCATCCCCCAAAAAAGTGCCAATGTTTGTCCATCCCAAAGCCCTCGCTGAAAAGAGAAGAGTCCTTTAACCTTCTTCCCATCTTCTGGCGAAAGCCCCTTAAGGTTCCTGGGCGTTGTCCCTTCTCTGAAGTGGGGGTGACCAATCTGGACACCCCGGGTGATGACGCCAACCCTCAACCAAGGAGCTTGAAGACTAGGCTGGCCTCCTTGGAGAGAGATGGGTTGCAGAGACAAAGGAACCTTGGGAAATTTTACCCCCTAGATTGGGGACGTAAAAGGGAACCCGCACCCAAAATGGAGCAAAAAAAAGCAATTAAAAAAATTAAACTACCATCTGTGCATTGTACTGTCTGGAAATCCCTCATGCTCCTGTATAATGGACCCCAGTCTGTGACATCCATGAACCCCTATGGGTAATTGGGAAATATTATTATATAGGAATGGCGTTGCCCTTGGGTGGTACACCCGGTTAGTGGGGGGCTTTTTGTTTCCCATAATGGCTGTTTGAGTGGAGGAAAGTATAGTGCTAATCACATGGATCGATCACCAGGTAAATTTCACTAATGAATGGTTCGTTTCCACCAAGGGATTTTTAAAAATGGGTCATCTATGTTTACTGATCTCGGAAAACCCCTGCTGAGTACCAGCGGGTGCAATCAGGGGCCTGAAAAAGGTTCCCTTTTTTCCTAGAAAATGCATCAGTCATGTGTAAAAGATGTTTGTCATGCTTACTGTCATTGTATGAGAAGAAAAAGTAGCTGCCCTCCTCCTCGAAATGTCGCCACCGCTGTTGTCCAGGCTGTATTTGGTATTGTAGCTCAGCCTCCTCCATAGTTACATGGCTTGTAGGGTCAAAAAAAGACAGACATCCATCAAGTTCAACCTATTAGGGGCCGTTCACACGGCTTATTTCAAGGAAGGATTCTACCCATTTTTGTGCGCTATGCGGCAATGGGGCTGAAACCCGTCCCCCCCATTATGGTAACCACGTTCTATAGAGAAATGTGGATTCTGTCTCTCCCCCCGCTCGGAAACCGGGGGGGGAGAAAGTGACATGCAGATATCCGGCGGAAAGCGCCTGGATAATGAAATTTTGGGGCGGGGGGCTGCGCCCCCCCCCTTATTAAAAGCCTATTGCTGGGCGGAATCGCCCCGAAATTAGGCTTGAAAAGCGTGTGAACCACCCCTTGGGTGGTTCACACGGCGTGGACAAATACCGGTGGTTTACCCCAGCCAACATTGTGGTTTGGGGCCCGTCCCAACGACCGCGGGGGGGACGGTTTTTCGGGGGGGGGGGGCAGTACAGAAGAATGAACATGCCAAGGGTTTTTTGAGCGGCCCTCGGGGGGAAAAAAAAAGGGGCCCGGAAAAAACCGGTAGGGGGGATGTGACGGGTTTTCCCATAGGCCCCATAGTGCTCATTTTGGGCCCAGTTTTTCAGGGGGTCAAAAAAACCCGAAACGTTGAAAAAACTCCGAAAACCCGTGAAAGTGGGGAATTTGTCCCTTATGTTTGCCAAGGGGAGGAAAAAAACCCCCTTGAAACCTTTCCTCATTTGGGAAAAAAAAATTTGAGCAGGAAAATGAATATTTGGTCAAACCCTTTCAAATCCCTGGGGTTCAAAACATATTTTTATTACCTTAGGAAAACCCCTTTTTAAAACCCTTTTAGGGAGTTCCCCATAAAATTTCCTTTTTGGGTGTTCAACAATTTGTTCTTAGAAAAAAAAAATAAATAAAGAAAAAAGAGGGTTTGAAATCGGTTTTTAAGTATTTTGTATAGAGGTTAAATGTTTTTTTAAAAATAAAAGTTAGTTTTAGGTTTTATTTTGGGGGAACTGATGGTTTTAAATTTTCCCATGGCAAAATAGTAAATTTTGTGAAGCTTTGCAACTTGAAAAAAATGGTGAGAAATGGGGGTATGGGGGTTGTTCCAAGAGTATTGCGGGTGTACCTGTGCGAGTAAAAAAATCCTGCTTTTTAAAATAGCCTGGCGCACATACTTTAAGTGTACGGCTTTGGCCTGATGCTATGCCTAAAGAAGTGGGCCCGTCCTTTTTTATGAATTCTTGAGTTATTTGGATAGGGCGTAGCTATAGGGGTGTGAGGGAGCAGTGAGGGGGCCCTGCACGAGGGGGCCCCAAAAACCCCGCGGGCCCCTAGAAGACACCAGTATTGTAAAAGGCACTGGTATGGGGGGCCCCTTTCACTTTTGCCTAGGCCAAGAGCTTGAATTTCGCTCTGATACCCCTCGAGTGTGTGATTTTTACCTTATTTATGGGGCGTACGTCGAATATATTTCAATGCAATTATGTGCCGAAGTATGCCCCACAAACATGCATGTGAAAATTTCTCTTAAAAGGGGTTTTCCCTGTTTAACATGTGGGAACACTGAATGTAGACATTTCAAATATATTGTTTTTTTTTTTTTTTTTGGGAGTACAAAAGATTTATCCCTTTTGAGGGCTTTCAGGTTTCTCTAGTTACCCAATGTTTGCTTGGTTCCCCCGCGTTTGTCTTATCTGATAGCGGGAAAGATATATCACCAGGTGCAGCCAGAACTGCCAAACAGCCCGAGAGCTTGTGTTTATCTGATTTTAGACAAAAGACACTAAATTACTAATGTTTACTTTAGCTCTGAAGCTTCTCGGCCGCTAGCGGAGTTTTTTCTTATCTAGACTAATTGCAGAAGTTGAATACATAAAGTCATGTGAAATTTTTCCATAGCTTGCCAGGAGGAGGGGTGCTAAATGAAAAGAATGCTGTGACCTTGAAACAGTGAGATAAGACAACCCCTTTAAGGTAAAGAATCACTTTCTATTTTTATGTAGAAACCTTCTTTCCTCTTGACATAGATGACACCTCCTTTGATTTCCCCCCTTTAGCCTTATGGTTTTAGAAGGTTTTTAAATCCGAAACCTAAAACGTAACTTTTTTTTTCCCATCAATAAAAGATGGAATTAAAAAGGCACCCTCGCCTCTCGATGACTAACCCTGTGGGTAAGAAGGTTCCTTGTCTCCATCCCAACTTGTTTCCCTACTGGGTAGTGGTTCTTCAGGGAAAAATGGAGGTATAAACTAAATAAATAGGTACTGATATTTATCCGATAACTAAAGGGGACGTCCAATTTTTGGCATCCCCCGAGTAGGCCATAAATGTCTGATGGGTCTGGGCCTCATCTTTGGTACCCATATATTTTTTTTTAAACCGGGTAATCTTGCCCCCTTGCTCTTTCGTGGGGTGTGGGTAACCTTTAAAGTTGATATGGGAACACCCCTTTATTTAGAAGAAAGCAGCACTTTGGGGAAACACATGGAATAGGTGCCATTGAACATGACCTTGATTCTGGGTGTTGCGTAAACCACAGATGAAGAAGCGCTTTAAGGAATCCAGCAAAATAAGTGATTCACCCATGTCAGTGCAGCGTTCCAGCCTTATTTGGGTTTTCAAACTTTTTTGTCTTCAAAAAAACCCCAAGGACGAGTGAATCATTGCATTTACCTGGGTGAAGAAATCGCCGATTTCACTCAATTCTTTAGAGTTCTGTGATTTATGTGTGTGTATAAGATATAACTTTTGGCTGAAACTTTAGAGCCCTGTGACACTTGCGTAACTAGTGCAAAATTGCAAAACAAAAAGGAAATCTATGTACAGAAAAAACAAAAATATTTGTAACTGTCTTGTTGTAGGATAAGGGTATGTGC